>QXEO01001565.1:3976026-4238503 GCA_007115705.1 Dactylis glomerata
TGATCTCCATCAATCGTGGGTGGCCAGGCCGAGTCCTTGGCCTCCCTGACGCGATCGCATGGGGGCACGCCCTGGTGAACGATCGATCGACCTATCGATCTGCCAGGCCAGCGCGCGGCCTAGCCGCTAAGCAAGCACGAGGCCCAGGCAAGCGAATTTTTGACAAATAAGACCACCTGCGCGAGTGAAATGCTAGAAAAGACCACCTGCCAAAAAATTTGTCAAAAAAGACCCCTTGCCGCCTGGGCCAACGCCGGCATGTGTGCCACCTCACCCTGCCGCCACAGCCAAAGCCGGCATGTGGCTTGGCGGGCTTTTTTGCTTTTTTTCCTAAAGTTTATACAAAGCTTGTACGGGCGGAGGATGGTGGCAGGGTGTGCTTGCCGCCAACCCCGATGGCGGCAGGGTGACGTGGCACACCTGCCGGCTTTGGCTGTGGCGGCAGGGTGACGTGGCACACATGCCGGCGTTGGCCCAGGCGGCAGGGGGTCTTTTTTGACAAATTTTTTGGCAGGTGGTCTTTTCTAGCATTTCACTCGCGCAGGTGGTCTTATTTGTCAAAAATTCCAGGCAAGCTCCTGGTGCGAGGCCGGACGGCCCAGCGGCCAACCAGCCCAGGGGAGCACGACCCAGCGCGGGGGCGAGCGGAAGCTTCCTGGTGCACGGGGCGGCCTGCCGGCCCAGGTAAGCGCCTCAGCTCCTTTTTTTTTCTTTTGCCTTTTTCTTTTTGCAGTTTGTCTAGATGGAGCTACTAAATAGACCCATTAGCAAAACCTTTTATGAACTAACTTTTTAGCCCTTATTTATTTATACTAAATAAATATATGTATTAATATTTATTAATTCAATTAATTAATAAATCATTAATCTTCTTCCTAGAACAATTCCGTACTCTCTGAAACAATTTCCATAAATCCCGAAACTACCCTAGCGTCGATGAGCGTTAAGTGTGTGACCCTACGGGTTCAAGAATGTGTGGATATGATCACCATCAATAATCAATAGCGGGATCTGGAAATCCATATTGACTCCCACATATTCAATGACGATCATTATCGGTGAACCACGATGTTAGGATTTAATTAATCCCGTATACAAATTCCTTTGTCTCGCGATATTTTACTTGCCCGAGATTCAATCGTCGGTATTGACATACCTAGTTCAATCTCGTTCACAGCAAGTACTCTTTACTCGTTCCGCAATCCAATATCACCCTGTGATTAAACTCATTAATCACATGTTTGCAAACGGTGTATGATATTGATTACCGAGTGGGCCCAGAGTATATCTCTCCATCACGGGAGGGACAAATCCTATCTCGATATATGCAACCCAATAAGTACTTTCCGATTACCTGAGAGACACCTTTATGATCACCCTATCATAGGATGACGTTTGATGACCTCAAAGCTCTCTTCCGGTACCAGGGAGTGGCATTATCTCATGGTCTAAGGAATAGAATACTGACATAGGAAAAGCTATGCAATTGTGAACACAATGACACGATCTAATTGTTGTGCTTAATTTGGGTCTATCCATCACGTCATTCTCCTAATGACATGACCTCATTATTAATCGACAACTCATGTCTATGGTTAGAAAACCTTAACCATCATTAATCAATGAGCTAGTCTAGTAGAGGCTTACTAGGGACAGGATGTTGTTCATAAATCACACAAGTATTTATGTTTTCGATTAATACAATTCTAGCATGGAATATAAACATTATCATGAACAAGAAATATAATAATAACAATATTATTATTGCCTCTAGGGCATATTTCCTTCAAGAGCGCCCCCATGGCTGTGAGCCTGTGGGATGCAAGTGGGTGTTCAAGAAGAAGCTAAGGCCTGATGGTACTATTGAAAAATACAAGGCAAGACTTGTAGCGAAAGGCTACACACAGAGAGAAGGCAAAGATTACTTTGACACCTATTCACCTGTCACTAGACAAACCACCATTCGAGTACTACTTTCTATGGCTGCCTCTTATGGTCTTATCGTTCATCAAATGGACGTAAAGACAGCTTTCCTTAATGGAGAGTTGGAAGAGGAAATCTATATGGATCAGCCTGATGGATTTGTGGTAAAAGGTGAAGAGAGAAAGGTGTGCAAGTTGTTAAAATCTTTATATGGCCTAAAACAAGTACCTAAGCAATGGCATGAGAAGTTTGATAGAACTTTAACTTCTGTCGGCTTTGTCGTTAACAAGGCTGACAAGTGCGTCTACTATCGACATGGTGGGGGCGAAGGTGTTATGTTGTGTTTGTACGTGGATGACATTCTGATCTTTGGTATAAACATGAAAGTAATACATGAGGTCATGTCTTTCTTGTCAAAGAGTTTTAATATGAAAGATCTGGGAGAAGCTGATGTGATCCTGAACATCAAGTTGATTAAGAACGAGAGTGGGATTACTTTATCGCAATCTCACTATGTTGAGAAGATCTTGAGCCGGTTTGGCTTTATTGATGGCAAGTCTTCTCTAACACCTTATGATCCTAGTATGATATTACGTAAGAACAAGAACGAACCAACAGATCAACTGAAATATTCTCATATCATTGGTTCACTCATGTACTTAGCGAGTGCAACAAGACCTGACATCTCTTTTGCTGTGTGCAAGTTGAGTAGGTTCATGTCAAAACCCGAGTATTGATCATTGACATGCACTTGAAAGGGTCATGCACTATCTATGTGGTAGAATGAGTTATGGGATTCACTATTTAGGACACCCTGCTGTGCTTGAAGGATATTGATCATTGACATGCACTTGAAAGGGTCATGCACTATCTATGTGGTACAATGAGTTATGGGATTCACTATTTAGGGCACCCTGCTGTGCTTGAAGGATATAGTGACGCAAATTGGATCTCTAATATAGATAATATCAAAGCCACTAGTGGGTATGTGTTTACCTTTGGAGGTTGCGCCATATCATAGAGATCATGCAGGCAAACCATATTGACGAGGTCAACTATGGAAGCAGAACTTACTACTTTAGATACAGCCACTATAGAGTCAGAATGGCTGCGTGAGCTCTTGATGGACTTGTCGGTGGTTGAAAAACCTGTGCCGGCCATCCTCTTGAATTGTGACAACCAAACAGTTATTGCCAAAGTGAACAATTCTAAAGATAACGCGAAGTCATCAAGACATGTCAAAACACATTTGAAGTCTGTCTGGAAATTGAGAAACTCCGAAGTAATAACTGTTACGTATATTCAAAAAGAAAAACCTGGCAGATCCCTTTACAAAGGGACTATCACGCAATATGATAGACAGTGCATCGAGGGAGATGGATTTGAGATCCATAGATGTTATGCCATAGTGATAACCCAACCTTTGTGATCGGAGATTCCGTGAATTAGGATCTAGGAAAAACAAGCTAGTGGTTTAACTGAGGAGAATATTCTGTAACCCTCTCTATGTGAAGATGCATTACTCTCAAAATCTGTAAGACAGGTTGGCAATATGCCTTAATGTGTTTCTGTTGGCTATGATTAGCAAAGATGTTGTCCTACAGAGCATTCATGAAAGAACACACCTATATGAGTCCGACTGTTAAACGTCGTAGTCTATGAAATTTGGGTGATCTCTAGTAAACTCATGAAGAGACCATAGAGTAGGACGCATATGCTCCAACCCGCGGGGTAGGCTACTGGCAGCCATGTACTGGTTATGACTTTAAATGAAATCTTGATGCACCAAACTTGCAATTCAAGGCGTAGTCCATTGTTCAAGTTGCTGATAGATGAAGCTTAAGGTTCTAGGCAGAAGTTCAACTTAACAGTCTCTGTTAAAACACTGGTATATAAACAAGTAGTGGGGTTTGACAAGTCTCTAAATGGGCATTTGAGATCTGGTGGGGGATTGTTGAAATATTTGGCCCAAAACTAGTGGCCCATATTAGATTTCAGAAATTCCTAAGAAATCTCAAGCCCATGTGACATGCAGCCCAAGTTTTTGGCTGCACAAAGGCAAGAGGTGGGAGCTAAGTTTAGTCCCACATGGAAAGTTGGGAGAGATATAGACCAACATATAAGGTGGGGTGTTGCACCACTTGGTAAGTGAGTGAGAAGAGAAGTGTCACACGTGCGCTCCTCCTCCTCCTCGCTCGTCTCAACTCGACACGTCACGACGCGCGCGCGCCGCAGTTTGCAGAATTGAGTTTTGGAGCCGAGCTTATCTTTTTGCTACACAGGAAAACCGAGCGTTTGACCGAGTCCTTGATGGACGCGTCACAGCTAGCCGGTTCGGGTCGCTCCCGGATCGTGGGCTGTTGTAACCGACTCGGGCGTGCGACGTGGGCGTGGCCCATGTTGCCTAGAGTTTTCCTCTGCGCGCCTATATAAACTCTTGCCCGGCTACCGCTGCACACATCCTGGAACCAATCTAGGGTTTTGCCACCTCTCGCTGCTTGCGCCGCCTCCGTAGTCTACTCCATCCCGAGCGCCGGCGTGCATCGGCTAACGGGAGAGCAGGTCTCCGGAACCACTCGCCTTTGCGTTCCTGTAAGGAGAGGATAAATTAGGTTTTTGGGAAGTGCTCTGCGCGACTGCTCAAGTTCTTCATCACGGGTCGTCTTCCATCCAAGTCGGGCGGTGCTGTCTACCGTTGTCTTCATCGCCGTCTGTTTCGACCGGTCTTCTCCAATATTGTCATCACCAACGTTACTGCTGCGACTACCTCTGCAAACGAACGGTACGTGCGACGTGCTCCTGTTTGGTTATTCATCATGTCCTGCGAGTACATGTTTAGCTGCTACTTGTTTCCGTTTATCTTGCTGTTTAGTACATCTAGTATGTTCGAGTTACATGTGGTAGTAGCTGGTATTGTCATATTTAATATTCTAAAATTAATTATGAAAATTATGCATAATTATCCAACACCCCCAAAAGAGTTCATTACTTAGAGATGCATTGAAGCATTCCTGGTAGACCTTGTATTTATAGCGTATCTAGGTGCATGGATATGACTCTTTCGACGCCTTTTATCATTGATCATGTGTTCTACTTGTGGTTACATAAACTAGAATAACTCACGAGCTATGGTGCAGTTTGTGTCAGATTCAAGCACATCACACAACGAATCCTTAGATGGACAGATTGTAAGTGCACATGGTATTTCAGCAGATGATGTGGTGCAAATTTGACGTCTCAACTGATGAGCAGAAGAACTTGGACAGTTCATCGAAGCATTTGGTTTCCCTTGCCTAATTAAGCAGCTCACTACTAATCAATCCATCAACGGAAGAGACCCAGACCAAGAGTTGCAAAAATTTAGGAGATATAACGAGCTAAAGAAATTAGGAGTTTTTTCGCAAAAAAAAATATAAAAAATAGGAGATGACTAGATTCAGAGGTACCACTTACGCGTAGTCGGATTGGCACGGGAGGGTTTGGTCATGGCGGAGGCACCGGCGGACGCGGCGGGCCAGTAAGCAGACCACCATAGGCGGCCGCGGCCGAGCAAGCAGCGCTGGTCTACGGCGGCTGGATTTGGACAGGACCGAGCAATTCCACCATTTGCGCGTTCTCTTGCCCCCTGCTCCCGGTGAGGGATTGTCAGAACGGTCCGGTGAGGGACACCTATAAATCTACAACTCTGGCCACGATGTGCCAGGACCAGATGCACGCGGCGAGAGGAAGCTCGCCAGTTCACCTTTTTTTTTTACCATCAATACCATTCATGGTAAATAATACTCCGTTCATTAATATAACATGTTTTAGCTTTTTATAGATTCATCTATATTTTAGTACTGATGAAAATTTGTTGGCTCACGCTACTGATTTTTATAAGAGTTTGTTTGGCCAATTTGAAAGGTCTAGTGTGGGGATTAGTTTTGATTTCCCGGATAAAGTGAGTGAGGTGGAAAATAAAGATTTGACAAAGCCTTTTTCCTTTGAGGAAATTAAGGGCATTGTGTTTTCTTTGGCACATAATAAGAGTCCTGGGTCTGATGGTTTCCCTGGGGAATTTTATCAGTTCTCTGGGATTTGATTAAGGTGCCTCTGAAAAGAGTTTTTGACGATTTTGTGAATGGAAAGCTTGATATTGGTAGATTAAATTTTGGCACTATCACTTTGCTTCCTAAATGTGAGGATGCTATGGTGATTCAAAAATTTAGGCCTATATGTTTGATGAATACAAGTTTGAAAATTGTTACTAAAGGAATGAATAATAGACTATCCCCTGTGGCTGAAAAAATTATTGATAAAACACAGACTGCTTTTATGAAAAGTAGGCATATTATGGAAGGTGTGTGTGTACTTCATGAGGTGCTTCATGAAGTTAAAAGGAAAAAAAATGTCTGGGGTTCTTTTCAAAGTAGATTTTGAGAAGGCTTATGATAATGTGAATTGGGCTTTTCTGTATAATGTTTATCTGAAAAAAGGCTTTTCACATAAATGAAATGATTTGGTGTTTAGTATCATGACTAGTGGTAAAGTGAATATCAAGATAAATGACAAAACTGGAGCTTATTTCTCAACAAATAGAGGGGTCAGACAGGGTGATCCCCTGTCTCCCATTCTATTTAATGCAATAGATGATTCGTTGAGTGTTATGATTAAAAATGCTCAACAAGAAAAATTGATTGTAGGCATGACTCCCCATTTACAGGAAAATGGTGTTGCCATATTACAATATGCCGACGATACTATTTTCTTGTTGGATGAGGGTTTTGAGTATGCTAGGAATTTGAAATTCATCCTGTGTTTGTTTGAACAAATGTCAGGTTTGAAGATCAATTTTGGCAAGAGTGAAGTGTTTTGTTTTGGGAAATGCAAGGAAATGAGGAAAAGTTATGAAAAAATCTTTACTTGCAAGTCGGGAGTTTTGCCTTTGAAATATTTGGGGGTGCCCATTGATAAGAAAAAACTTCTTAATATACACTGGAAACCGGCAGAGGATAAGATGGAGAAGAAATTGGGTTGTTGACAAGGTAAAATGTTAGATATGGGAGTAAGGGTTTTGTTGATTAATGCATGTTTAAGTTCTATTCCTCTATATATGTTATCCTTTTATAGACTTCCTGTGGGAGTCCATAAGAGATTTAATATATATAGGAGTAGATTCTTATGGCAAGAAGAACAAGGTGTAAGAAAGTATCATCTGGTGGATTGGGAAACTGTGTGCACCCCTAAAGATTTGGGTGGACTGGGTATCCTCAATCTAGATATGATGAATGTTGGTTTGCTGTGCAAGTGGTTATGGAAATTAGAAAATGAATCTGGAATGTGGCAGGATATTCTAAAGAAAAAATATCTTCAGAAAGAGACCATGTCACAAATTGAGGAAAAACCTGGGGTGTCTCAGTTTTGGTCTGGTCTAGTTAAAGTAAAAGAGATCTTTTATAAATTCTGTAAGAGAATTGTGGTGTCTGGGAATAAAACTAGATTCTGGGAAGATATATGGCATGGTGGGAGACCTTTATCTGAGGTTTTCCCTCGTTTGTTTAATCTTTCCATGAACCATAATGTTACTATGCAGAGAGTGGTGTCTTCTTTTAGAGTTTGTCTAATTTTCAGAAGGAGACTGTGGGGAGATTTAGCTAGAGAATGGTGTAAACTGTTGGACATCATTCATGGCACTAGCCTACAGTCTGGGGATGATAGGGTTAGCTGGTCTCTAAGTGACAAGGGTTTTTTGGTTAAATCCTTGTATAATAAACTTCAGACTAGGGTGCCTATCAAGGTTTTTGGTAAGATGTGGGAACTGAAAGTTCCTGCAAAGGTAAAGTATTTTCTATGGAGCTTGATGTGGGGTAAGACTTTGACAAAGATGAATTTGCTAAAAAGAGGTTGGGTTGGTGAGAAACAGTGTATGTTCTGTGCTTCTGATGAAAGTATAGATCATCTGTTCTTTGCCTGTCCCTTAGCTAGGTTTGTATGGGGCATTTTTCAATGTGCCTTTGATACACCTAAACAACCACAGAAAATGTGTGAAGTAAATATTTGGTTAAACAAGATGCAAGCATCTCGCAGGCTTTTTGCAAAACACATTATGGCTGCTACTTTCTGGGCTTTGTGGAAGACCAGAAACAAAGCTTGTTTTGATAACATGATGCCTGCAGATCCTTGTGAGCTTATATATGTGATTTGTCAATACATTGACTATTGGAGCAATTTGCAGAAACCAGGAGCCAAAAAGGCGCTGGATCAAGGAATTAGGCAGGTGAAGATGGTGATTCAGCAGGTCTTCACTCAGACGGGGGGATGGGCGCCGCTATGTCGAAGGATAGACAGTGGTTAGTTTTCATCCGCAATTGTTGTGTGTGGGCGCTGCTGGAAGGAGGGAAGAGTCCTGGTGTTGTGTCTAAATTCTGCTGTACTTGTGCTTTACTTGTGCCCTAGTTTTGTAATAAGTAGAACGCCTTATTTTTCAGAACGGGTGTTCCATGAACAGTAAGTTGTAAAAGAATCCTGGCACTCGGCCACCTGTGCTTTGTTAATGAAGCAGGGAGAGAAGCTCCTTTTATCAAAAAAAAAAATCTATGTTTTAGTACTATCTAGTCTACTTTTAGTGTATAGATTCATTCACAATAAAATATATCTAGTTCTAAAATATCTTATATTTGTGAACGGAGGGAGTACATGGTAGAGATACATGAGCTGATTTTAACTATTATGAAATAAAATCCAAAAAAAACTAGCAAAACTTTGAGATCTTCAAATTCTTTCTTTTTCCATAACACAATCTTATACTTTTCTGGAGGCAGCCAAAAATAGATAACAAACCATAGATCTGAAAATATCAACGAAGATTCTCTCATAATTTTAATTTGAGCCACAATGTCAAGTCTATATGCACACGCGCAACCATTAAAGCAGTCAATCATCATTGAAGACGTAGCAGCCGAAATAAATATTGCGAGGATAATACTCCTCGCGGCGACCATGAGAAAAAGTCCAATATTGATCTGACGAAGCAAGATCTGAATGAGCATACCTAGAAAACTTAATCTTCCACCACCACCATTGACTCTGGGAAGGGAATCTCGTCGTCAAACGAGGTTGTGAAGATTTTTTATTGTAGACGAAGCTATCTTCATTGACGTGGACGCCATAAGAAGACAACCAAAATCCTAATTTAATCTATCGACACTACTTTTATTAAAAACTCCACTCATAGATCGATTTCCCACTTCTCTTGACACCGGCGAGGTCGGCTGAAGGAGACGAAACCTATCTATAGTGGAGGCGGAAGTGGAGGCGGCGACGGATGTGTTCACATGGTATTAAATTAAATGGTCAAAAGATAATTTGTTCCCTCAGTGCAGTCACGTTGCAATAAACTACGTGATTTTTGGAGTCATATTATGACAAAGTAACAGGTTATGATGCTCCTTTCACTGACTATAGTTATAGCAAAATAATTTCTTTAGCTACATGCCTTCCTTTGATGCTTCAAAGGTATTACGGTATTTTTCTTTGATAAATAAAGAACAATTAATCCTGTTTGCTTTTTACACCATCAAGATCTACAAAAATAAATATTAAACTGTAACATAAAAATTGATTACCTCTTATCAAAATCATCTTGCGTAAAACAACATTAATATATCCACACAGCGTAAAGTTGTGACCATAAAACAATTGTTACGATTATTACCGCCATGCAAGAACATACACGACAACGAGGCACAATATTTGGTAATGCATTTCGTCGAACTCACCTACTCTATGGGCGCTCCATCTCAAGATACCATAACGGACACCCTAGGCGCTGGCACAAGTCGTTGGCTCCTCCTGCCTGCATGTTGCTATCAAATCGTCATAGGTTACAATCGTGTGACATCCCCACATTATATAGGAGGCCAAGGCTACAATAGTTTCGACTTCAATACTACTCGTAATCTATTCACATATAATACAACTTTAAGTTCTTACATAAAGCAACTCGTATGTAATATTCGACACAAACACAACAATAATTAGCAATCCATGAACCTTGATATTACGCCAAGCATTTCCTATGATTCCAGCAAACTTTTTTAAGATTTTCCTTACACATGCTAACAATTCCAGCAAGTGTGAGTTACCATGCTAATCAAAATAGCAATATTTCCACCGGCATGGCTAAGGTTAGGTCACGCGAATAATGTCACAAAATAATCATGAGATGACAATTATTCTTCCTTTTTCCTCATGAGTTCAAACTTAATTCCTCACAGAGTATCATTCCCTTTATTGATAAAGGTATTTGACAGGTTTGCAGTTTTCCATAGAAAAATATTTCAAAACATTTAATATGCAATTTCCTCTCAAAATAACGGAAGCTTCAACATACGTTTCATAAGAAAGTTAGAAGATAACCAAGCTTTCACTTCCATCAAACCTATTTGATACTCAAGATTTCATATAGAATTTTGAGATTCACGAATTCCACACCAAATTTCAGAGTAATATGTTTGACCCGAATTCGTGTCACTCCTAGGTACCAAACGGGGCTGTACATTCATGGCTAGACTAGATAACATCTCTAAGCATGAACGAACGTTAAGTCTATGTGATTACAGGTCTGGAACGGCTGCCATTGTGTCCTTTTTGCAGTTGCTTGGTGTCTCTCAAGATAAGCACCCATCAAGTTAGCTTGAACACCACAACATTTTCCTCTGGCGAAAAAACCAATATGTTAATGAGACTGCAATTGTTGAAGCAAAGGGCCAATACTTTGTGCACCGACAAATAAAGCATCTGCTAGCACGATTGCTCCAACCTGTAACTCCAACGAGAAAAATATATTAAAAAACTATCATCGGTGGAAAATGGTATTAATGTTCGTGTGTGTGTTTTCAGGTTGAATTACCAATCGGCCCGTGAAGAGCAGCCGATAGCCCCACCCTTCCTTTGCAGCCTGTGCACGTTGCTGGTCCGTCCAGCTGAAATGAAGTTGTCAAAACAAGATTTACGACCAGTACCCTGATGGATGCCATTTTACTATTGCAGGGCAATGCTAAATGAGTTTGTGGAATGCTGAAACATATCTGCAATAATCTCAGGATTCAGAAAACCCATTTACCATGTTTATAGCTCGGTACACATTTTGTTCAGAAAAATAAAAGGCACACTGACACTATCATAGGTGAAATAGTTGAGATCCTGGAACTTACCCAAAAAATTCAGAAACTCCACCAATACCAGCAAGCTTGAAAGGCTGGGAACCTTCCCGCTCAAAGTCCTAAAGAAAAAGAAAACATGAACTTATATAACTCCGAAACAGAAGATACAGCGATAAGATGAGTCCTATCTTACCTCCTCTTCAGCAGCTTCCAGCCCTCCTTGAACCCAGAATAAATTTTCAAAACCAGCATTATAAAGTTGCTCGGAAGCAGCAATTGATCTGACAAATTTTGGGGATAATACAACAGTCAATCAAAAATACCAGAAGAATCTCTGACTAATTCTACGCCAGATCTTGATCGTACACATTCTGACGCTAGAATATGTAGCAGTAGAACCAATAGAATAAATTATTGGAACTGAAAGCACCGGCTTTCTGGTGTAATCACAGGAGATTTAGGATGTTGAAATAGCATCCTGTGAATATAAGCAGCATGATATCACTACAGCAAGCTCAAATTTAAGATTGGTATGAGCTTATGTCCAGGAAAATTGCCGACAACTTGGTGCGTGGTGAATTCTAAGACATCAAAACAAAAACAAAAAAAAATACTTCTTAAAGGACAACGTAGAGAAATGAATGTAACTTCCCCGAAGGCAAGAAGGTGAGAAAGCATATATACTGTTGTCAGTGTAGTGTCATGCATTACAATCAGCATCAGTAACTCAGTAAGCGAGCTGACAAGTACCTCAGTCCCTTCTGGCACACCAGGATAATATCTGTATCTTTCGAGAATTTCTCCTGAACCTGTTGTACAAAGTTCCTAGAAGTTTGATCTAAAATCAGTAGGTCTGTTTACCAAGATAAAAATCACAAGAGGCCCAAGTTTAACTTATGTTAAGCATACTTATTGAATGACATTGTCGAGCTGCCACTCCACCAGCCACCTATGAAAGATGGATGAGACAGTTCAGTCACACTTGAAGTCTCGAATTACAAATGGTGGTAATCCAAGAGTTGAAAATGATTTCCGTGAAAAAGAAGATCCATCTTGAAATTGAAGTCAAGTTTTAAATTAAGTACTAATTATCTTTCATCCAATATTAGCTTAGTCTCCAGCATGGATTGTCTACACTGGAAAATAATTCCATTTATAATCTTATTACATGTCGTCTTATATGATAAAAAAATGCAAACAAAGTTCAAAGAACGTCTGCAAAAACAGCACATGAGCAAAGTTCAAAGGGCATAATGGGATTTCATTTAGCATACCCATCGCAAAGCTGAATGCTTTCTTGCTGAGTCCATTCAAGTCAGATGATGTATCCACATCGAACACAGGAATCCAGGTAGAGCCTTTCACCCAGGCCTGCGATATGGTCAAAGAACAGAAAAGATCTGACCATCCACAGTTAACTGATACTAGGAATAGCTTTTCGTTTTAGCTTGCAGAAAGACGAACCTTTTGGCGCTCATTCGAGGGCCGAACATCCAGAAGGACCTTGTCCGTCAGTTTGAATGTGTACCCAGCTTCCCTGGGTGTGAGGGTCTTAATTTTCTGCTCCCTGATCTTCAGCCAGAGCCATGCAAGATAGCAGCAGTTGAGCATTTAGAAATTCACAGAGATTATGGAGCTGAATTCAAACAGCAAACATAAGCTAGAAACATCACTGCTCTCCCCAATCTGGAGATGGCTGTGACTTTTAGAAGTTTGGCCAGAAAACCAGAGAGGTGAAGAGAGCTCACCAGCGTCTCCCACCGCCTCCTGGCGGCGGCCATCTCCTTGGCCTGCCTCGTCTCCTCCTCCTCCCCGCCCCCCTGCCCGCCTCCCACTGCCGCCCCCATCCTCACCACCCCGCTCCACCTCTGCACGCGCACAGCACAACCACCAGCAGTTCAGGGCAATGAGAAGCACAGGGAATCGGGGACTGAGCTAAGGGGAAATGAAACCGCACCTTTGAAGGGAGTAGGCGAGGACGCGAGTGAAGGGAACGGGAGGAGGAATGCGCCGCGGCGGCGGCTGGGGAGGATGCGCCGGCGACGCGGCGTGCGAGGCTGACAGGTGGCGCTGCCATTTTCTTGCTCTCGTTTCAGACAGGCTCGCAGACAGGAGATTTAGGCTTTTAGCCGTACCTTTATCCGCATCTCGAACTCGGCTCTGCAATTGGCTAAGGGGAGTGTGCAACTGCAGACGCTGTCGGGACTGGAGAACTGGACTGATGCTCACGCCTGAACCAGGTGCATGCATTCAAGGCTGAAACAAGCTTGAGAGCCGCACTGAACATCCTAGCTGCTATTACTACTACTAACAACAATTCATACGCAAGACAGGACATTTGTGAAGTGCTTGATGTTACAAACAATAAGTTGTTCAACGCAGCTGAATTATTCAGAATAACGTTGACTGCAAACTGACAGAAGATTTGCCCCTCAGTCACAGTACATACATACAGTACAACAAATCGCATGACCTCCACTTATCCTAATTCATGTTCAAGAGCACATGTGCCACATAAATATATAAGAAACCCGTGATATCTAAAATTATCCTTCAAAACCATACATGAAGCCTAACCTAAAACAGTCTTCATCTTCAAGACGATCCTGGGCTTCTCTATAATTATAACTGTAGCACACTCCCTCAACGAAATATTACTGCCTTTCTGAGCACTTGGCGCACCAGTTAGCAACTGCTGCTGCTAATCGTGGATAACGAACTGGCCGGCCCATACACCATAGCTGATAGCTCCATGCCGATCAAGAGTTGATCTTCACATGTACCCTTTTGACAGCAACTGCTGGGCAAGGTACTGCCCTTCTGGCTCCTCTAGATATTTTTTGTCATTCAGATAATTTTGTAGATTACTGATAGCCTCTGCCTGAACTTTCGAGCCTTGTTCTTTCAAAGCTGGTATGAACTGCCGTGATATGACATCTAGAATTTTCATGAACTGGGATCCATATTTCTTGTGAAGTGCAAACCCTGCTGTCTAAAAAGAGAACAATCCTGGTCAGGTACATGTTTGCATGAACAGACAGTCAGACACAAGCACAAAAGTCCTGGTGCAGATTTCTACCTTGAGGAAAGCATGAAGGGCAAAAGCAGTGGTTGTAATGGCTGGGAGAGAATTGAGGAACATTGCAAGCCATTTCCACCCCTCAGCTAAGCCATGTGGATGCCGCACGCCCTTGATTTCTGTCTGTAGACAAAGTTATGCAGTCATATTTCACTTCTATTGCAAAACAACAGTTTGATAATGTGATAGCACAAGGTTTATCACATGCATTGCACAAACCATGGCAAACCATAACTTGTATTTTACATAACAAGTATTCATGTGCTGGAATTAAAACTAATTGGCTGCAGTTAACAGGAAAACGGCCAATTGGTAGGGAAAAGGCCGAACATTAAATACCTACTACCAACGACTGATTAGACTTAATTGTGATTTAGCAAACTGGTGATGTCTAGACAAGTACTGTACACACCTGAATCATGGCAGCATAAAGCTTGACGTATGCAACAACATTTACCAAATATGCCTCAGTGCTCTGAAGTTTTCCATCTTCCTCCTGGTAGCCAATAAGCCTAAAGTAATCTGTGTTCCGTGCTTGTGCCTAAGAAAGTACAGAACATGAGATAATCCAAATGCATGTGCCTAAGAAAGTTTTCCATCATGAGAAAGTATCAGAATAGTACATATTTCAAAACCATAAAACCAGGTGCATTCACAGTCGAAAAACACATAGATATAGTTCAGAGGGTTTTTTTTGCGGGCCGATATAGTTCAGAGGGTTGAAATATTGTATTTTTTGGGCACATAGTCCAAGAAATGGCAACACCAAAACATAAAACAATTTCAGATTTTTCATTACCCAAAATAAGATAAGAAAACGCAACAATGCTAAAAAGGTAAGTGACATGTAGACTTACATTCAAAGCATGCAGATGCTTCGGAACTGTGTACATGCAAACTTTGTGGAACTCGGCTAGGAGATAATCCATTGCGTCTGGTACCTGAGCATACACATGTCACATGACAAATAATTGACTGTATTTTCTTTCTACTTCTTATCAAACTACATTGAAAAGATGAGCTAACGCGGAATATGCAACTGATTGATTATCACCATACTAGTGCCACAGCAAACAGTATGAAGGTGCAAAATTGCTTTTCAGACAGACAGAATGACAGGATATATCTATACAGAACATCTACAGTATTGGAACTTCTATATCTGAGCTGCTCAAAGTGACCTTTTAAACTAGGCATTAAATTAAATAAAAATTATTGCTGTCAGACTTCCGTTCAATACAATTCAAGCTGATATTTCATGTAAACAAACTATATTTCCAACAGAGACTATTTTAAGTATCACACACAATAAGTCGCGGTAACCAAGAATGCAGCATGTGCACTTCTGCCTTCCAAGATGTCAAAGATTTGTTACATGAACCAGAATTACAAGAATGAACTATGTTATAAGAAAGTTAACAGTATTATCTGCTTTGTTCAACTATATATACTAATGTACGAATCTTAACATTGAATTAATACAAACTAAATACTCCATAGCAAATTCTAGGGATAAATTCACTCAGTAATGACTAATGGATAATATAACACTGCAAAACAAATAAAAAAAGATACCTGGTTAGTGACTAGCACCATGACATATCCACAAGCAAAGGCCAAATTTCCAAAGGTTTTGTCCTTTGGATTTCGACTCTTGACTATTGAAATCATCTGCAAGAAAATCAGGTAAATTATTGATGTGTACAATATTATGTAGAAGCTGAGTATGTCAGAAAATGAATAATGAAACATAGGAATCTGAACACTAGTGTATAAGAAGGCCAAAAACTTCCTAATCAGGAACAACAGGGAACCCTTAAGATCATATTTACCTTGTCAACTAACTGAGTGTTATTATCCTCACTTCCTCTGTTACTTGCATAAATGTGTAGGCTCATACTATTAACAAAGGCCCTCTTTTTTATTATGTGTGCCATAAGCGATACAGCAGAGCATGTTCATATGTAATAAGCAAAACACTAGTACATACATAATCTGAGTTGATGCTATTCATCTCGATCATAACTCCCTGTACCCTACAAAACCTTCACGACTGTGGTCTAGAATATAAAACATTGCAAAGGGAAATGAAATGGAAATTGCAGACAATTTCATCAGTATTTAAGGGCCACTGTCTAGCAGTAAGATTATGGTGATGATGTTATGAGCATTGGATTATACACATCGTTTTTCTCAAAATCACGGCGACTTGCAACTATACAGCGACTTTCGTCGACTGTACACCGAGTCGCAGCCTTGCGACTCACTTTTGAGTCGCGGCTCAAAAACCTTGCCCTAGACTACTTTGATATACCGGGCATAGATCATGAAATTCTTCTAAAAATAAAGTAGCTACCTTGTCTGCAAATATACGACAAGCAATTGGGCGAGGACAATCTTGTCCATCTAAAGCATTAATAAGCTCACTAGCCCTGGCTCTGCAAAGGAACAATTAAGTAAAGGATACAAGTTAAATAAGAGCTCAGATGAAATACTGAACTAAACAGGAACTGGTATGAACAATAAGAGCTCAGATGAAATACTGAACTAAACAGGAACTGGTAACTAACTAGTACTTGTATTTATCATACACACCCAATTGAGAAAAAAGAGGAAAACGTGAACAATAAATCAGAACTAATAGCCTTGCAGGCCTGCTCGTAAAACTGACAGCAACAGATGCTTAAAAGCATGTGCCCACAACTTGAATAGTTAATGTCATGGTAAAGAATGCTAGGTCACTATGGTGGCACGTTGATCTCATTATGGTTCCTTGTGTGGTCATACAAAACAGTGACGTAACCTGCTTGTCATTTCCCAAACCATTTTTAATCACTAGTGTATAATTATCTTTCGAACGAACAGAACAACAATTCAGTCACTAACATTTTTTTATACCCTTTCACTTCCGGCAAGAACATTGAATCCCTTCGGTGTGGCATTTATTTAGAACCACTGATGATTTTATAAGTCTACAGCTCGACTTAATCATGGTTATGATAACCAATTATCTAAAGCCTTTTTTTTACAGAAACAAGCATTTTTTTTCTTCAAGAAACATGGTCTTGGTAGTAACCAGTACTGAGCCAAGAATGCAGCCAAAACATAAGTTTCCTTACTATTCTAAGAGACAGATGTTCCCACTATGTGCATGTAGAACAAAACCATGAATCCACCACAATGCCCACCAGGCTTATTTTAACACGTAGCAGCATATGCAGGATTCAGGCTGGGCATAAAACCCGAGACCCGAACCCCGAACCCGAACTACCCGGGCCCGAACCCGTTTATCCCGAACCCGAAAAACCCGAGCACAAGTCCGGGTAGCAACTCCAAGAACCCGAATTTTATTAGGAAAATTCGGGGTTGCTCCCGCGGTACCCGAGCAGCCCGTATTACCCGAAGTAAATAAAATAGCCTAGCAACTATTTCTCCCAACAGGCCAAGGCGGCAAGGCCCAGCCCAACTAGTCTAACAATGCACGCCTAACCAGCTAACCCTACTCTCCAGATGCATGCGTGCCCGGTGCCCCCGACCATGACTCCCAGGCTCCCAGCTCCCAGCCGCCACGGCGCCGGTCGCCGGTCGGTACAGCCGCCAGCCCTCCACTTACACACGCATTTCCGCGGCGCCGCCCTAGCCTGGTATAGCCGCCGCTCTGCTCGCTGCAGCGCAGGACGACTCCTAAGTCCTAACCGCTTGGTCTGTTTTGTCGTCTGCTATAGGTCGTTGTTCGCCGTCCTGTCTGTCTCAACGCCCACGACAAGGATGCGATGTGCTTCTATCCTTGTTCCTCTTCCAGATCGATCACAAGAACAGTGGAAATCTCAAGATTTGATGCTGTAATTTTTGTCCAGTGTGTTGTATTTCGGGCAATTCGGGATTACCCGGACCCGAACCCGATTTTTCGGGCACCCGAACAGTCGGGTAGCAAAATTTTGAGACAATTTTCGGGTGTCAATTGTGGAAACCCGAATTTCCTATTTCCCGAATTACCCGACCCGAATTTTCGGGTAAACCCGAACGCCCAGCCTGATGCAGGATACTAGTAGAACAACGACATATAGAGCGGTTTTAGCCCCCAAAATTTGGGCTGGCCGTAATCAGTGACTCCTCAGCCCCCTTTTTTTTAAAACCATCTCCAAAGAAATAACTGGCTCCAAAAATATGGTTTCGGTGACGGGGGGAGACGGCCTGAAAAATGCGCCGGTCGTGATAAAGCAATTATTGGAGACGGGGGGAAATGAAAACAGGCGTCCCGGATATATGTAGAGGGTCATCATAAAAAGTGCCGACTCAAAAAAAGGCATTCTTTGGAGATGGCTGTTTTTAAAACTGGCTGAGGATACCGGTTTAAAAGATGGCATGAACCACTGTCCGCCAGGGAGGACGCCGATTCAAAAAATGGCACCAACTGTTGTGCATAAGATATTTTTGATATTTTAAAAAACAATCATCACAAGCTGGGGCATAGCCTAGTGGTTTGAGAGTGGTGATTTCTATCGGCCCACCCAAGTTCGCGTATTATTACTTGCAGTTTGTGTTGTTAATATTGAAAACTTAGTAGTCATAATCACATAATTTAGCTGATTTGACAGGTCATTGGCATCCAGTAACCCCAATGACTTGTCACATCAATTAAATTATGTGATCATGTCTGGTAAGTTTTGTAAATATAAAATAAACACTGTCATTTTAATTTTGTTAATGGTTTCAAATTTATAAGTACTAAACATGATTAGTTGCCTCTCTATATAAATTAATGATTTTAAAAAGTCTCTTCGTCCTGAAATAAGTGACTCATCTTTATCAAGATATGTCACTTATTTGTGGACGCATTTCCGTGCATGTGTATCCCTATATATCCATATTTCCAAACATATAGGTTGTAATTGCTACATTGGAGTGGTATTATTTTATCACTTAAAACAATGTCCTTATTCTTAACTTCTTCACAAAATACATTGACTTAATTCTTGACTCTAAAGTACATTCACATACAACAGGTTCATGATACCACACCTGACAACCATTTTGAACCATTATTCTTATTAAAAATATTGAAAATCAAAATAGTATGTAGAACCACACACATGGATATGATAGGAATCGCCTGCAATGACTAGTTTGAATTCGGACGGTCTGGCTATAGCCTACAACGGCTAATTTAAATTTAGAGGGTCTCTCCAGACCACAACGGCTAGTTGAATAGGGAATCGCAGCCGGTGTACTTCATGTGGCTCTTTCACCGAGGAACAGGAACCGCCCAGCGTGGCTAATAAATTCCCATATCTCCTCCCATTTCTTAGATCCCCTTCCTCACTTCTCTACAGAGAAACCCCGATCGGAGTTGGCCAGGAGTTGGGAGTCCCAGGAGTTCGATGCGACCCTTCCGTCAAATGGCCATCCTCTCCGCTGACGACCCTCATCGATGATCTTGCTTTCCTCGCCATCATGGATGACACTGAGGAGTAGATTCCACGCAACTACGACGAGGAGGATCTGCTGGTGCCGCTGGCGGAGGAGTCGCGGTGGTGGGGGACAAGTCGATGTTTCCTCAGGTGCGCGCAACGCTGGGGGTCAAGGTGTTGGACAGCACCGACGACGATGAGCCGATAGTGCCGCCATAGGAGGCACCGGTGGTGGCGGACAATCTGGGTGGGGCGCCGGCGGAGATCGAGATTGTGGTGTTAGACGACACCGACGATGACGACGAGTCGGGGAGGCAATCACCAGCAAGAAAAGTCGCCGGAGCGATGGCCTAAGCAAGATGTAATTAGCTAGATAATAGTACCAGTAGTAGGTACAATGTTACGTAGTACTACTAGTATATAATGAAGAAGATGAAGAAGATTGATGTAAGTAGTAGAAAATTGAAAATAGTACTATAATGAAAATTTCTTAGAATTTATTGCCTACAAATCCCAATCCAGGTTTTCTTCATATGCATCTCAAATTTGTCACAAATTCTCGGAATTTATTACCTAAAAGCAAAACCTAGGCTGTCGATTTTGTACCGGGAGTCCAGATTTTGATGCTACAAAATACCAATTTTGATGCTACCTAACAAAATACCAATTTCCCAATGCTAATTGTTCAATAATTATAGCAAAAATAAAACGGTATGCACGGTGGTACCTACACACCCCTCCTTCAACTTTTGATTCAAAATGTATTAACCTATTTTAGCTTGGTTTTCTAGTAGAACACAAAATACTGCTGTGTAAAAGTGGTTTCAAATTTTTTGTATGAATTTTTTTTGGTCAAAGTCAACCCAAAAAACAAAAAGTCAACGAAAAATCTATTTTTGAGTTGACTTAGATGAAAAAAAATTCAAATTAAAATTCTGAAACCACTTTTGTACACCAGAATCTCGTGCTCTACTAGGAAAACAAACTAAAAATGGGTTAATATGTCTTGAATAAAAATTTGAAAGGGGGTGTGTACGTACCCAGGTGTGTAGCAAATCCACTCTCATAATTATAGCAACAGGGAATCCAGATAGACACCCATTGTTGAATAAACCAAATTTGTACCATCCTGTACAAAATCCAAATAGCCCAGATTTTGCTTTTAGGTAATAATTCCTGAGAATTTGTGATAAATTTGTGATGCATATGAACAACGACTGTATTGGGATTTGTAGGCAATAAATTTCAAGAAATTTTCATTATAGTAATACTTAAATTAAAACAAGTTTTGACAATGGGCATCGATCCCATAAGATCGCAAAAGGATGACATTTTTCAGTTTTCTACTACTACTACTTCTTCTACTTCATCGATCTTCTTCATTATATACTAGGAGTACTACTTAACAAAAGTGATCGTACCTACTACTACTAACTATCTAGCTAATTACATCTTGATCAGGCCATCATTGCGGTGATGCTTCTTGCCGGTGATCGCCTCCCCCGGCTTGTCGTCGTCGGTGTCGTCCAACACCACAATCTTGGCCTCTGTCGGCGCCCCACCCGGCTTGTCCGCCACCACTGGCGCCTCCTCCACCGACACCATCGACTCGTTGTCGGTGTCATCCAACACCACAACTTCGACATGCGGCGCCAAGCACCCCTGAGGAAACGCCGGCTCGCCCCCCCACCCCACCCCACCGGCGCCAGCACCGTGGACTCCTCCGCAAGCGGCACCATCGAATCTTTCTCCTCCTCATCGTCGTCGTCCTCCTCATCAGAGTCGCGTGGAATCTGCGACCTCCATGATGGCGAGGAAGGCAGGATCATCAAGGGGGGGGGGGGGGGGGTGGTCGGCGGCGAAGAGCACAACCATTCGACGGAAGGGTCGCCGGTCGCCGCCCGACGGAGCGAAACTCCTTCTCTGATTGGGGTTTTTTGCAGAAAAGTGAGAAAGGGGATCTAAGAAATGGGAGGAGGATGAGAAGTATGGGAATTTATAGCCATGCCGAGCGGTTCATGTTCTTCGGTGAAAGAGCCGCATGCAGTACACTGGCGGCGATTTCTATTCAACTAGTTGTTGTTTCAAACAATTTAAAATAGACGTTGTAGGCTATAACCAGACCATCCAAATTCAACTAGTCATTGTAGGCGATTCCTATCATATCCATGTGTGTGGTCCTACATACTATTTTTTATTTTTAATAAGAATAATGGTTCAAAATGGTTGTGAGGTGTGGTATCATGAACCTTCTGTGTTGTCTAAACGTTGACTGACGTGAGTGTCCTTTAGAGCCAGGATTAGGTCAATGTATTTTGTAAAGAAGTTAAAAATAAGGACATTGTTTAAACTGATAAAATGATAGCACTCCAATTTAGCAATTACAACCTCCGTTCGACAATACGGATATATAGGGGCACACATGCATTGAAAATGCTCCACATATGTACATCCATATCTTGACAAAGGTGAGTCACTTATTTCCGAACGAAGAGGCTTTTAAAATCATTAATTTATATAGAGACAACTAATCATGTTTAGTACTCATAAGTTTGAAATCATTAACAAATAGTAATAACATTGTTCATTTTATATTTAAAAAACTTATCAGACATGATCACATAATTTAATTGATGTGACAAGTCATTGGGGTTACTGGATGCCAATGACCTGTCAAATCAGCTAAAGTGATTACGGCTAGTAAGTTTCAATATTAACCACACAAACTGCAAGAACTAATACTTAAACTTGGGTGGGCTGGTAGAAATCACCACTCTCCCAACCATTACGCTATGCCTCAGCTTGTGATGATTGTTTTTCAAAATATAAAAAATTATGCACAATAGTTGGTGCCATTTTTCGAACCGGCGTCCTCTCTGGTGGGCAGCGGTTCACACCATCTTTTAAACTGGTACCCTCAGCCGGTTTTATAAACAGCCGTCTCCAGCGAACGTATTTTTTGAGCCATCACTTTTTATGCTGCGCCTCTGCATCTAGCACCAGTTTTTATTTCCCCCGTCTCCCATAATAGCTTTATCACAACCGGCGCAGGCCGTCTCCCCACGAATATGAGACGGTTTTAATTTGGTCCGTCGCCAAAACCATATTTTTGGAGCCGGTTATTTCTTTGGAGATGATTTTAAAAAAATGCAGCTAAGGAGTCACTGATTACGGACAGCCCAATTTTTTTGGGCTAAACTGCCTTCACGAAGGGTCTCTATATGTCGTTATTCTACTAGTGGATCTCTATATGTCATTATTCTACTAGTGGATCTCTATATGTCGTTAAGATCAGGGAACTATATGTAACAACCACAAAACATTGGAAATAACTTTAACCTTGTTGCCTTACGGGCATGTTGTCATTCTTAGAATTATTGCATCAACGTGGGTGATGGTGGTTCTTCAATTTTTTAATAGCCCTTAGGAAGTTAATCCAAAGATGTTACTACAATAGTAGCTTTCTTATATTTCATATGTAATTATGCAAACTGAACTCTAGAATTTAAGAAGTATCATAGTTTGTAAGTTGTATACTCACTTGACACTGTCGGTAGTTGGCATAAGTTTACTAATAGACTTTCCAATTTGTCGGTCATATCTGCTATACTCCTGCACAATATAACATGCTATCGGTCAAATACAGACATATAGGTAAGCAGTATGCTACATACAGGTCAAGGGCGGCTAACATATAGCAGTACAATAGAAACTGGTAAAGGGTCGACATATCAGAATTATTAAATCAACCAGTTGCAGCAAGTTGTTCAAATTGCAATTGAAGACATAGATCCTTCAGAGACAGTAAGACCTTGCTGGGGTAAATGTTTGATGGCACTTGGTCATGTAATGCACGCCTCCGCGATTCCGCTTTTAATGCGGAACTATGGGCATAAACTTTTATCCCTGGTATAAATATCACAGTTAATTCATTAGCAGTAATCCCCATAAATCAAGATGCAGCGGATGAAAGTTAAGTTTTTTTCATCGAACAAGGGAAAACACCCTTGCCCACCTTTCTATTAAGAATGGGGCCATAGCAATGTAATTGAGAAGCAATGACTATGATATGTAGCAATACTTGATAAAGGATGGAATTATGGTTTGAGTTGTGAATGCATGAAGGTGCAAATACTAGAGTTTTATTTACATTATATTAATGGGTGTGTGCTAAAAGCGTGCAATATGAATTTCATGAAAGAACTACACAATCCTTAGCATGGATCCTAGAATCCAGCACACAGAATTTTAAGAGTAAATAAAAACCGCAATGCAACAACTTGACTTGTGGGGCACTTTAGAGTTTAGCCCAACATCTATTCACAGCTACTACCTTAACACCAAAGAAGAGTTCGACCCAATGCTTTATTTCTGTCTTAGTGAATCCCGATTGAACATTAAAAACAATTTTGTAAATTCTGAACAATATAAGAAATAACTTGTGCAAAATTGTGTATCTCCAGCTAGGTTCATTCCCTATATTCTCTCTATATTTCTCCTACTTCACAAGGTTGTGGGATATAAGGAAACGAACGCACGGATGCTGATGCTAGTACATGTACACTTGAAAAATCTGGTTCAAAGTATGACTCCCTGCACCATACACACACACAAAATTGCGTTGATAGCATACAATTAACTACTCGCCTTGTACTAGTTTGCTATTTTTGTAGTATCCGATTTTGCAAGTGTACATGCTGTCTCGATTAACAGCCAATCAACCATTAATTATTTTCAACTTATTCCACAGCTTCTTGAAATTGGGGAAGAAAAATTATTGTGTGCGAATTGAACTTGTATGAGAAATCAGTTCTACAGAAGTGAGACGCACCTGGTAGTTCTGATTTGATTTCAATACTGTTTACCATTGTTGCATGTGCAACGCTGTTCTGAGAAATTTGGCCAGATGTGGAAACTGCTTCTGCCCTCAATTTAGCAGCTTCTTTTTCTACAGCTTCCTTTTTAGCAGCCTCATATGCTGCTTTCTGTGCTTCAGCTGCTAATTTTGCAGCTGCCTTCTGTCTGGCCTGCATCATCGTTCATGAAGTTTCAGGTTAACTGCGCAGGCATTTAACTGAGTAGCAACAATTGGTAGTAAACATAGCAACCAACAAAAAAATTGGATGGAACAAACCAACCCACTCCACACCAAATTTTACAGAAATGGACTAATGCCACAAATTACCAAACCTTGTGTACAAAAAGGGATCTACTTAATAACAAATCTGGGCAAACAAACCTCTGCTTCTTGTCTGGTCCTTTCCTGCTTTATTTTTTCCTCCTTCATTGTTTGCTCCCTTCTTTTAGCTTCTTCAACAGCTGCATCATCTTTTATTCTCCGTTCCACAATCTGGGATTTCTGTTCATGATCCCTTTGGACCATAGACAGGTGTTTATCGAGTATTTCTGCACTGCAAGAAGCAAAGGCGTAGATACTGAGTCTAACAAACAATTATGATAGACTAGAAGTGTTTGTACAACATCTATCAGGCGAGTCTGTGACTCACAAAGAAAGACAAACCCTATCAAGCAACGTTTCTGGGGATAAAAATAGAACTCTGAAGAATGAATTGGAATGTTGGGCTTTTTGAAGTATAATAATTGTCAGATGTTGTAACAACAATGCAGAGATCTACAAATCAGAATATAGTCCTAAAACAAGCAGGCAAATGCCATTCTAAAGAAGAAGACACTTGTTAGAAAAGATATAAAGACCCAAACAGAGGGTCCATCCATTAGGATGCTATAAGATGGATATGCTACCAAAGCGAACAGATTAGATAACCAAACATTGTTTTGTACAGTCAAAAACCTTATGTCTTGTACTCTCACCATTTGAACAAACTCCGCACTACAAGAATACTAGCATAGAGTATATTTAATTACTTATATACTACGCATGGCACAGTTCAACCAGTTGTAAGCAAGAAAGGCAAACTCATTATGCAAATTATTGCAGGTCACACTTGAACGTTAACTAAAACTTAGAAAAATCTCCTTGCTTGCATAAGTAGCATGTTTAATAAATTATATTCAGGGATGTTGTATATAGTGGAAGGAACACCAAACAAAGTATCAAACTAATAGATTAACGGCATATTGGCATTAGTCATCAGTCATCTGATCGATATAACAGATATATGTCCAGTAATTGCACATATAACTATTTTGGAAAAAAAAACACTTTCAAGGCAAGCTTGACGAGCTTCCGCCGTTCGTAAATATCTATGTTTTCACTCATGAGATATAAATGGATTGAAATAGAATATTAGAATAAACTGCACCAATTTCCATTCCATAAACTCCCTATGCCATCAAACAAACTGATGGAATAATTTTACAAAGAAACCACCACTGCTAACACTGCAGTCTTGACAAACTACGACATAACTAGCCAATTAGCTTGTTATCTGCCAAAAGTTACCAGTAACTAAAGATAATAATATGCTATCATGAAGCTTAATTCTGGAATAGTATGAGAACTTCCTTTGTATCTTAATGTTATTCACCAAAGGTCCAGTGAAATTTAGAATTGCTATAGAATTTCTAGAAAAGTACAATAGTTTATTTAAGAAGCATTAGAAACGATAAATAAGTGAGTACGTACATTTTTCTCTGGAACTGGACATCTAGCCTTCTATCTAACTCTTTTCGTGATTCTGCATATTTCTGAAGCCGGGCAAATTCAGAAAGTGTTCTCTGGATCTCATTTCGGTGGCATACCTCCAATGAAGATAGCTTACTTCTAACTTCCTCCTGAAGGTCAAACATCGTAAGTGAAGAAAACTAACAAACTGTTAGAGAAGAACAACAGATTAGAATGCGCAGTACACACTTGAATTTTGAGATCGTGCTGGCGTTCCAGCTCAAGAAGAACGCTCTTCTCTATGCTCCTTTTCTCCATCAGGTTGTATGATGCACCGCTGCAGTCTAATTCATCCTCTGATTCTTCAAAGCTGCTAGGAAGAAGAAAACAAGGACACCCGATTTTCATTAAGAAAATGCAACTGCAGGAACCAAATTGCAGCATCAAACTCTCACCTCAAATCGAGATCATTACATGAGAACCTCGCTCCGGTGGTCACAAGAGCCTGGGCATCCTCCTCATGACTGTTCTCGTCTTCCTCTTCCGAATCATCATCCTCCTCCTCCACCCGCATCACAAAGGCCTTCTCCCTGGCGCCGCTAGCCCTAAATAAACCCCAGAAAATGTACAGTCAGATGCAGCCGCAAATCAAACAGGCATAAGCTGCTAGAGAGATGCGAGATATACCACTCGGGCGGCTGCTTGAGGGGCGTGGGCGGTGCGGCCCGGCGGGTGGCCTGGAGAGCGTCGAGCTCGGTGAGGACGTCGCCGAGGGTCCAGCTCGGGCGAGGGTCGAGCTCCCTGGGGCACCGCAGCTCCATGCGGGCAAACGCACTGCAGGAGATGGGGGGCAGAGGAGGCAGGTCAGTCTCGAGGAACACCGGCTCAGATGGAGGTAGTGGGGGTTGCGAGAATCCGCAATTGCGAAGTTTGGAGGTTGAACCTGACTGACATAGTGCCGTTGGGGGCTTGAAGCGCCTTGCTGGGTGCTGGCCCTGCTGCTGCACGCCGCCGGTGACGGGCAGGAATGGAATGCCGTTGGCGCAGGGACGCTCGCGCCTCCCTCCTACCGTCTAGGGTTAGGGGGCAGAGAACTGAGGAACCGCAGGAGATCGGCGCTCGTCGGGAGTGGCGAGGCGGCGAGTTTCCAGCGACGGGTGGACTGGACGGGGAAGGGGGGGATTAAAAATCCCGGGCGCCTCGTCGGAGGCGGTGGAACAGAGGCCGGATCGGAGTCAGGTTGATGGTATATCGACGAGGCGGCGCTTGGTGGTCGGCGCTCCGCCTCTAAAGCACGCGAGACCTGTCGTCAGCCATCAAGGTTAGCGTCGCCCAAACGCGGACTGGACACACGGCCGGGACGAAAACGTTCGGGACTCGGGAGAGTGCGTCGATTAAATCGGGATGGAGAACCAAGTGAATTTTGTTCGTGAATTCGCTGCTTGCTCTCAACACCAGATCCAATCCGTAACCTGGTTTGTCAACCCAGGATGGAATCGTCGGCAAACGAGAGGGATGAGATGGCGTCGGCTGCCGGGCCACCGCGGAGCGCAGGGTGCTACTAGAATGGAGAGCGTGGACGACCAGGAAGACAATGAGATGCGCCGCCGCTTCCGGTCGCCGGCTGGCGGACCACCGCCGCTGTCTGCTGGGATAGAGAGCAGGGACGGCTAGGAGAGAGGCCAGAGGGGTGAGATGGAGCCGCCGGGCGCGCCGCCGGTTGCTGGCTTCTGGCTACTATCGAAAGCAGGGCGGCTAGGGTCTAGGGTCAAGACGAGTAGTTATCGGGTTAAATTTATCATTTGGTATCACTTTACATTTTTGGTAAATCTACCACTCTGCTGTAAAAAAATTACAATTTGAACAAATCGTCGATTTGGATCCAATTACAGTGAATCTGATCTGCAGGACCCACCTATCAGCGATGAGGTTGCATAAACAAAGATTTTTTTGGTGAGGTGTCATGACCCCACATGTCAATGCAATTAAAAACCTAAAAATTACTTCAAGCTGTAAGCTTGGTCATGTACCCGCTTGGTAAAAGCCTCCCACACAGAGCGTTTTTCACCGTTAGATTTTCCATTACAATCGATCTAGAGCCTCCGTTTGATCTGATCAGTGAAACTTTTGACACTTGCTTTGCGGCTTTTTTGTAGCTGAGATTGGCCCCGGTTCTTACTATGCCACAATTCACAGTGATGGATGGGTAGCCTTCAGAGTGTAAAAAGAATAAAATTATCACCGCTCTCACAGTCTCACTTGCACGGTTGCACCCCCAGACCCGACCCCGGAGGCGCAACCCCACCCCATTCTCTCTTTCTCTTCTCTCACGACCTCTAGGGTTAGAGTTCCAGAGAAACGCTCCTCCCGGGCCGCTCCCGCTCTGCCACCTGCGCCGGCGCCTGGCCCGTCGAAGGCGGGGGGCAGTGTGTGCGCACCGCGGTGGGGCTTCTGCGAGCGGAAGCGGCGTCGTCTTGGTCTAGCGCGGCGCGGCGGCGCACAGCGGCCGGCCATGGAGGGGTAGAGGGGCAGCGGAGAGGATGAGCAAGGCATGGTGACAGTGCAGATGGATCCGGCGGAGGCGACGTGCAGGGACGAGCTGGGCAGCGCGGGCATGATCTGGGCCCGATCTGGGCCCAGAGGGCCGCGATTGCTGCGTGTTGTGGAGGCTCGGGATGGCGATGGGGAGTGCTCCAGGATGTTGACCTTGGGCGCGGTGAGCTCCCCTGGCTCAGGGGTGTCTCCTCCGTCGGCCCCTCCTCCCCTGCCTGGCCGCCGCCTCCTGCCCAGGCCCAGAAGGAGATCTGCGCACTGCTCCCGCCACCCAAGCCCGAGGTGCTCTGCCGCACGGTCTCCGACGAGGACGGCGACCCCATAGAGAGCTTGGTGGTTCCTGTTGGTGCGGGCGAGCACGATGGAGGCGACCTGGGCGGTGAGGCCAAGGAGGACGCAGAGCGGAAGAGGGCAGCGTCGCCTGCAGCAAGGTGCCTGCTTTTGCCTCCTCATCATGACGGCGGCTGTGACGCCAGTCTGAATCACCGTCCTTCAAGTGGGTTCAGATTAGGGGAGGCATCTTCAGATCATGGTTCCCGGCTCTCCCGTATTGCTTGCTGCACTGCCTCTGAGTGCCTGGCTGCTTGCTTTGATGATCTGCTGGGTGTGCGTGCACCAGCTGTGAAATTAGTCAAACATGCACCTATAAATCTCCATGTTTCTACTATGATGTTTGAAATGCTGAAGTTTTTTCTGCGTCTCTACTTTGCAGGTCAATCAGGAGGGCTAGGAGCACCGCCAGGTTGCTTACAATGGTTGACGTTGGAACGAGCATGGTAATGGTTACTGAAAGTTTATCACTTGCTTCTTTTTCAGGGATCTTTCTTGGCTGTTGCATGGAAGCGATAATACAAAAGGTTTGTTCCTTTCTGTTGAGATTTTGGCTCATCCCTTAGGCTGCAGAATGAGTACAAGGATTTCCGTCACACCTTATCAGTGTGCATTTTGTTTCTCATCTATTTGCATTTTTATAAGGACGTTGTACAGTTGTCTTGCAGATGTGGGATCGATGGGCGCTTCTGCGCTAGGAGGACTACAGGGAGGAAGTAGCTGACCACCTCCTCGAGCTGGTTGTACAGATGTATTGCAGCAGAGAGAAAGAGGGTGAGTGAGCGAGTTGTTGGCCTTCCTCTTGCAGCGCCCAAGAACTTTGTAGTGCCAAACGAACTTCTGACGGTATGCACCCCAATCCTCTTCACTGTCTAGATTTGTTTAGAGTACTTCTGCAGCACTAATGCTTTTCATACGTTTAAAAATGAAGTAGTGCTCATTTTTCTCACTGATTTTGCTGAATATTTGTTTTGCATGCAAGGACTGAAGTTTGACTGTTTGAGGCAGACCAGAAAGAAGAAGAGCAGTATGCAAGGTCAAGATGAGGTCAATTCTACGGTGAAGCCGATGAAGCTGTGATCAAGGATTTGTTTTCTGTCAGCTTATAATAGGTAAGTTCCTCTTACTCCTTGAATTCATTTGCTTATGGCGTGCACACACAAAGTAAAGCATCTTTTGATGCGATATTATGTCTTATGTTCACCTACAAGTCTGAATCTACTATAAATATTTGGTAGACCAAAGCATTATTTGTATCATTGTACAAGTGCTAATTAGTGTCGGAGGTATCAAGGTTAGTTTATCAGACCAGGTTAAAATTACAGAAATAAACTACTTTGTGTTAGCAATAGGGAGATGTATTAATTGTTTCAATGAGATGGGCCGCCTGTCCACACTTTATTCCTGGTATGGTCATCACATATTGTTATGACTACTTTTCTTCAAATCGAAATGTTTTAAAATGATTACAGCAGGCAGTTCACAGGCTGCAGTTTCAGTTGGTAACCTTATCTTATACATGTGCACATAAACTACTTACTGCCAAAAAATATTAGTACCGATTACAGTTCTGCATCTTCCAGCTTGCATATTGCTCATTAGGAAGAGGGGCCAAGCAAGAAATTGCATATGTAACGCTTTAATCTTACCATCTACTTTGTTCGGTTGAACTACCGATATCCGGTGTTGATTATAAATACATTTATAACTGAACTCCAGTTGATATACATCTCTTGGTGTTGAGCCCATCAAAGTATATTTTTTGTCAGTGGCATTTTACAGTGTTAGCCAAGAAATGATGTGCTCTCTGCCGTGAGAACTAACCTCATGGCATAAAAGAAGAACTGATCAGCGAGGTTTATACATGCCACCAAAATATAATATTTTCTCTGCTTACTATCGACTACTGCATAATATTTTCTCTGCTTACATGCAATGGTCCTGCTTTGATTAAAAACTGGGAAATAGCAAAACTGTACCTATATATTCTCACCATGCATTTTCACCATGTCATTCATGATGGTCAATTCTTTAATGTTGTTGAGGACTCTTCCTTGGCTCTTCTCTTTTGTTTTGGTAAGTTAGATTTTGCTTTCTTGCTTTGCATTTCCTTTGGGGTTGATTTGTAAGGGTTTGTCATCTTGATATTTCTTCTAATACAAAACATCACGCATTTAGGTCCATGCTCGAGGGAAAAAATGTCTAGGATGTGCATCTGCTAAGTATCTTGGAGCTTCTATCATTTCCTGTCTGTCCTCTAGATTGGGTTGTCTGTGCAGATTTAAAGATTAAGATTTGTTGTTGATATCTCTATTACAGTCCTGGATCTTACTTAGATGATCAGATAGTGTGCGTAGGATCTCTAGGCGAAGAGTTCCGATGGAGATGATCTAAATATCAGCAGTGTGTTATAGACCGTGTCTCCTATTTTCTTCATGGTATGTTTCTCATTGGTTTTCTTAATGGGGTGGGTGAATAAATTGCATCGTGTTTAGTTCCTTGGAAACTGGTTAACTATCAACAGAATATCTTATTTGACATTCATATTACCATAATATAATCAGTATTTTTGCATAAAAGAACATGTGATAAGTGAGGTAGTACATACCAATGAAATTAAGGTATTGCTACTGCTGACGTGAGTGTGATATTTGCTCTGTTAAATCACAATGTTCCTGCTTGATAAAAAAATGGAGACAACAACAGGTCCTATGAAAGAAGGAAATATAGAGATCAATGGAGATGGTGGTAAATTGATTAATTTCTGCAATATTTTCAGACAAGCTAAAATGGCTAAACACAAATTAACCTTAGCTATAAGCTTGGTCGTGAGCAAGCGTTTTGAGGACACCTGCCGTTCGATGGTTCGCGCGGTGGTCGCTGGGTGTAGGCCGCCTAAGATTTTGCGTCGCTGCTGCTAGGCCAGGTCTCCTGGTGGGTGCGGTCCAGCTGGTTTGTGAACCGTCTTCGCACTGGTCCATCGGTTCCACGTGTTCACTCATCGCTTTCTCTGTCTTGCCACACCTCTTCATTATCGCTGGTTGTTGGGACCGTTTTTCGTAAGCCATGTCTGAGAGTCTCTGTGTGCTTGATCTATTTGTGTCCGTTTCAATTTCTCTTTGGATGGTGAAGGTTCTTTTCCTGATCTTTGTGCGGCTGATTGCTATGGATTGGGGATCTGTTTCGGGAGGGACGATCTGCTTGCCTGTTCTTTCGGGTAGTCTCTGCGGCCGATCTGCTCGCCTGTTCTTCCGAGGAGTCTTCGTAGACGTCCTCTGTTGCCGCCCGATAGCCGGCGACTCATTCCGTCGGGGTCGTCCTAGCCTTATAGGATGTTATCCGTTCCGTCCTTTCGAAGTGCCCTTTCTCTGCTTGCTTAATGCCTCTGTTTTTTAATTTCATGCTCTCTGTTGTAGTGTCTTAGGTGCTTGGCCTTGCTGCATGTTTGTTGACTACTGATTTTTTCTGCTGCAGATTGTTTGGCTTCGGTGCTCCTCTTCATTTTCTCGGTTCAGTTCGTACGTGCTTTGCTTTTACAAGGTTTGTTATTTTCGGTTTGCAGCTACTGTTTCTATGTTCATTCGGGTGTTAAGCTTTTGTTTTTACCAGTTATTTTTATGTATATTACATCTGGTGTTGCACCTTGCTGCATGTTGGCAGAGGTGTTTTTTTGGGGTGCAGATTGGCTTGATTGGTCAGCTCTTTGAAGAGGAATCGTTGGTCAGCTCTTTGAAGAGGAATCGCTGGTTGGGTGAGATTTTCTCTTTGGGTTATTTCTTGGGGTTATTTCGTAGTTAATCCATGGGTTTTAGATGTACGTGTGGCTGAATGATATCGTTGCTGTATAGTGCTTACAGACTGTATTTCTTGAGTGTTCGGTTTGTTAGGGCTAGGTAGTGGTTGCTGCAGACCTGAATAGTACTCTCTTTGTCAAAAAGAGTTTCATTTTGTGGAGGTTTATCTTGTGTGTATTTTGTCTTTTAGATTATATTTGTTTTCTTCTAGATGTTGTGATTAGCATGGTTAGATAGTTTTTTTGTGGTATGTGCTCAATAGGGATAGATACTTATAGGATGGTGTGTTTTGATTGAAAATTTTGTATATGTTGTTTAGATTACTTGGGAACGGACTGCTTTACGGAATGTTTCTGTTTTATTACTTCATTCATATTGCTCTCTCTGCTTCCTTTCTGAGATAATCATTATAAGACGGACTAGCAAGATGCAGAGAAGACCTGTTGAAGTAACTAGCGGCAGGCGGACGCGGCAAAACGCGATAGAGATTCGGAAGTGGGGTGTTCTAGTCGAACTGTTGTAGACTGATTCAAAATGAGCAAGTTCATATGGGTGCTTTAGGTTGTTTATATAACTTGGCTAAGATAACGTTCAATTGCTTATATATCAGACTCCCATGTCTTTAAAGTTTTTATGTGTTCTGCTTGAACTTGATGGTTCTATGGTGGTGTAGCTCCCTTAGTGTTTGGTTGCAATAACACTACTAAATTAATATACTATCTATTGCACATTAATCGTCTACTGATAGTAGTGTAGCTGTAAGAGACAGACTAGGAGGGAGATGCCTAGAGCTCGCCCTCATGGCCTCATGCAACGAAGATGAAGGAAATAAAGGATGCATTTGAGATTTTTGACACGGATAACTCAGGCAGTGGATCTTGGACAACTGAGTCGAGTGTTATACAATTAGTTATTCCTTGCCTCAGTTTTTTGGTTATGCAATTTGATTTGTGGGTTAGCTCTATTTTAAGGGGCCCGATGTGCCTTGCACTCCTTTCATCAGACTTCGCATGCCACCTGCAATGCATGCATGTCTGTGCACACCGCGTCGACCATCACTCTCACCGACCAGCTTAATTACACAGTAAACTCTTAATTATGTACGGAACAAAACAATAAGATGGATAAAAGAAGGGTTAGCAGGACACATCAGCAGACATGATGCAAAAACGGGCAGCATGCGGGCGCGGCGAAGCGCGCCGGCCCGTCTAGTAAAAATTAGTGTTCTTTCCCCACGGTCCACATCCAGATCGTGGTCACCCCTGCATCACCGCCATCGACCAGTGCGCCGGCCAGCCCCCACCTCCACCGGCCACGGGCGCTTTTCGGGATCCCGTGCTACTGAGGGGCCTCCGCGTCGCTCCCCTACTCTCGTCGAGCTCGCCGGGACCCGGAGATCGACGACGGCAACCCGACCCTCCTCCACCATCCCACCGACGACACACCACAAGCAGAGTGACAAGGGTATAGCTACCAAGACCCGTTATCTTAGTGTCCCTGAGGCCCGTTCGAGTAATAGTTCAACGGGAATTAGGCCCAAGCATAGCTATGGCCGAAATACGAGATTATATCGTATACAACATTGTAATTTGTATCAAACCCGACCGAATCCTCGAGACCTGTCCACTTATATATAGGGGGCAGGAGAGGCCGGCTGATGTCTACGCACGCTTCTATTCTTGTAAACAGTGTTGGGCCTCCAAGTGTAGAGGTTTGTAGAGCAGCAGCAAGTTTCCCTTAAGTGGATCACCCAAGGTTTATCGAACTCAGGGAGGAAGAGGTCAAAGGTATCCCTCTCAAGCAACCTTGCAATTACGATACAAGAAGTCTCTTGTGTCCCCAACACACCCAATACACTTGTCAGATGTATAGGTACACTAGTTCAGCGAAGAGATAATGAAATACAAATAATATGGATGATTATAAGTAGTGAATGCAATCTAAAATAAAATATCGCTGCGAGCAAACATGTAACAGAACTGAATGTAAACGGTGTTTCAATGCTTAGAAACAAGGCCTAGGGATCATACTTTCACTAGTGGACACTCTCAACAAAGATAACATAATTGAACACATAAATATCTATCTTCACTATGCCATTCTAAACTATTCTCAATGGATAACAAACACTAATCATGTGTAGGGCTACGAAGCACTCCTCAAAGTTCACATTTCCCCAAACTAGATTGCTCAACACTATCACCTTGAGCGCACTAGATGATTCCAACAAACACCAACAATTCATAAAGACACTAGCCAAAGAGACACACATAATGCGCACACTGTCATCCTTCACATCATGGTACAAGGCGTCTCCAGAGATTATAATAATAAAGCACGGGAGTAGCATAGTATATGAAGAACAATATCTACCAATTCAACTAGATACAAAACTCATGATCACATATAGATCACATCATGGGAGAGAGAGGTGAACCACATAGCTACCGATAGAGCCCTCAGCCCCGGGGGAGAACTACTCCCTCCTTATCATGGGAGACAGCAACGTTGATGGAGATGGCGGTGAAGTCGATGGAGATGGCTTCGAGGGCACTTCCCCGTCCCGACAAGGTGCCAGAACAGAAACTTATGTCCCCCAAAATTGGTCTTCGACGGCGGCAGCACTGCGGAACTTTACTGGGAGAAACACCGATTGATTTAGGGTTTTCGCGTTGGAGGGATCTTATAGGCGGATGGGCGGTGTCAGAGGTGGACCAGGGGCTCCACACCATAGGGTGGCGCGCCTAGGGGTCCACCCACGCCACCCCCTGGTGTGGTTGCCCCCTGGCCCCTCTCCGACCCTTCTTTGGACTCTGTTTCGTGTCGGGGGAAAATAGGACCTTCAGGCTTCGTTCTGTCCAATTCCGAGAATATTTCCTGTGTAAATTTTCTGAAACACAAAAATAGCAGAAAACAGGGAACTGGCACTGTGGCATCCCGTCAATAGGTTAGTTCCGGAAAATGCATAAAAACGCCACGAAGTGTAACAAAATACAAAGCAAATGGTGCATAAACAAGCATGGAACATTAGAAATCAGTTCTACAGAAGTGAGATGGGGCAGAGGAGGCAGGTCAGTCTCGAGGAAGTGGGGGTGGGAGAATCCGCAGTTGCAAAGTTTGGAGGCTGAACCTGACTGCCATATTGCCGTTGGAGGCTTGGAGCGCCTGCTGGGTGCAGGCCCTGCTACTGCACGTGCGACACAGGAATGCCGTTGGCGCAGGGACGCCCGCGCCTCCCCGCTACCGGCTAGGGTTAGGGGGCGGAGAACTGAGGAAACCACGGGAGATCGGCACGGCGGTGGCGTGGATTCTCGATGGAGGTAGCGAGGCGGCGAGTCTCCGGTGACGGGAGGACTGGCCGGGGAAGGGGGATTTATAATCTCGGACGCCTCATCGGAGTCGGTGGAGCAGAAGCCCGGATCGGAGTCAGGTTGATGGTATATCGACGAGGCGGCGCCTGGTCGTCGACGCTCCGCCTCTAAAGCACGCGAGCCAACAAGGTTACCGACGCCCAAATGCGGACTGAGGATACATGGGGACGAAAACGTTCGGGACTCGGGAGAGCTTCTCCGAATTTGCATGCCCTGGCTGCTCTAGTTATCCAAACAGACCTGCAATTAAAAGAGAAAAAATCATGACAAATTCACTTGCAATGGCCGGCAGAGAGCACCCACCCAGCCAGGAATGTCACCGCTAGAAACCACCGTCGCCGCTTCACCTCCAGACGCCATTCCCCATCCCACTTTTCGACCTAGTTTAGGCGGGGTAACGAGGGCCTGTTTGGTCCTCAGGGGAGGAAAACCAGGGTACCATATCCCCAAGAGGAATTTTAGGGTGTACACGGGATCCCCACCTCCCCTCCCCCTTTTCCCTGTGTTCATTTGGCAACCAGAGAGCAATTCATCGGCGCGGGGATGAAGAAGGGATAAACTGGAGAAGCAAAACAAGGTGGGAAGAAGAGTAGGGGCTAACGAATCAAATGAGAAGGAATACCAGCTCCACCACAAGGCCGATGTCGACGCCGGAAGGGACAAGAGCTCAAGGCGGAGCAGACTGATACGTCTCAAACGTATCTATAATTTTTGATGCTCCATGCTTGTTTATACACCATTTGCTTTGTGTTTTGTTACACTTCGTGGCGTTTTTATGCATTTTATAGGACTAACCTATTAACGAGACGCCACAGTGCTAGTTCCCTGTTATTGCTATTTTTGTATTTCAGAAAAGCTACACAGGAAATATTCTCGGAATTGGACAAAACAAAAGCCAGAATTCCTATTTTTTCTGACACGAGACGAAGTCCGAAGATGAGACGGAGGGGCACCAGAGGGTAGCCGCACCATGGCATGGCGCGGGCCACCCCCTGGCCGCGCCATGATGAGGTGTGGACCCCTGGCCCACCTCCTGACACCGCCCTTCCGCCTATATAATCCCCCCGACGGGAAAACCTAAAGGGACCGATCAATTTTCTACGAAACCTACTGTAAGCCGCCGCCATCATCAACACGAGGTCAGGAGGGTCCAGAAGCTCTTCCCGGCACCCTGCTGGATAGGGAAATCACCGCCGGAGGCCTTCTTCATCACCATGGTCGCCTCCGAAGTGATGTGTGAGTAGTCTACCTTGGACTACGGTCCATAACAATAGCTAGATGGTTGTCATCTCCACCTTGTGATTTATGTTTAGATCTTGTGAGCTGCCTATCATGATCAAGATCATCTTTGTGTAATTGTACATGTTGTGTTTGTTGGGATCCGATGAATATTGGTACTATGTCAAGTTGATGTGCTGAATTATTATCTTTATGTTATCTCTATGTTGTTTATGATCTTGCATGCTCTCCGTTGCTAGTAGATATCTTGGTCGAGTAGATGCTAGTGACTCCAAGAGGGGGTATTTATGCTCGATAGTGGGTTCATGCCTCTAGTAATCTGGGGGAGTGACAAAAACCTCTAAGGTTCTAGATGTGCTGTTGCCACTAGGGAGAAAACAACATTCTTGTGTTTAAGGACATTTGCATTTTTTACATTATGCACTTTGCTTAATGCAGTTATCTGTTGTTCGCAACTTAATACTCAACGGGTGCTCGGATGACACCTCGAGAGTGGATTATTAGTCATAGATGCAATTAGATTACGGTCTATGTATTTTGTCGTAATGCCCAGAGTGAATCTCATAGTGATCCTCATGACATATGCACGCTATCTTTATTCTATCAATTGCCCAACTGTAATTTATTTACCCAGCATGTTGTTATTTATCTTATGGAGAGACACCACTAGTGAACTGTAGACCCTGGTCCATTCTCTTACATTGCTATTACCATTTACTATTTATTTGCTTTATTTACATTCTTGCAAACTACAACCTTTTACCACTCGATATGCTTAATCCTTTGTTTATAGCAAACCGGTGAGATTGACAACCTCATCGTAAGTTGGGACAAAGTGCTTGGTTGTGTTGTGTGCAGGTTCCACGTTGTTGCTGGTGTAAAGCTCCCATGCCAACTACGCACTGATGACCCACAAGTATAGGGGGTGTATCGTAGTACTTTCGATAAATAAGAGTGTCGAACCTAATGAGGAGCAGAAGGTGTTGACAAGTGGTTTTGATCAAGGATTCACTGTAAATACTAGCAAACGGGTTTTCAGGGGTATTTGGTAATGCAAGTAAATAAAGTATGAGTAAATAAAAGACAATAATAGTAATTGCTGCAAGTGGCTGATGGTGTGTAAGTACAGCCCGTTGGGAACCCCAAGACGAAGGTATGATGAGCATAGTAGCAAGTCTTCCCTCAGTTGTGAAACCAAGGTTTATCGAACTAGTAGGAGAAAACTAAACTTCAGAAGGTGATGCTTGCTAGCTTCGTGACACTCCGGACAATGGCGCCAGGAAACTTGTTGGTGTGTCTTCACCTAGCAGCAACGTGAAACCTGCACACAACACAACCAAGAACTTTGCTCCCAACTTACGATGAGATTGTCAATCTTACCGGTTTGTTATAAACAAAGGATTGAGCGTATCGAGTGGTAAAAGGGTAATAGTAATGCAAGTAAAGTAAACAGAGCGTGTAATAGTAAAACAGTAAAACTATGTAAAGGAAATTGGACCGGGGTCCACAGTTCACTAGTGGTGTCTCTCCATAAGATAAATAATAACATGCTAGGTAAATAAATTACAGTTGGGCAATTGATAGAGTAAAGATAACATACATATGTCATGAGGATCACTATGATATTTACTCTGGGTAATACGACAAAATACATAGACCGTAATCCAACTGTATCTATGACTAATAATCCACTCGCGGGGAGTCGTCCGAGTACCCCTTGAGTATTAAGTTGCGAACAACGGATAACTGCATTAAGCAAAGAGCGTAAAGTAAACAAAGCAAATGTCCTTGGACACAAGAATGTTGTTTTCCCCCTAGTGGCAACAGCACATCTACAACCTTAGAGGTTTCTGTCACTCCCCCAGATTAAATAGAGGCATAAACCTAACTATCGAGCATAAATACTCCCTCTTGGAGTCACTAGCATCTACTCGGCCAAGATAGCTACTAGCAACGGAAAGCATGCAAGATCATAAACAACATAGAGATAACATAAGATATAATTTATCACATCAACTTGACATAGTACCAATACTCATCGGATCCCAACAAACACAACATGTATGGTTACATAAAGATGATCTTGATCATGTAGGGCAGCTCACAAGATCTAAACATGAAGCACATGGTGGAGAAGACAACCATCTAGCTAATGCTATGGACCCGTAGTCCAAGGTAGACTACTCACACATCACTCCGGAGGTGATCATGGTGGTGGAGAAGGCCTCCGGTAGGGATTCCCCTCTCCGGCAGGGTGCCGGGAAGAGCTCCTGGATCCTCCCAATCTTGTTTCGACGGCGGCGACGGCTTGCAATATGTTTCGAGGAAAAGCAATCCGTCCCTTAGGTTTTTCCCGTTGAGGGGACCTTATAGGCGAAGGGGCAGCGTCGGGAGGTGGACTAGGTGGTCTCACCACAGGTGGGCACGGCCAGGGGCTGGGCCGCACCCCTGGTGGTGAGGCTGGCCCCTGGCCCCCCTCCGTCGCATCTTCGGTCTTCGCGAAGCTTCGGTAAAAATAGGAGGTTCGGCTTTTGTAACTTTTCTGAAACACAAAAATAGCAGAAAAATAGGGAACTGGCACTGTGGCATCTTGTTAATAGGTTAATTCCGGAAAATGCATAAAAACGCCACGAAGTGTAACAAAACTCAAAGCAAATGGTGTATAAACAAGCATGGAGCATCAAAAATTATAGATACGTTTGAGACGTATCAAGCATCCCCAAGCTTAACTCCTGCTCATCCTCGAGTAGGTAAGTGATAACAAAAGAATAATTTTTTAGGTGACATGCACCATCACAATCTTGATCATCTATGTAAGCATTGAGTGCTGGGATCAAAGAACTTAAAACATGGGCATAAGAGACATAATCTTGACAATAAAAACTTAGCAACCATGTTATAACATGAAAAGAAACATAAATGAAAGATCATAAATAATGAAACAATGAAAGTCAAACGTGTGTTCAAATCATATGGAAAAACATAGCAAATGGTTTTCAGCATGTCCTTCATGGAATAGCAAAACATAAATGCATAGGACACCTTCAAGTTTAAAAGGGCGACTAGATACAAATAATTTAAGAACAAGTGAAACCATAATCATGAATCAATCAATGATAAACTTTGGGACTATGCACATTAAACTCAGAATGACAACTATGCTCTCTTAGACGGTGCATAAAGGTAGAAGGTAGAGACTCAACATAAAAGTAAAAGAAAGGCCCTTCGCAGAGGGAAGCAGTGATTGCAAGTTTTATAAACCTTTAAAAATTATGGTACTTACTAGCTTTGAGCTCTCATTGCCCCCATCATAGACATCTTGAATGATTAAAGTAAATGCAAGAACGTTTATGAGCATATGCTTGACAAATCATAAGTTCAAAACCTCATGTCGTGTGAAGTACGAATACCCAAACCTCATGCTACTCGACTTAGGGTCCCATGCAAGCTCTTGTCATTGTAAGTATACATGTATCATCGAGAACCGCCAACGGGGTACCTCCTTGCCCGATGACATGGAACAAGCCCACATCAAAATGACAGGACAAACAGACAATGAACACCTCGGCATCTCTTTTATTTTCCATTGGTATAGCTTTTTATTTTGAGATGCGACGTCGAATGTCCACTATGGGCATGCTGTAAATTTCCACCATGAATGATGCATGGCTTAGATTAGCGGCCCAGGCGTTTCTCTAACACGTATACAAAATCCATGATCCCGCAAGATTCCCAACTTATTTCACATCGTGAGTATCCATAAACAAAAGATCACAATATCAACTCAAACAAGAGAAGTGCAATGTTGAAAGCTTACCCCATGATGGCATGGTTTGGCTAATTTCCAACTTACGACTTGCAAACATAACGTCAACATAAAAGAGCCACAATGTCAAAATTTTAAAAGTGAGAAAGTAAAGTGTGCCATCAGGTTTGTGAGAGCTTTACTGACTAATTTTTGCATAACACCAAAAGAGTTTAATTTGAAGGATAGATAAAAGGAAGTCAAATGTACTTGGAATAGCAAATTGCTAATAGGTATGTATGGTGGACACATTGGAATAACTTGGTTTTTGGGAGTTGGATGCACGAGTAGAGCTCATACTCAGTACAAAATGAGGGCTAGCAAAAGACTGGGAGCAACCAACTAAGAGAGCAATAACGGCCATAATCATGCATAGCGACAAAACATCATTAAAAGAAGCATAAAATGGCATCAAAAGTCAAAAACTAAATGATCATAGAGGCTTATGGTGACTTTGTAAGAGTCAAACATGTTGTAAGCATGCGCCAAGTCAACCCAAATAAAGCATCAAGGAGAAAACCAAATTAATGCTTCCATAAAATAAAAACAACGCATGATTTTTTTCAAAGGCTCATTAAGCAATCTCAGTCATTTGAATGAGGCATTAAGATTAATTGCAGAATTTTTCTCAACAATGAATTGAATTGTATCCAAATGTGTTTTTGAAGATCCCTTATGAACACTCTTTGGTTCACTACTTTCATCAAAAGGGTTTTTAGGACAAATCCAATCGAAATTCTTTTCCAAAGCTTCATGCAATCCTACAAGTTTGCAAGGAATTGGTACTTTGATGTCTTCTTTGGGTGTACCAACAACATTAACAAGTGAGCCAAGCATATTAAAATGCTCAAAAACTTTCCTAGCTTCAATAGCAACATCTCTAAATTCTCTACGCAAAGTCTCCAAAATAAAATCTTTCTTTTCGGAGTCTTCGATATCATGAAGCTTAAGAAACATTTGTTGCATAAAAGGATTAAGGTTAACAAACCTAGCCTCCAACATGTGAACTAAATAAGCAGCAGCAACTTCATAACTAGGAGCAAGCTCAGCCAAAGATCTATCCTCAACATCTTTATGCATACTAATATGATTAAAGAACTCCTCAATATTACCTTTCCCAATAATAGAACCACTACCTACTGAGAGGTCCTCCAAAACATACTTAGGGAACAACATAATGAACTAAGAGTAATAAAGTAACAACTATAAAGGGAGCTAATTTTTTTGTATTTTTGATAAAAAGATGCAAGCAAAAATAAAATAAAGCAAAACTAAAAACAAAGTAAAAGATTGTGCGTGCGAGACCCCCCTTGCAGAAGTCTTCTTTCTCCCCGGCAACGGCGCCAGAAAACTGCTTGATGGCATATAAGTAGAGCCCGTTGGGAACCCCAAGAGGAAGGTATGATGAGCACAGTAGCAAATCTTCCCTCAGTTGTGAAACCAAGGTTTATCGAACCAGTAGGAGAAAGCCAAACTTCAGAAGGTGATGCTTGCTAGCTTCGTGACACTCCAGACAATGGCGCCAGGAAACTTGTTGGTGTGTCTTCACCTAGCAGCAACGTGAAACCTGCACACAACACAACCAAGAACTTTGCTCCCAACTGATACGTCTCAAACGTATCTATAATTTTTGATGCTCCATGCTTGTTCTTACACCATTTGCTTAGTGTTTTGTTACACTTCGTGGTGTTTTTATGCATTTTCCGGAAATAACCTATTAACAAGATGCCACAGTGCCAGTTCCCTGTTTTCTGCTGTTTTTGTGTTTCAGAAAAGTTACACAGGAAATATTCTCTGAATTGGACGAAACAAAAGCCAAACCTCCTATTTTTACCGAAGCTTTATGAAGACCGAAGATGAGACAGAGTGGGGCCAGAGGCTAGCCACACCACAGGGGGGCGCAGCCCAGCCCCTGGCCGCACCCACCCATGGTGAGCCCGCCTGGTCCACCTCCTGATGACGCCCCTTCGCATATAAAGTCCCCTCGACGGGAAAAACCTAAGGGACGGATCGCTTTTCCTCGAAACATACTGCAAGCCGCCGCCATCGTTGAAACGAGATCGGGAGGATCCAGGAGCTCTTCCCGGCACCCTGCCGGAGGCCTTCTCCACCACCATGGTCGCCTCCGGAGTGATGTGTGAGTAGTCTACCTTGGACTATGGGTCCATAGCAGTAGCTAGATGGTTGTCTTCTCCACCACGTGCTTCATGTTTAGATCTTGTGAGCTGCCCTACATAATCAAGATCATCTTTATGTAATCATACATGTTGTGTTTGTTGGGATCCGATGAGTATAGGTACTATGTCAAGTTGATGTGCTGAATTATATCTTATGTTATCTCTATGTTGTTTATGATCTTGCATGCTTTCCGTTGCTAGTAGCTATCTTGGCCGAGTAGATGCTAGTGACTCCAGGAGGGAGTATTTATGCTCGATAGTTGGGTTCATGCCTCTATTTAATCTGGGGGAGTAACAGAAACCTCTAAGGTTGTAGATGTGTTGTTGCCACTAGGGAGAAAACAACATTCTTGTGTCCAAGGACATTTGCTTTGTTTACATTACGCACTTTGCTTAATGCAATTATCTGTTGTTTGCAACTTAATACTCAAGGGGTCCTCGGACGATTCCCCGCGAGTGGATTTTTAGTCATAGATGCAGTTGGATGGCGGTCTATGTACTTTGTCGTAATGCCCAGAGTAAGCCTCATAGTGATCCTCATGATGTATGTATGTTATCTTTACTCTATCAATTGCCCAACTATAATTTGTTTACCCAGCATGCTTTATTTATCCTATGGAGAGACACCACTAGTGAACTATGGACCCCGGTCCAATTTCCTTTACATAGCTTTACCGTTTTACTTTTCTCGCACTATTTACTTTTACTTGCATACTATTATCCTTTTACCACTCGATACGCTCATTCCTTTGTTTACAGCAAACCGGTGAGATTGACAACCTCATCGTAAGTTGGGAATAAAGTACTTGTTTGTGTTGTGCAGGTTTCATGTTGCTATTGTTGGAAGACACGCCGTTAACAAGTTTATCTGGCGCCATTGTCCGGAGTGTCACGAAGCTAGCAAGCATCACCTTCTGAAGTTTGGCTTTCTCCTACTGATTCGATAAACCTTGGTTTCACAACTGAGGGAAGACTTGCTACTGTGCTCATCATACCTTCCTCTTGGGGTTCCCAACGAGCTGTACTTACAAGCCATCAAGCAGTTTTCTGGCGCCGTTGGCAGGGAGAAAGAAGATTTCTGCAAGGGGAGTCTCTCACGCACAATCTTTTACTTTGTTATTGTTTTGCTTTATTTTATTTTTGCTTGCATTGTTTTATCAAAAAGTACAAAAAAAAATAGTTCCTACTATAGTTGTTATTTTTGTTGGTCTATTATTGTCTTGCTTTATCATGTTTTCTATCAATGGTTGGTTTCTTTGAAACTAAATCTTTTTGGCAAGGTGGGTTCACGGAAGAGCAGCAAAATTATTATGAGGAACACCGCTTGTCACAAAAAGGGAAACACTTATGGGAACAAATCAATAGATTGTATATCATTACTAGAAACGTGTGCTCTACTTATAATGTTACTTATTGCTTTGATAGATCTTGTTGCTATAGGAGGTATAAACACCTTCCTTTTCAATGTGAGTATAATGATGATGTTACCATATCTTCTTATATTAAGGGAAATTATGACTTTTAGGATATGGAACAAATTGAAGAATTTATTGCTTGGAAGGGTGCATTCGAACTTGCTTATTTGCTTGAAAATACTGATGATGCACCTTATAAATATGAGGTTTATGATATACTTATATTTTGCTTTGATAATTACAAGGAAGAAAATGGCTATATTCTTAAATATCTTAATAGATGCTCTCCAATGGAAGAGACTAATGCCTTGAAGGAGCCTATGGAAGAAGAAATTGCTGAAACTGGAAGCTCATTGGATGAAAAAGAGGAGGACAGTGATGATCAAGAGGAGGAAGAATGGAGCTACCCATGTCTACCTCCCAATAAGAGTAACTCTTTAACTAATACCTTATTTGATCGCCCTACATGCTTAACAAAGGAGGGTGAGTGTGATATTTATATTGTTGAGTTTGTTCATGATGCTACTGAAAATTATTATGAGAGAGGAAAATATGGTTATTGGAATTCTCATGTTACTAAAACACCTCTCTTTATATTGAAAGTTCCAAAGTTGCTCTTGTTTTATCTACCCATACTTGTGACTATGTGCTTCTTTGATTTATTTTCTTAAAAGATTCTTATGCATAGGAAGTGGGTTAGACTTAAATGTGTTTTATATTTGCTCCTTGATGCTCTTTTTGGCTTCCATTCATATTTCTTATGTGAGCATCTTCTCAAATTACCGAGCCTAGCTCAAAGGCGTTAAAGAAAAGCACTCTTGGGAGATAACCCAATATTTTCTTTTCAGTAATTTTTCTTTTATTTGAGTGTTGGAAGTTATTACTACCGTAATAACCACTCCTTATTATTTTTATTTCATTGTTGTGCTAAGAAGAACCTCTAATTTGAGGGAGGTAAGATTTGGGGAAGTTGCTGTCCCGAAACAGATTTCGGTGCTGCACCATAAAAATTCATGCAAATTCTCAGAATATCTTTTTGACCTATGATTTCTTGTGCATATGACCCAGGTTATATCCAAACTTTCATTAGTTTTTCACTTTTTGATTTGAGCAACAGAAGGTCCTCGAAAAAATCGACCTTTGTCAGCTGTTCAGTTTTGACAGATTTCTGCCACTATTTGTGTTTGCCTCTCGATCGCTTTCTTTTTTAGTTCTTTTGATCACGGAACTTTTGGGGAAGTTGCTACAGTAGTATATAATTTATATGTGGTGGTTTTGAGTTGAAACCTGAACCAAAAAGGGTTGATTCATTATTATGTTTATGCTAACGTTGCTAATAAAATTGTGTGAAGTTTTGTATGAAGGAAGTTTTCAAGTGTAGGGATTGGAGAATGATGAGATGAGGTGAAGAATGGATAAAAGCTCAATCTTGGGGATGCCCATGCACCCCAAGAAATATCCAAGAGGTACAAGCGTCAAAGCTTGGGGATGCCCCCGAGGCACCCCTTCTTCATCGGCAAAAATTAGGTCACCTTTCAAAACACTATATTTTTATTGCTTCATGCACTATGCGTTTTTCTTGGAGCGTCTTTACTTTTGCTTTCAGTTTTCTTTTGTTTTGTTTGCTGCAATAAATGGTTGGACCCCAACAAATTTCTTTTGAAGAAGATTTACTCGCTTTTCATTTGCAAAGAACACTCCGTTTTTCACGCTTATCGTTCAACGAGTGTTCTCTTTTTCTAGAACTGCGTTTAGCTTTCATTTTTCGCCTTGATTTTGGTTCAGATCTTGTTTTATCTTTGCATCAAGGTGTATTTGGAACTCTGGTCTATGTTGGTATTTATCAAAGAGTTATTTCAAAAAGGTTTGAATGGTGTTGGAAAAGAGAAAAAGTTTCATGCAAAAAAGTGGTACAAAAAGGAGCTTGTTTAGACTACGGCTTAGACTTTTTCATGCCATGCTTGATGTTGTTTTGATAGTATGCTTAGTGATTTTTGCTGTAGCATGACTTGTCTCAAATGACTGAGATTGCTTAATGAGCCTTTGAAAAAATCATGCGTTGTTTTTATTATTTGGAAGCATTAATTTGGTTTTCTCCTTGATGCTTTATTTGGGTTGACTTGGCGCATGCTTACAACATGTTTGACTCTTACAAAGTCGCCATAAGCCTCTATGATCATTTAGTTTTTGACTTTTGATGCCATTTTATGCTTCTCTTAATGATGTTTTGTCGCTATGCATGATTATGGCCGTTATTGCTCTCTTAGTTGGTCGCTCCCAGTCTTTTGCTAGCCCTCATTTTGTACTGAGTATGAGCTCTACTCGTGCATCCAACTCCCAAAAACCAAGTTATTCCAATGTGTCCACCATACATACCTATTAGCAATTTGCTATTCCAAAGTACATTTGACTTGCTTTTATCTATCTTTCAAAATTAAACTCTTTTGGTGTTATGTGAAAATTAGTCAGTAAAGCTCTCACGAACCTGATGGCACACTTTATTTTTCTCGCTTTTAAAATTTTGACATTGTGGCTCTTTTATGTTGACGTTATGCTTGCAAGTTGTAAGTTGGAAATTAGCCAAACCATGCCGTCTTGGGGTAAGCTTTCAACATTGCACTTCTCTTATTTGAGTTGATATCACGATCTTTTGTTTATGGATACTCGCGATGTGAAATAAGTTGGGAATCTTGTGGGATCATGAAGTTTGTATACGTGTTAGAGAAATGCATGGGCCGCTAATCTAAGCCATGCATCATTCATGGTGGAAATTTACATCATGCCCATAGTGGACATTCGACGACGCATCTCAAAATAAAAAGCTATACCAATGGTAAATAAAAGAGATACCGAGGTGTTCATTGTCTGTTTGTCCTGTCATTTTGATGTGGGCTTGTTCCATGTCATCGGGCAAGGAGGTACCTGATGTCTACACATGCTTCTGTTCTTGTAGACAGTGTTGGGCCTCCAAGTGCAGAGGTTTGTAGAGCAGCAACAAGTTTCCCTTAAGTGGATCACCCAAGGTTTATCGAACTCAGGGAGGAAGAGGTCAAAGCTATCCCTCTCAAACAACCCTGCAATTACGATACAGAAAGTCTCTTGTGTCCCCAACACACCCAATACACCTGTCAGATGTATAGGTGCACTAGTTCGGCGAAGAGATAGTAAAATACAAGCGGTAGTGATGATTATAAGTAGTAATTGTGATATGAAATAAGTATCGCTGCGAGCAAACATGTAACAAAACAGCAAGTAAACGGTGTGCAAAGCTTGGAAACAAGGCCTAGGGATCATACTTTCACTAGTGGACACACTCCCAACAATATAACATGATTGAACAAATAAACAACTTCTCTCCACTATGGTACTCTGAATTACTCTCTTATTGAATAACACTAATCATTGTGTAGTGGCTACAGAAGCACCCCTTAAAGTTCATCAAGTACTTGACAAACACCACTCATAGAGATATCCAAATCAAAGCACAACTCAAGATAGATATTATTGCAACTTAGACCAAGTACTAACACAGTGCACACACTGTCAACATTACACCATGAAAGGAGGAATAGATCACTTCAATACTATCATAGCGATAATTATTCTCATAATCCATAAAAGATCACAATCGTAGCCTAGACCAAGTACCACCATGATGCACGCACTGTCACCGTTACACCATGGCAGGAGGAATAGATTACTTTAATAACATCACTAGAGTACACATAATATCTGAATAATAACATCTACTTGTTCAACATGATACAAAGCTCACGATCACATAAAGATCACATCATGGGAGAGAGAGGTGAACCACATAGCTACCGGTAGAGCCCTCAGCCCCGGAGGTGAACTACTCCCTCCTCATCATAGGAGACAGCAAGGTTGATGGAGATGTCGGTGAGGTCAATGGAGATGGCGAAGACGGCGATGGAGACCGATGGAGATGGCTCCGGGGGCACTTCCCCGTCCCGGCAGGGTGCCGGAACAGAGACTTCTGTCCCCCGAAATTCGTCGGTGGCGGCGGCGGAGCTATGGAACTCTTTCTAGAAAATTGCCGATTCCCCTAGGGTTTTCCATCCCGAGGCTTCTTATAGGCGAAGGGGCGTCGTCAGGAGTGGCCCCAGGCCTCCTCACACCTAGGTGGCGCGGGCCAGGGGCAGGCCGCGCGAGCCTAGTGTGAGGGCGGCCTGTGGCCCCTCTCCTTCGCCTCTTCGGATCTCTGGAAGCTTCTAGGAAAAATAAGACTTCAGGAACTTGTTTCGTCCAATTCCGAGAATATTTCCTGTGTAGCTTTTCTAAAACACAAAAACAGCAGAAAACAGGGAACTGGCACTGTGGCATCTTGTTAGTAGGTTAGTTCTGGAAATCGCATAAAAACGCCACGAAGTGTAACGAAACAGTAGGCAAATGGTGTAAAAACAAGCATGGAGCATCAAAAATTATAGATACGTTTGAGACGTATCAAGCATCCCCAAGCTTAACTCCTGCTCATCCTCGAGTAGGTAAGTGATAACAAAAGAAATAATTTTTGAGGTGACATGCACCTACACAATCTTGATCATATATGTAAGCATTGTGAGCTCGGATCATAAGAACTTAAAACACGGGCATGAAAGATATAATCTTGATAATAGAAACTTAGCAACCATGTTATAAACATGAAAATGAACACAAACAAAAGATCATGAAAATGAAACAATGAAAGTCAAATGTGTGTTCAAATTATAAGGAAAAACATACAAATGGTTTTCAGCTTGTCCTTCATGGAGAGCAAAACATAAATGCAAAGGACACCTTCAAGTTTAAGAGGGCGACTAGATACAAATAATTTGAGAACAAGTGAAACCAACAATATGAATCAATCAATGAAAACTTTGGGACAATGCACATTATACTAAGAATGACAACTATGCTCTCTTAATGGTGCATAAATATAGAAGGTGGTGACTCAACATAAAAGTAAAAGAAAGGCCCTTCGCAGAGGGAAGTAGTGATTAAACATGTGCTAGAGCTTTTCATTTGTAAAACAGAGAGATAAAAATTGGTTTTGAGAGGTGGTTGTCTTTGCCAACGACTGGCAATGGGGTTCTTACTATCTTCCATACAAAAATGAAGCAAGTTTTTGAGAGAGAGATTGGCACTTTTGTGCTCTTTTATAAAGCTTGGCACTCCTCCCCACCTTTTTTTTCTTTCGCAAACCATGGCTAACCGATTCCATCGGGTGCCCACCAACATTCACATTCCATGGAGGAGTGCTTTTTTTTCTTTTCTTTTTTCCTTTTTTTTTGGAATAAGACAATATGGAAGATAGCAAATCCGACCACTACGTCCCCATGAGCTGAAAACAGTGTCACAAAACGAGAAGTATTTTGAAGGTTTTTTCAAAGGTAGCACATGAAAATTTACTTTGGAATGGCTTACAAATACCATGCATAGGAGTTTATAGTGGACACAATGGCAAACTTGGTTTTTGGGAGTTGGATGCACGAGTAGAGCTCATACTCAGTACAAGGCGGGGGCTAGCAAAAGACTGGGAGCGACCAACTAAGAGAGCAATAACGGCCATAATCATGCAAAGCGACAAAGCAACATTAAAAGAAGCATAAGATGGCATCAAAAGTCAAAAACTAAATGATCATAGAGGCTATTGGCGACTTTGTAAGAGTCTAACATGTGTGAGCATGCGCCAAGTCAACCCAAATAAAACATCAAGGAGAAAACCAAAATAATGCTTCCATACAATAAAAACAACGCATGATTTTTTCAAAGGCTCATTAAGCAATCTCAGTTATTTGAAACAAGTCATGCTACAGAAAAACCACTAAGCATACTATCAAAAAGACATCAAGCACGACATGCAAAAGCCTAAGCCACAGTCTACACAAGCTCCTTCTTGTACCACTTTTTTGCATAAAGCTTTTTCTCTTTTCCAACACCATTTGAACTTTTTATAAACACCTCTTTTGATAAAAACCAATAAAGACCAGAGGCAAAAATACACCTTGATGAAAATATATAACAAGATCTGAACACAAATCAAGGCGAAAAATGCAAGCTAAACCCAGTAGCAGAAAAAGAGAGCACTCGTTGAAAGGATAAGAGTGAAAAACGGAGTGTTCTTGGCAAATGAAAACGAGTTTATCTCCTCCAAAATAAACATGATGTGATCTAACCATTTATTGCAGCAAACAAAACTAAACTAACTAAGAAAACTAAAACAACTGACGCTCCAAGAAAAACACATAGTGCATGAAGCAATAAAAATATAGTGTCTTGAAAGGTGACCTGATTTTTACCGATGAAGAAGGGGTGCCTCGGGGGCATCCCCAAGCTTTGACGCTTGTAATTCTTGGATATTTCTTGGGGTGATGCATGGGCATCCCCAAGCTTGAGCTTTTGTCCATTCTTCAACTCATCTCATCATTCTCCAATCCCTACACTTGAAAACTTCCTTCATACAAAACTAAACACAAATCTATTAGCAATATTAGTTTAAGCATAACATATAATCAACCTCTTTTTGCTTCAGGTTTCAGCCTAAAACCACCACATATTAAGCATATACTACTGTAGCAACTTCCCCAAAAGTTCCATGATCAAAAGAACTCAAAAAGAAAGCGATAAAGCGGCAAACACAAATATTGGCAGAAATCTGTCAAAACAGAACAGCTGACAAAGGTCGAATTTTTTAGGGGTTTTCTGTTGCTCAAATCAAAAAGTGTTCAACTAATGAAATTTTGGATATAACCTGGGGCATATGCACAAGAAATCGCAGGTCCAAAAGGTATACAGAGTATTTATACGAATTTTTATGGTGCAGCACCGAAAACAGTTTCAGGACAGCAACATCCCCAAATCTTACCTCACTCAAATTAGAGGCTTCTCTTGGCACAACAACGAAATAAAAAAGGATAAGGAGCGGTTATTACAGTAGTAATAACTTCCAAGACTCAAATAAAATAAAAAGTACTGAAAATAAAACAATGGGTTATCTCCCAAGAGTGCTTTTCTTTAACGCCTTTGAGCTAGGCGCAGTAATTTGCAAAGATGCTCATGTGGGCGCCATATAAGAGCTTGAAGCAAAGGCGCCATATAGAAACTTAAAGCAATAGAGAGCATCAAAAATAAAGTATGGAACACATTTAAATCTAAACCACTTCCTATGCATAGGAATCTTGTAAGAAAATAAATCAACGAGGCACATAGTAGCAAGCATGGATAGATAAAACAAGTGCCACTTCAAGATTTGCAACATAAAGAGGGGAAACTTAATATTATTGAGATCCATCAAACCATGTTTCCCTCTCTCATAATAACTTTCGGTAGCATCATGAATCAAACTAACAATATAACTATCACATAAAGCATCCCTATCATGAGCCACATGCATAAAAGAATTAATACTCACCATAGGAACAATAGTAGGAGGAGCAAATTCAATAGAATAATTATTCTCATCACCATAATCATCAAAAATAGGAGGCATATTGTAATCATAACTAATTTTATCCTCAATAGTAGGTGAATTGAAAATATTATACTCATCATCATAGCCATCATAAACTAGAGGTTCAGTATCATCACAAGCTAGAGAACAGCTATTTCGCAAAGCATATTCTTCAAACATATCATCATAAGAAGGAACATCACATATGGGAGATAAAATATTATCAGAACAAACTTTCTCCACTAAAGCTGGGGAACTAAAAATATCATGCTTAACAAAACCAGCTTCCCCAAGCTTATACTTTTCTATAGCATTAGCAACAACAGTGTTCAAAGCATTCGTACTAATAACATTGCTATGCGAAATAAGCTCCAAAGGATTTTCAATTTTCTCTTCAAATCTAAAATCAGGAAAAAGACTAAAGAACTCTTTGTTTTCCATTAAGCCTAACTAGTGAAAATAAAAACAAGAAACAAAAAGATGTAATTGCAGAATCTAAAGGAAATAACTCCGAGCACTCACATAGGAGGATGCGAGTACCTTTTACCTTACCTCCCCGGCAACGGTGCCAGAAAAGAGCTTGATGTCTACACACGCTTCTGTTCTTGTAGACAGTGTTGGGCCTCTAAGTGCAGAGGTTTGTAGAGCAGCATCAAGTTTCCCTTAAGTGGATCACCCAAGGTTTATCGAACTCAGGGAGGAAGAGGTCAAAGCTATCCCTCTCAAACAACCCTGCAATTACGATACAAAAAGTCTCTTGTGTCCCCAACACGCCCAATACACCTGTCAGATGTATAGGTGCACTAGTTCGGCGAAGAGATAGTAAAATACAAGCGGTAGTGATGATTATAAGTAGTAACTGTGATATGAAATAAGTATCGCTGCGAGTAAACATGTAACAAAACAGCAAGTAAACGGTGTGCAAAGCTTGGAAACAAGGCCTAGGGATCATACTTTCACTAGTGGACACACTCCCAACAATATAACATGATTGAACAAATAAACAACTTCTCTCCACTATGGTACTCTAAATTACTCTCCTATTGAATAACACTAATCATTGTGTAGTGGCTACAGAAGCACCCCTTAAAGTTCATCAAGTACTTGACAAACACCACTCATAGAGATATCCAAATCAAAGCACAACTCAAGATAGATATTATTGCAACTTAGACCAAGTACTAACACGGTGCACACACTGTCAACATTACACCATGAAAGGAGGAATAGATCACTTCAATACTATCATAGCGATAATTATTCTCATAATCCATAAAAGATCACAATCGTAGCCTAGACCAAGAACCACCATGATGCACGCACTATCACCGTTACACCATGGCAGGATGAATAGATTACTTTAATAACATCACTAGAGTACACATAATATCTGAATAATAACATCTACTTGTTCAAAATGATACAAAGCTCACGATCACATAAAGATCACATCATGGGAGAGAGAGGTGAATCACATAGCTACCGGTAGAGCCCTCAGCCCCGGGGGTGAACTACTCCCTCCTCATCATAGGAGACAGCAAGTTTGATGGAGATGGCGGTGAGGTCGATGGAGACGGCGAAGACGGCAAAGACGGCGATGGAGACCGATGGAGATGGCTCCGGGGGCACTTCCCCGTCCCGGCAGGGTACCGGAACAGAGACTTCTGTCCCCCGAAATTCGTCGGTGGCGGCGGCGGAGCTACGAAACTCTTTCTGGAAAATTGCCGATTCCCCTAGGGTTTTCCGTCCCGAGGCTTCTTATAGGCGAAGGGGCATCGTCAGGAGTGGCCCCAGGACTCCTCACACCTAGGTGGCGCGGGCCAAGGGCAGGCCGTGTGAGCCTAGTGTGAGGGCGGCCTGTGGCCCCTCTCCTTCGCCTCTTCGGATCTCTGGAAGCTTCCGGGAAAAATAAGACTTCAGGAACTTGTTTCGTCCAATTCCGAGAATATTTCCTGTGTAGCTTTTCTGAAACACAAAAATAGCAGAAAACAGGGAACTGGCACTGTGGCATCTTGTTAGTAGGTTAGTTCTGGAAATCGCATAAAAACGCCACGAAGTGTAACGAAACAGTAGGCAAATGGTGTAAAAACAAGCATGGAGCATCAAAAATTATAGATACGTTTGAGACGTATCAGTACCCCGTTGGCGGTTCTCGATGATACGTGTATACTTACAATGACAAGAGCTTGCTTGGGACTCTAAGTCGAGTAGCATGAGGTTTGGGTATTCGTACTTCACGGGACACGAGGTTTTGAACTTATAATTTGTCAAGCATATGCTCATAAACGTTCTTGCATTTACTTTAACCATTCAAGATGCCTATGATGGGGGCAATGAGAGTGAGAGCTCAAATATAGTAAGTACCATAATTTTTGAAGGTTTATAAAACTTGCAATCACTGCTTCCCTCTGCAAAGGGCATTTCTTTTACTTTTATGTTGAGCCACCACCTTCTACCTTTATGCACCGTCTAAGAGAGCATAGTTGCCATTCTGAGTTTAATGTGCATTATCCCAAAGTTATCATTGATTGATTCATGATATTGGTTTCATTTGTTCTTAAATTATTTGTATTAGTCGCCCTCTTAAACTTGAAGGTGTCCTATGCATTTATGTTTTGCTATTCCATGAAGGACAAGCTGAAAACCATTTGCTATGTTTTTCCATATGATTTGAACACACGTTTGACTTTCATTGTTTCATTATTCATGATCTTTCGTTTGTGTTCCTTTTCATGTTATAACATGGTTGCTAAGTTCTATTGTCAAGATTATGTCTTTTATGCCCATGTTTTAAGTTCTTTTGATCCCAGCACTCAATGCTTACTTAGATGATCAAGATTGTGATGGTGGATGTCACCTTAAAAATTATTCTTTTGTTATCACTTACCTACTCGAGGACGAGCAAGAGTTAAGCTTGGGGATGCTTGATACGTCTCAAACGTATCTATAATTTTTGATGCTCCATGCTTGTTCATATACCATTTGCTTAGTGTTTTGTTACACTTTGTGGCGTTTTTATGCATTTTCCGGAACTAACCTATTAACAAGATGCCATAGTGCCAGTTTCCTATTTTCTGCTGTTTTTGTGTTTCAGAAAATTTACACAGGAAATATTCTCGGAATTGGACGAAACAAAAGCCGAACCTCCTATTTTTACCGAAGCTTTGCGAAGACCGAAGATGAGACGGAGGGGGGGCAGAGGCTGGCCACACCACAGGGGGCGCGGCCCAGCCCCTGGCCGTGCCCACCCATGGTGAGCCCGCCTGGTCCACCTCCTGACGACGCCCCTTCGCCTATAAAGTCCCCTCGACTGGAAAAACCTAAGGGACGAATCACTTTTCCTCGAAACATACTGCAAGCTGCCGCAGTCATCGAAACGAGATTGGGAGGATCCAGGAGCTCTTCCCGACACCCTGCCGGAGGCCTTCTCCACCACCATGGTCGCCTCCGGAGTGATGTGTGAGTAGTCTACCTTGGAGTATGGGTCCGTAGCAGTAGCTAGATGGTTGTCTTCTCTGCCATGTGCTTCATGTTTAGATCTTGTGAGCTGCCCTACATGATCAAGATCATCTTTATGTAATCATACATGTTGTGTTTGTTGGGATCCGATGAGTATTGGTACTATGTCAAGTTGATGTGATAAATTATATCTTATGTTATCTCTATGTTGTTTATGATCTTGCATGCTTTCCGTTGCTAGTAGCTATCTTGGCCGAGTAGATGCTAGTGACTCCAAAAGGGAGTATTTATGCTCGATAGTTGGGTTCATGCCTCTATTTAATCTGGGGGAGTGACAGAAACCTCTAAGGTTGTAGATGTGCTGTTGCCACTGGGGAGAAAACAACATTCTTGTGTCCAAGGACATTTGCTTTGTTTACATTACGCACTTTGCTTAATGCAATTATCTATTGTTCGCAACTTAATACTCAAGGGGTCCTCGGACGATTCCCCGCGAGTGGATTTTTAGTCATATATGTAGTTGGATGGCGGTCTATATATTTTGTCGTAATGCCCAGAGTAAGCCTCATAGTGATCCTCATGATGTATGTACGTTATTTTTACTCTATCAATTGCCCAACTGTAATTTGTTTACCCAACATCCTTTATTTATCCTATGGAGAGACACCACTAGTGAACTGTGGAACCCGGCCCAATTTCCTTTACATAGCTTTACCATTTTACTTTACTTGCACTGTTTACTTTTACTTGCATACTATTATCCTTTTACCACTCGATACGCTCATTCCTTTGTTTACAGCAAACCGGTGAGATTGACAACCTCATCGTAAGTTGGGAATAAAGTACTTGTTTGTGTTGTGCAGGTTTCACGTTGCTGTTGGTGGAAGACACGCCGTTAACAAGTTTATCTGGCGCCATTGTCCGGAGTGTCACGAAGCTAGCTGATACGTCCAATTTGCATCACTATTTTGTATCATAATTTACTGTTATTCATTGATATATTTCACATTTAGAGATGATATTTATGTTGTTTCCTCTATTTTTACATGTTTGATGATCATTGGAGGATTTGCTGTCGGAGTCAGGATTCTGCTGGAAAAAGGACGTCAAGACACCATATTTTGGAAGATCAAGAAATCCAGAAAAATACCAGAAAATTATATTTTGCCAGAAGACCGAGGAAGCCAGAAGGAGGAGACAAGAGGAGCCACAGGGCAGGCACACACACAGGGGCGCAGGCCCACCCCTGGCTGCGCCGGCCTATTGTGTGGCTGCCCAGGCCCAGTTCTGCCATCGCCCCTTCGCGTATTTGATCGCCCCCGAAAACCTAAGTCAAGGGGGGGCTCAGAGATAGACACCGCTGCCTCTGCGGGGCGGAAAACACCAGAGAGAGAAAAGCTCTCCGGCCGGCAGAAATCTGCCGAGGAAATTCCTTCCCGGAGAGGGGAGATCGTCGCCATTGTCATCATCATCGTGCCGGACTTCATCGGGATCATCATCACCATCATCCTCATCACCAGCACCTTCATCTCCACCATCACCACGCCATCCCGCTGTAACATCTTGAGTTGAATCTTGTCAATTTCTTAGGGGAAACTTTCCCAATGTTGATTACTCTTGTGGTTGATGCTATTGAGTGGAACCGTTGAATTAAGGTTTATGTTCAGATTGTTATTTACCATTATTTCACCTCTGATCATGATCCATATGATGTCTTGTGAGTAGTTTGTTTAGTTCTTGAGGACATGGGAGAAGTCGAGTTGTTAGTAGTGGAATTATGTTGAGTAATATTTAATGGTTTGATATTTATTTGTTGTGGTGCTATTTCACTAGTGGTGTCATGTGAATGTCGACTACATGATACTTCACCATTTATGGGCCTAGTGAGATGCATTGTGTATTTGGCTACCAATTGTGGGGTTGCTGGAGTGACAGAAACCTAAACCTCCGTTGGGAAACCATTACACCAGGGAGCGTATGATCTTAGAGTTTAAGGCTGTGGTTAGATTTATCTTAATTACTTTCTTGTAGTTGCGGATGCTTGCAAGGGGTATAATCACAAGTGTGTATTTATCCTAGTAAGGGTAGTGCGCTAGCACATGTTCACCCCCATAATACTTATCAAACCAATGAAGATTATTTAGCGGCATGAAGTGAAAGCACTTGACAGAAACTCCCGTGTGTCCTCGAGAATGTTTGGTTATCATAAGTTACACAACCGGCTTGTCCTTTGCTCTAGAAAGGATTGGGTCACTTGCAGCAATTATTATTACTGTCTTTTATTTACTAGTACTTTATTTACTTGCATTACCAAATACCCCTGAAAACCCGTTTGCTAGTATTTACAGTGAATCCTTGATCAAAACCACTTGTCAACACCTTCTGCTCCTCGTTGGGTTCGACAATCTTATTTATTGAAAGTACTACGGTACACCCCCTATACTTGTGGGTCATCAAGACTATTTTCTGGCGCCGTTGCCGGGGAGTGAAGCGCTATTGAAGAGTGGAATTGGTAAAGGTAACCGTCGCTATGAGTATTGTTTTTATTTCTGTCTTTTATTTTTATTTTATTTTGCTATGGAGAGTTCTCTATTTGGGTTCCTATTTGGGAACACTACTACTACTACTGCTGCAGATGTGGATGAACCACAACCACCACCTGCTCAATTAGATCCTTTTAAAATACCTATGAAAATTGTTGAACGTGTTATGGATAACTGCTATTCAGGAGATGGAACTGTCCATCCGGGTGATCATTTACTCTTTATACATGAATTATGCGAGTTGTTCAAGTGTGCAGGTATTTCATCAAGCAAAGTTAAGAGGAAGCTATTCCCTTTATCACTGAAAGGTAGAGCTGAGGAGTGGTATCGGCTGCTAAAAGATGGTCCATCTATTGCTTGGGAGGAAATTGTACCTCTCTTTTATTCCAAATTTTATCCTCCAATTGAAATTCATAAAGTAATCGAATATATAACTTTTGGCCTCATGATGGAGAGAGTATTGCCCAAGCGTGGGGGAGATTGAAGTTACTAATGCTCAAATTTCCCATTCATGAGCTCCCCAGTAATATTGTTATTGATAACTTTTATGCGAGGCTCGCTCTTCATGACAAGGATTATTTGGATGCTTCCTGTTTTGGATCATTTACTCATATGAAAGGAGAAGCTAAATGGGATCTTCTAGACTGTATTCAAGAAAATGCTGAAGGATGGGAGAACGACAAAGGTAGGAGGTCAGGTAGAAATTATGATTATGAATGCATTAAAGCTTTTATGGGAACCGATGACTTTCATAATGTTAGCACTGTTTATGGTCTTGATTCTTAGATACTTGCTAACTGTTTTAAGGCCTTTGCCTCTTATCTTGATGTTCCAAAGAAAGATTGGAACAAATATCATGCGCCTTATAAAGATTCTATTAGTCATATTCCTGCTAAAACTACTGAAGTTTGTACTGTTGATAGCATTTTGCCTGAACCTTATTTCGAGAAGACGCCTTTCCCTGCTAAGGTAAAGGAGCATTCTACTTTGGTAAGTGTGCTTAATAAAAGTACCAAGAAAGCTGTAGAACGTGATGAGCAAATTACTATTAAGTCTCCTGTGGCTATAGTGAAGGACCTTGTTACTAAAGATGTAGGAGATGAACATATTGTCTTTTGTGAAGATGCTACTAACATTATTTCACATCCTAGTAGGCGTAGGAAAACAAGTGTTCTTGTTATCTCTGTCAGGATTGGTGATCATTGCTATTATGGTTTATGTGACATTGGTGCAAGTTCAAGTGCTATTCCTATAGAGCTTTACAGAGAAATCATGCATGAAATTGCCCCTTGTGAACTTGAGGATATTGATGTGGTTATTCAGCTTGCTAACAGAGATACTGTCTTGCCACTTGGTATTGTTTGAGATGTGGAAGTTTTATGTGGTAAGACTAAATATCCTACTGATTTTCTAGTACTTGGTAAGGAAGCTAGTAAAACTTGTCCTATTATTTTCGGTAGACCCTTTTTGAATACTTGTGGTGCTGTGATAGATTGTAAGAAGGAGAATTTTTTTACTAAGTTTGATGGAGAATCTTATAAGTTTAATTTTTCTAAGTTCGCTAAGACTTCTTATGAAAATGAATTGCCTAATGAATTTTTTTGAGTTGAACAGCTTGCCTCTATTGCTCTTGCTCCTAATAACGCTTTGCAGCAATTTATGGAGGACCATGAAAGTGACGTCTTCAGGGAGGAGAGAGAAGAGATTGACAATATTCTTCTTCGTCAACCACCGTTGATTAAGCATAATTTACATGTGGAGGATCTCGGTACCACTTTGCCACCTAAGGAAGATCCTGTTTTTGAATTAAAACCTTTACCTGATGATCTTAAGTATGCTTATATAGATGATAAGAAAATATATCCTATTATTATCAGTTCTAAACTTTCAGGAAAGGAAGAAGAAAGGTTATTGGAAGTATTGAGGAAACACTGAGGAGCTATGGGCTATACTCTTGATGATTTAAAAGGGATTTCTCCTACTATATGTCAGCATGCTATTAACATGGAAGAAGATGCAAAGCCAGTAGTTGAACATCAACGCCGCTTAATTCCCAAGATGAAGGAAGTGGTAAGAAATGAGGTATTGAAGCTCCTTGATGCTGGTATTATTTATCCTATTGCTGATAGTAGATGGGTTAGTCCTGTTCATTATGTTCCTAAGAAAGGAGGTATCACTGTTGTGCCTAATGAGAATAACGAGCTTATTCCTCAAAGGGTAGTAGTTGGTTATAGAATGTGCATTGATTTTAGAAAGGTAAACAAAGTTAGTAAGAAAGATCATTATCCTTTACCGTTTATAGATCAAATGCTAGAGAGGTTATCTAAAAAGACTCATTTTTGTTTTCTTGATGGTTATTCTGGTTTCTCTCAGATTGCTGTTAAAAAGCAAGATCAAGAGAAAACCACTTTTACTTGTCCTTATGGAACTTATGCTTATAGACGTATGCCGTTTGGTTTGTGTAATGCTCCTGCTACTTTTCAAAGATGCATGTCTGCTATTTTTTCATGGGTTTTGTGAAGAAATTGTGGAGGTTTTCATGGATGATTTCTCCGTCTATGGAACTTCTTTTGATAATTGTTTGCACAATCTTGATAAAGTTTTGCAGAGGTGTGAAGAAACTAATCTTGTTCTAAATTGGGAGAAATGCCAGTTTATGGTGAATGAAGGAATTGTTCTTAGACATAAAATCTCTGAAAGTGGTATCGAAGTTGACAGAGCAAAGGTTGAAGCAATTGAGAAAATGCCCTGTCCCAGAGATGTTAAAGGTATTCGTAGTATTCTTGGTCATCCTAGTTTCTATAGGAGGTTTATTAAAGATTTCTCTAAGATTTCAAAGCCTCTTACTAATCTTCTTCAAAAAGATGTACCATTTGTTTTTTATGATGATTGTAAGGAAGCTTTTGAAACTCTTAAGAAGGCTTTAACTACTGCTCCTATTGTTCAACCACCTGATTGGAATTTACCCTTTGAAATTATGTGCGATGCTAGTGATTTTGCGGTTGGTGCTGTTCTTGGACAGTGCGTAGATAAGAAGTTAAATGTTATTCATTATGCTAGTAAGACTCTTGATGCTGCTCAGAAGAATTATGCTACTACTGAGAAGGAGTTTCTTGCTGTTATTTTTGCATGTGATAAGTTTAGACCTTACATTGTTGATTCTAAAGTTACTATTCATACTGATCACACTGCTATTAGATATCTTATGTCTAAGAAGGATGCTAAGCCTAGGCTTATTAGATGGGTGTTACTTTTACAAGAGTTTGATTTGCATATTGTAGATAGGAAAGGTGCTGAAAATCCTGTTACTGACAATTTGTCTAGATTGGAAAACATTTCTTTTGATCCTATTCCTGTCAATGATAGTTTTCCAAATGAACAGTTGGCTTCAATAAATGTAACTTCGGGGGAGAATCCGTGGTATGCTGATTATGCTAACTTTATTGTTTCCAAGTATTTGCCTCCAACCTTTACAGCTCAGCAAAGAAGAAAATTCTTTTATGATTTGAGGCATTACTTTTGGGATGACCCACACTTATATAAAGAAGGAGTTGATGGTATTATACGAAGATGTGTTCCAGAGTATGAACAATAAGAAATATTGAGAAAATGCCATGGAAGTGCTTATGGAGGACATCATGCTGGAGATAGAACTGCACAAAAGGTTCTACAATCAGGTTTTTATTGGCCAACCCTTTTTAAAGATGCTAGAAGGTATGTTTTATCTTATGATGAATGCCAAAGAGTTGGTAATATTTCTAGATGTAATGAAATGCCTATGAGTTACACTCTTGTTATTGAACCATTTGATTGTTGGGGATTTGACTTTATGGGTCCTTTTCCTCCTTCAAAAGTTTATACTCATATACTTGTTGTTGTTGATTATGTTACCAAATGGGTAGAAGCCATACCTACAAAGAGTGTCGATGGTGAGACTTCGCTAAAAATGCTTAAGGATGTTATTTTTCCTAGGTTTGGAGTACCTAGATATCTTATGACTGATGGAGGTTCTCATTTTATTCACGGTGGTTTTAGGAAAACTCTTGCTAGATATGACGTTAATCATAGAATTGCTTCTGCTTATCATCCCCAAACTAGTGGGCATGTAGAGCTTTCAAATAGAGAGATCAAGTCTATCTTACAGAAGACTGTCAATAGATCTAGGAAAAACTGGGCTAGCAAGTTAAATGATGCTTTATGGGCTTATAGAACTGCTTATAAGAACCCCATGGGCATTTCTCCTTACAAGATGGTTTACGGAAAAGCGTGTCACTTGCCCTTAGAATTAGAACACAAAGCTTTTTGGGCAGTGAAAGAGCTTAATAGGGATTTTAAACTCACCGGTAAGAAAAGGTTATTAGATTTGAGTTCTTTAGATGAGTGGAGAAACGAAGCTTACAAGAATGCCAGACTTTTCAAAGAGAAAGTCAAGCAATGGCATGATAAGAGAATTCTTAAGAGAGAGTTTCATGTTGGTGAGAAAGTTCTATTGTATAGGTCTCGTCTCAGATTTTTTGCAGGAAAATTACTCTCAAAATGGGAAGGACCCTATGTTATTGAAGAGGTGTACCGCTCTGGTGCAATAAAGATTGCTTCGTTAAAAGATGATACTACACAAGTGGTGAATGGTCAAAGACTCAAACATTATATTGCTGGAGATTCATATAATGAAGATGTTGATGTTATTCAAACGGTTTCTCTGGAAGAATTTATCCAGGACAATATGCAGGAACCTGCAGAGTTTGTTTTCGAATAGGTAACAGTTCTAGTCAGAAAAGGTTTGCGTTAAACTTTTTCAATAATATTTTTATTGTTTTTGCTAAATATGAAAAATCACGAGACGAAAACGGGCAGGAGATGGAGTACGGAGTGCCCTCACACATAGGGGGCGTGGGCCCACTCCAGGCCGCGCCGCCCTGTGGTGAGAGCACCCCGGAGCTCGTTTCCGTCCTGGTTTCCTCCTATGATTTCGTTTCGATGTTTAATTTTTGCCTATATAACCCCCTGGATTGCCCGAGGTCTGTATATCATGTTTTCGTCATGTTTTCGTTTCGAGCTGTTTCTGTCAGGAGTTGATCTCAGTTTTGGGAGCATCATGGACTCTGCAAGCAATGACAAGGAGAACTCTCTTGCAGACATCATTAATCCATACATGAGGGAGTTGAAGATGCATCCGAAGGAGTTGTCGCTCAAGGATGGGAAGTTGTAGATAGAAGATGTCCAAGGGCCTATAGGAGAAGGGAGTCTCGAAGCCAGGATGAAAGCGCTTGAGCAAGAAGTTTTTAAGTACAAAAAGATGGCAGAACGCGAGGTGGACATCATCCATAGGATAAATCAAGAACTCATCGCCAAGCACAAGAAAGAGACTGCAGAGCTCTGGAACGACATCTTGTCACTCCATGAGACCACCAACAAATTACAAGCACAACCCTACGACTTGCAGAACCAAAACTGTGAGTATGAAGCTAGGTTTAAACAAATGAGTGTTGCTGCCAGTTTCAGGATATTGGAGACCAAGACATCCTTCCTTGATGGGGAACCTTTGCCTTGGAAGTTTGATGATGATAAGGACTCACCACCTCTGAAGGAGTAATTCGCCATTGGTATAGGCATCCCCTTGGCTTGTTCCAAGCTTTGGGGAGTGCCGTGATATCACATCATTATCTTTTACTCATTTAATTTTCAAGTAGAGTCATATCATGAATAGAGAAGTTATCTTATAGAATAGTTTGCAGTGTGGAAGTATCCTCCTTAGTTGGTTATCTATGTATCCCTTGGTGTGAGTTGTAGTAATGAAATATTAATGAGAAGTTTCATCATTTACTTTCTGCACACTTTATTTTAGTTTGCAATGTTTCTTATATGAATAGTCTTGTTGATTAGTATTGGTATCACTTTGGGAGCATGAGTAAATTTAGTTGGTTTTGGCAAACTTAGCTTGGTCAGTAGCAACATTACCTTGAGGTTTGAGTAGAAAAGAAGAAAGAAGTGTTTGTACTTACATCACTTCAGTTTTCCTTCATGTTTGGCTCATAAGCAATAGTATTCTCAAGTTAAAATCATTGTACTTTCAAGGAAGTTTGCATGATTGTTCCTATTATATGTATGTTTGTTTGTTTCATGCAACTCTTATGCTTGCTACCCAGCCTTGCTAGCCAAAGACCTGTACTGAGAGGAAATACTTCTCGTACATCCAACTCCCAAAAACCAAGTTACTTCCAAAGAGTCCACTATAAATTCCTATACATGGTATTTCAAGCCATTCAAAGTAATTTTTCATGTGCTACCTTTCAAAAACCTTCAACTACTTCTCATTTTGTGCCACTGTTTTTAGCTCATGAGGACATAGTGGATGGGTTTGTTATCTTCCATACTTAATTAAGTACCCCTCGACTAGGCAGCTTCATCTGCTCGTCATTAATTTTGCAAGGGAGCTGGTCAGACCATTGTAATCTCAAAAAGAAAGAAAAGAAAAAGGCACTCCTCCATGGTATGTGAAAGTTGGTGGGCACCCGATGGAATCGGTTAGCCATGGTTTGAGAAAGGAAAAGGTGGGGAGGAGTGCCAAGCTATAAAAGAGCACCAATGTGCCAATTAATCAACATTTCGGAACCGTTCTCACTTGTTTAGTATGGAAGATATCAAGAACTCCGTTGCTAGTCGTTGACAAAAGAAACCACCTCTCAAAATAACTTTTACCTCTGTTTTACAAATGAAAAGCTCTAGCACATGTTTAATCCCTGCTTCCCTCTGCGAAGGGCCTGTCTTTTACTTTTATGCTAAGTCAACCTATTCCCTTCTATCTCAAGCAAGCATTTGAGTTGTTATGTTTCACTCATCCATATGTTGATCCGTTCAATCATGTTTACTAACTTCTTTTGTTTAGTACAAGGTTTTTATCTGAAGGAATATATCTTTGAAAGCTTTCTATGATTGCAAAAAGTTTGTTTCATTGAGCATATGGTTTTTGCTATATTAGCTCTGTTTTAAAAGGCTCCGTTCAAAAGCAAGTATAGTTTATTCACTGTTCTTTGACCAAAAACTAAGGTTTGCCATCACCAATTATAGTTTACCTTGTGCATCTTTATTTGTGATTCCCTATTACTTATTGCAAGTCTATATCATATAAAGGGAAGTTGCTGTCTATTATAATTTGTGCCTTGGTGAATGTGATGCTACTTGTCCATATTTTGATTATCGACACTTCACTCCATAAACCTATGGTCATGTTTACCGAGTTTAGTTTTTGCTTGGGGACAAGCGAGGTCTAAGCTTGGGAGGGTTGATACGTCCATTTTGCATCACTATTTTGTATCATAATTTACTGTTATTCATTGATATATTTCACATTTAGAGATGATATTTATGTTGTTTCCTCTATTTTTACATGTTTGATGATCATTGGAGGATTTGCTGCCGGAGTCAGGATTCTGCTGGAAAAAGGACCGTCAAGACACCATATTTCGGAAGATCAAGAAATCCAGAAAAATACCAGAAAATTATATTTTGCCAGAAGACTGAGGAAGCCAGAAGGAGGAGACGAGAGGAGCCACAGGGTAGGCACACACACAGGGGGCGCAGGCCCACCCCTGGCTGCGCCGGCCTATTGTGTGGCTGCCCAGGCCCAGTTCTGCCATCGCCCCTTCGCGTATTTGATCGCCCCCGAAAACCTAAGTCAAGGGGGGGCTCAGAGATAGACACTGCCGCCTCTGCGGGGCGGAAACCACCAGAGAGAGAAAAGCTCTCCGGCAGGCAGAAATCTGTTAGGGAAATTCCTTCTCGGAGAGGGGAGATCATCGCCATCGTCATCATCATCGCGTCGGACTTCATCAGGATCATCATCACCATCATCCTCATCACCAGCACCTTCATCTCCACCATCACCACGCCATCCCGCTGTAACATCTTGAGTTGAATCTTGTCAAATTCTTAGGGGAAACTTTCCCGGTGTTGATTACTCTTGTGGTTGATGCTATTGAGTAGAACCGTTGAATTAAGGTTTATGTTTAGATTGTTATTTACCATTATTTCACCTATGATCATGATCCATATGATGTCTTGTGAGTAGTTCGTTTAGTTCTTGAGGACATGGGAGAAGTCGAGTTGTTAGTAGTGGAATTATGTTGAGTAATATTTAATGGTTTGATATTTATTTGTTGTGGTGCTATTTCACTAGTGGTGTCATGTGAACGTCGACTACATGATACTTCACCATTTATGGGCCTAGTGAGATGCATTGTGTATTTGGCTAGCAATTGTGGGGTTGCTGGAGTGACAGAAACCTAAACCTCCGTTGGTAAACCATTGCACCAGGGAGCGTAGGATCTTAGATTTTAAGGCTGTGGTTAGATTTATCTTAATTACTTTCTTGTAGTTGTGGATGCTTGCAAAGGGTATAATCACAAGTGTGTATTTATCCTAGTAAGGGTCGTGCGCCAGCACAGGTTCACCCCCATAGCACTTATCAAACCAATGAAGATTATTTAGCGGCATGAAGCGAAAGCACTTGACAGAAACTCCCGTGTGTCCTCGAGAATGTTTGGTTATCATAAGTTACACAACCGGCTTGTCCTTTGCTCAAGAAAGGATTGGGCCACTTGCAGCAATTATTATTACTATCTTTTATTTACTCGTACTTTATTTACTTGCATTAACAAATACCCCTGAAAACCCGTTTGCTAGTATTTACAGTGAATCCTTGATCAAAACCACTTGTCAACACCTTATGCTCCTTGTTGGGTTCGACACTCTTATTATCGAAAGTACTACGATACACCCCCTATACTTGTGGGTCATCACTAGCAAGCATCACCTTCTGAAGTTTGGCTTTCTACTACTGGTTCGATAAACCTTGGTTTCACAACTGAGGGAAGACTTGCTACTGTGCTCATCATACCTTCCTCTTGGGGTTCCCAACGGGCTATACTTACAAGCCATCACCAACTTACGATGAGGTTGTCAATCTCACCGGTTTGCTATAAGCAAAGGATTGAGCGTATCGAGTGGTAAATGGGTAATAGTAATGCAAGTAAAGGAAACAGAGCGAGTAATAGTAAAACGGTAAAGCTATGTAAAGGAAATTGGATCGGGGTCCATAGTTCACTAGTGGCATCTCTCCATAAGATAAATAATAACATGCTGGGTAAACAAATTACAGTTGGGCAATTGATAGAGTAAAGATAGCGTACATATGTCATGAGGATCACTATGAGATTTACTCTGGGCAATATGACAAAATACATAGGCCGTAATACAACTGCATCTATGACTAATAATCCACTCGCGGGGTGTCGTCCGAGTACCCCTTGAGTATTAAGTTGTGAACAACGGATAACTGCATTAAGCAAAGTGCATAAAGTAAACAAAGCAAATGTCCTTGGACACAAGAATGTTGTTTTCCCCCTAGTGGCAACAGCACATCTACAACCTTAGAGGTTTCTATCACTCCCCCAGATTAAATAGAGGCATGAACCCAACTATCGAGCATAAATACTCCCTCTTGGAGTCACTAGCATCTGCTCGGCCAAGATATCTACTAGCAACGGAAAGCATGCAATATCATAAAAAACATAGAGATAACATAAGATATATAATTCAGCACATCAACTCAACATAGTACCAATACTCATCGGATCCCAACAAACACAACATGCATGATTACATAAAGATGATCTTGATCATGTAGGGCAGCTCACAAGATCTAAACATGAATTGTGCTCTTTTATAGCTTGGCACTCCTCCCCACTTATCTTTTCTCAAACCATGGCTAACCGATTACATTGGGTGCCCACCAACTTTCACATACCATGGAGGAGTGCCCTTTTTTCTTTTTCTTTTTAGATTACAATGGTCTGACCAGCTCCCTTCTAAAATTAATGACGAGCAGATGAAACATGCAAGTCGAGGGGTACTCAATTTAGTATGGAAGATAACAAACCCAACCACTACGTCCTCATGAGCTAAAAACAGTCACAAAACGAGAAGTATTTAAAGGTTTTTGAAAGGTAGCACATGAAAATTTACTTAGAATGGCTTGAAATACCATGCATAGGAATTTATAGTGGACTCTTTGGAAGTAACTTGGTTTTAGGGGATTGGATGCACGAGAAGTATTCCCTCTCAATACATGTTTTTGGCTAGCAAGGTTGGGTAACAAGCATAAGTGTCACATGAAATAAACAAACATATATGTGATAGAAAACAATCATGCAAACTTCCTTGAAAGTACAAACAATTTTAACTTGAGAATACTATTGCTTATGAGCCAATCATGAAGGAAAGCTGAAATGAGGTATCTACTAACACTTCCTTCTTTTTCTACTCAAACCTCAAGGTAATGTTGCTACTGACCAAGCTAAGTTTGCCAAAACCAACTAGATTTACTCATGCTCCCAAAGTGATACCAATACTAATCACCAAGGCTAATCTTATAAGAAAGATTGCAAACTAAAATAAAGTGCACGGAAAGTAAATGATAAAACTTTTCATTAATATTTCTCAACCGCAACTCACACCAAGGGATACATAGATAACCAACTAAAGGAGGATACTTCCATACTGCAAACTATTCTATAAGATAACTTCTCTATTCATGATATGACTCTACTTGAAAAGTAAGGGTAAAAGATAATGATGTGATACCGCGGCACTCCCCCAAGCTTGGAACAAACCAAGGGGATGCCTATACCAATGACGAATTACTCCTTCGGCGGTGGTGGTGCGTCTTTATCATCATCAGACTTCCAAGGCAGGGGTTCCCCATCAAGGAAAGATGTCTTGGTATCCAATATCCTGAAACTGGCAGCAACACTCATTTGTTTAAACCTAGCTTCATACTCACAGTTTTGGTTCTGCAAGTCATAAAGTTGTGCTTGTAATTTGTTGGCGGTCTCATGGAGTGACAAGATGTCATCCCAAAGCTCTGCAGTTTCTTTCTTGTGCTTGGCGATGAGTTCTTGATTTATCCTGTGGATGATGTCCACCTCGCGTTCGCCATCTTCTTGTATTTAAAGACTTCTTGCTCTAGCGCTTCCATCCTGGCCTCGAGACTCCCCTCTCCTGTAGGGCCCTGGACATCTTCTATCTGCAACATCCCATCCTTGAGTGACAACTCCTTCGGATGCATCTTCAGCTCCCTCATGTACGGATTAATGATGTCCGTAAGAGAGTTCTCCTCGGATGAACCAGACGAAGACATGGTGACTCTAAAACTGAGAACAACTCCTGACAGAAACAGATCGAAACAAAAACATGACGAGAACACAATATACAGACCTCGGGTAATCCGGGGGGTTATATAAGCGAAAGTTACGCATCGAAACAAAGTCACAGGAGGAAACCGGGATGGAAACGAGTTCTGAGGTGGTCTCACCATAGGGTGGCGCGACCAAGAGGGGGCCCACTGATACGTCTCCAACGTATCCATAATTTTTGATGCTCCATGCTTGTTTTTACACCATTTGCCTAATGTTTCGTTACACTTAGTGGCACTTTTATGCATTTTCTGGAACTAACCTATTAACAAGTTGCCATAGTGCCAGTTCCCTGTTTTCTACTATTTTTGTGTTTCAGAAAAGCTACACAGGAAATATTCTCGGAATTGGACGAAACAAGTTCCTGAAGTCTTATTTTTCCCGGAAGCTTCCAGAGATCCGAAGAGTAGATGGAGTGGGGCCACGAGGGCCCCACACACCAGGGCGGCGCGGCCCAGCCCCTGGCCGCGCCCCCTATGTGTGAGGGAGCCTCGGTCCACTCCTGACGATGCCCCTTCGCCTATAAAGACCCCCCGACGGGAAAAACCTAAGTACCCGATCAATTTTCCAAAAACACATCGCGATCCGCCGCCGTCATTGACCTGAGATCGGGAGGGTCCAGAAGCTCTTCCCGGCACCCTGTCGGAGAGGGGAATCGCCACCGAAGGTCTTCTTCATCGCCATGCTTGCCTCCGGAGCGATGAGTGAGTAGTCTACCTTGGACTATGGGTCCATAGCAGTAGCTAGATGGTTGTCTCCTCCACCATGTGCTTCATGTTTAGATCTCATGAGCTGCCCTACATGATTGAGATCACCGTTATGTAATTCTACATGTTTGGTTTGTTGGGATCCGATGAATATTGGTGTTATGATTGAGTTGCTATACTGAAATATATCTTATGTTATCTCTATGTTGTTTATGATCTTGCATGCTCTCCGTTGTTAGTAGCTATCTTGGCCGAGTAGTTGCTAGTGACTCCAAGAGGGGGTATTTATGCTCGATAGTTGGGTTCATGCCTCTATTTAATCTGGGGGAGTGACAGAAACCTCTAAGGTTGTAGATGTGCTGTTGCCATGATACGTCTCCAACGTATCTATAATTTTTGATGCTCCATGCTTGTTTTTACACCATTTGCCTACTGTTTCGTTACACTTCATGGCACTTTTATGCATTTTCCGGAACTAACCTATTAACAAGTCACCACAGTGCCAGTTCCCTGTTTTCTGCTGTTTTTGTGTTTCAGAAGTGATACACAGGAAATATTCTCGGAATTGGACGAAACAAGTTCCTGAAGTCTTATTTTTCCTAGAAGCTTCCAGAGATTTGAAGAGGAGTTGGAGGGGGGACATGAGGGCCCCACACACCAGGGCGGAGCGGCCAGGGGCCTGGCCGCGCCCTCTATGTGTGAGAGCCCCTCGGGCCACCTCTGACGATGCCCCTTCGCCTATAAAGACTCCCCGACGGAAAAAACCTAAGTACCCGATCAATTTTCCAGAACACATAGCGATCCGCCGGCGCCGTCGACCTGAAGATCGGGAGGGTCCAGAAGCTCTTCCCGGCACCCTACCGGAGAGGGGAATCGCCACTGGAGGTCTTCTTCATCGCTATGTTTGCCTCCAGAGCGATGAGTGAGTAGTCTACCTTGGACTATGGGTCCATAGCAGTTGCTAGATGGTTGTCTTCTCCACCATGTGCTTCATGTTTAGATCTCATGAGCTGCCCTACATGATTGAGATCACCGTTATGTAATTCTACATGTTTGGTTTGTTGGGATCCGATGAATATTGGTGTTATGATTGAGTTGCTATACTGAAATATATCTTATGTTATCTCTATGTTGTTTATGATCTTGCATGCTCTCCGTTGTTAGTAGCTATCTTGGCCGAGTAGTTGCTAGTGACTCCAAGAGGGGGTATTTATGCTCGATAGTGGGTTCATGCCTCTATTTAATCTGGGGGAGTGACAGAAACCTCTAAGGTTGTAGATGTGCTGTTGCTACTAGGGAGAAAACAACATTCATATGCTCAAGGGCATATGTTTGTTTACATTACACACTTTGCTTAATGCAATTATCTGTTGTTCGCAACTTAATACTTGTGGAGTTGTCGGATTGATTCGCCACAAGTGGATTATTAGTCATAGATGCAGTTGGATGGCGGTCTATGTATTTTGTTGTAATGCCCAGAGTAAATCTCATAGTGATCTTCTTGACATATCACGTTATCTTTATTCTATCAATTGCCCAACTGTAATTTGTTTACCCAGCATGTGTTATTTATTTTATGGAGAGACACTACTAGTGAACTGTGGACTCCGGTCCTATTTCCATCATATTGCTATCACCTGTTTACTTTACTCGCACTGTTTACTTTACTCGCATACTTCTATTGCTTTCCACTCGATACGCTCATAACCTTTGTTTCAAGCAAACCGGTGAGATTGACAACCTCATCGCAAGTTGGGAACAAAGTATTTGGTTGTGTTGTGTGCAGGTTCCGCGTTGCAGCTAGCAAGCAAAGCTTGGACGAGGCGCCATATATAAATTGTCCGAAGCTGTCGCAAACTAGCAAGCATCACCTACAGTCGTATTGTCTGCTCTTCTCCTGAATGATAAACCTTGGTTTCTTAACTGAGGGAAAAACTTGCTGCTATATTCATCACACCTCCCTCTTGGGGTTCCCAACGGGCTGGTCATTCACCGCGCAACAAGCAACATGCCACTAGGGAGAAAACAACATTCATATGCTCGAGGGCATATGCTTTGTTTACATTACACACTTTGCTTAATGCAATTATCTGTTGTTCGCAACTTAATACTCATGGGGTGTTCGGATGATATCCCCGTGGGTGGATTATTAGTCATAGATGCAGTTGGATGGCGGTCTATGTATTTTGTTGTAATGCCCAGAGTAAATCGCATAGTGATCTTCTTGACATATCATGTTATCTTTATTCTATCAATTGCCCAACTGTAATTTGTTTACCCAACATGTGCTATTTATCTTATGGAGAGACACCACTAGTGAACTGTGGACCCCGGTCCTATTTCCAACATATTGCTATCACCTATTTACTTTACTCACACTGTTTACTTTACTCGCATACTTCTACTGTTTTCCACTCGATACGCTGATACCCTTTGTTTCAAGCAAACCAGTGAGATTGACAACCTCATCGTAAGTTGGGAACAAAGTACTTGGTTGTGTTGTGTGCAGGTTCCATGTTGCTGCTCGCAAAACAAAGCTTGGACGAGGCGCCTTATAAATTGTCCGGAGCTGTCGCGAAGCTTGCAAGCATCACCTTCAGTCGTATTGGCTTTTTCTTCTTCGAATGATAAACCTTGGTTTCTAACTGAGGGAAAAACTTGCTGCTGTGCTCATCATACCTTGCGCTTGGGGTTCCCAACTGCCTGGCCATAATCATCATCATCAACTACACGCCAGCCATCAAGTCTTTTCTGGCGCCATTGCCGGGGAGGAAAAAGAAGACCTCTGCAAGGGGAGTATTTTGCACGCACATCCTTTACTTTGTTTTAAGTTTTGCTTTACCTTATTTATTTTTACTTGCATTGTTTTATCAAAAACCCAAAAAAATTAGAATCCTTGATAGTTGTTTTTACTTGTTTACTTTTAGTTTTGCTGAAATGGCTAATCCTGAAAACACCAAGTTGTGTGACTTTACTAGCACGAACAATAGTGATTTTATCTGCACTCCTATTGCGCCACCTGCTCCTGCTGCAAACTTTTATGAGATTAAGCCTGCTTTATTGAACCTTGTTATGAAAGAGCAATTTTCTGGTGCCAGTACTGAAGATGTTGCAACTCATCTCAACAATTTTGTTGAGCTATGTGAGATGCAGAAATATAAGGATGTAGAAAGTGATATTATTAAGCTGAAGTTGTTTCCTTTTTCTTTGAGAGGAAAAGCTAAAGATTGGTTGCTATCTTTGACTAAGAATAGTATTGATTCATGGGCTAAGTGTAAGGATGCTTTTATTGGTAGATACTATCCTCCTGCTAAGATTATATCTCTGCGTAGCAATATTATGAAGTTTAGTCAATTTGATAATGAACATGTTGCTCAAGCTTGGGAAAGAATGAAATCTATGATAAAGAATTGTCCCACTTATGGACTGACTACTTGGATGATTGTTCAAACTTTTTATGCAGGACTGAATTTTTCTTCAAGGAACCTACTTGATTCAGCTGCTGGAGGCACTTTTATGTCCCTTACCTTGGGTGCCGCAACAAAGCTACTAGACAACATGATGGTAAATTATTCCGAATGGCACACCGAGAGAGCTCCACAAGGTAAGAAGGTAAATTCTGTTGAGGAAACCTCTTCCTTGAGTGATAAGATTGATACCATTATGGCTATGCTTGCTAATGATAGGACTCATGTTGATCCTAATAATGTTCCTTTGGCCTCTTTGGTTGCTCAAGAAGAGCATGTTGATGTGAACTTCATTAGAAACAATAATTTTAACAACAATGCTTATAGGAACAATTTTGCTAGTAACAATTATAGACCGTATCCTTCTACTAATGGTAATGGTTATGGTAATCCTTTTGGTAATTCCTCCAACAACACAAGGGCCGCACCCTCTGAACTTGAAGTCATGCTCAAAGACTTCATGGTAAAACAAACTGCTTTTAACAAGTCTGTTGAGGAAAAGTTAGGCAAAATTGATATTCTTGCTTCTAAAGTTGATAGCCTTGCTCATGATGTTGAACTTCTGAAATCAAAAGTGTTGCCTAATGATGTGAAAGAGAACAATGTTTTTGCTACTGCTAATGCTATCCAAGTTGGAATTGATGACAATATTAGATTGTTAGCAGAATTGCATGCTAAATGGGAAAGAGAGGATGATGTTTTTCCTTGTTAGCAGAATTGCATGAAAATATTAGATTGTTAGCAGAATTTGATGCTAAATATGAAAGTTTGTACTATTACTACCTCTAATGATGTTGTTCATAATGCTAGCAATCCTCTTACTTTGATTGGTGTAGAGAAAACTCCCACTCCTTGTGTTAAAAAGCCTAAAACTGCCAAAACTTTTTCTCAAAAGAGTGCTGAAATTTTTCGGAGTGTAGGAGATGATAGCTCTATTTCGTTTAATGATTTTGATGTTGATGGATGCAATATATCTGAAGTAATTTTGTTCTTGCAAAAGCTTGCTTTGACTCCCAATGCTAGTTCTTTAAATATTGCTTTTACTAAGCATATTACCAATGCTCTCATGAAAATTATGGATGAAAAGTTGCAGCAAAAAGCTTCTGTTCCCAAGAAGTTAGAAGATGGTTGGGAACCCATCATTGATATGCATGTTAATGGTTTTGATTGCCATGCTTTATGTGATCTAGGTGCTAGTATTTCTATTATGCCTAAAAAAATTTATGACTTGCTTGATTTACCACCACTTGAAAAGTGTTATTATGATGTTCCTATTGCTGATGTTGCTAAGAAGAAACCTTTGGGAAGGATTAATGATGTTCTTATTGTGGTTAATAATAACCTTGTTCCCGTTGATTTTCTTGTTATGGATGTTGAATGCCATGCTTCATGTCCTATTATTTTGGGAAGACCCTTTCTTCGAACTGTAGGTGCCATTATTGATATGAGAGAAGGCACCATCAAATATCAATTCCCACTCAAGAAAGGTATGGAACACTTCCCTAGGAAAAGAAAGAAATTACTTTTTGACTCTTTTCTTAGAGCAAATTATGAGCTTGATGCTTCATCTCTTGATGTTACTTGATTCGCAATTTTCTGCGCCTAGCTCAAAGGCGTTCAAGAAAAGCACTCTTGGGAGATAACCCAATGTTTTCTTTTCAGTAATTTTTCTTTTATTTGAGTCTTGGAAGTCATTAGTACTGTAATGACCTCTCCTTATCATTTTTATTTCATTGTTGTGCCAAGAGAAGCCTCTAATTTGAGTGAGGTAAAGATTTGGGGATGTTGCTGTCCTGAAACTGTTTTCGGTGCTGCACCGTAAAAATTCGTGAAAATTCTCTGTATATCTTTTGGACCTGCGATTTCTTGGGCATATGACCCAGGTTATATCCAAACTTTCATTAGTTGAACACTTTTTGATTTTAGTAACAGAAAACCCTCTAAAAATTCGACCATTGTCAGTTGTTCTGTTTTGACAGATTTCTGCCACTATTTGTGTTTGCCGCTTTATCGCTTTCTTTTTGAGTTCTTTTGATCACGGAACTTTTGGGGAAGTTGCTACAGTAGTATATACTTTATATGTGGTGGTTTTGGGTTGAAACCTGAAGCAAAAAGAGTTGATTATATGTTATGCCTACACTAATGTTGCTAATAGATTTGTGTTTAGTTTTGTATGAAGGAAGTTTTCAAGTGTAGGGATTGGAGAATGATGAGATGAGTTGAAGAATGGACAAAAGCTCAATCTTGGGGATGCCCATGCATCACCCCAAGAAATATCCAAGAAGTACAAGCATCAAATCTTGGGGATGCCCCCGAGGCACCCCTTCTTCATCGGCAAAAATCAGGTCACCTTTCAAGACACTATATTTTTATTGCTTCATGCACTATGCATTTTTCTTGGAGCGTCAGTTGTTTTAGTTTTCATTATTAGTTTAGTTTTGTTTTCTGTAATAAATGGTTGGACCCCAACAAATTTCTTTTGGAGAAGTTGCCTTGCTTTTCATTTGCCAAGAACGCTCTAGTTTTCACTCTTATCAAAAACCGTGTGTTCTTCTTTTTCTGCTACTGCTTTTGGTTTTCGTTTTCGCCTTGATTTGCATTCAGATCTTCTTATATTTATTTATCAAGGTGTATTTTTGCCTCTGGACCATGTTGGTTTTCCTCAAAAGAGTTGGATTAAAAAAGTTCGAATGGTGTTGGAAAAGAGAAAAAGCTTTATGCAAAAAAGTGGTACAAGAAGGAGCTTGTGTAGACTGCGGCTTAGGCTTTTTCATGTCATGCTTGATGTCTTTTTGATAGTATGCTTAGTGGTTTGCTGTAGCATGACTTGTCTCAAATAACTGAGATTGCTTAATGAGCCTTTGAAAAAATCATGCGTTGTTTTTATTGTTTGGAAGCATTATTTTGGTTTTGTCCTTGATGCTTTATTTGGGTTGACTTGGCGCATGCTCACACATGCTAGACTCATACAAAGTCGCCAATAGCCTCCATGATCATTTAGTTTTTGACTTTTGATGCCATCTTATGCTTCTTTTAATGTTGCTTTATCGCTTTGCATGATTATGGCCATTATTGCTCTCTTAGTTGGTCGCTCCCAGTCTTTTACTAGCCCTTGCCTTGTACTGAGTATGAGCTCTACTCGTGCATCCAACTCCTAAAAACCAAGTTTGCCAAAGTGTCCACCATACATACCTATTAGCAATTTGCTATTCCAAGTAAATTTGACTTGCTTTTATTATCTCTTCAAATTAAACTCTTACCAGTGTTATGCGAAAATTGGTCAGTAAAGCTCTCACGAACCGGAAGGCACACTTTACTTTTTCTTATTCTTAAAATTTGACATTGTGGTCTCTTATGTTGAGTTGTTATGCTTGCAAGTTGTAAGTTGTATACTAGCCCAACCATGCCATCATGGGCAAGCTTTCAACATTGCACTTCTTATTTTAGTTGATATCGTGATCTTTTGTTTATGGATGCCCACGGTGTGAAATGAATTGGGAATCTTGCGGGGATCATGGAGTTTGTATATGTGTTAGGGAAACGCCTGGGCCTCCAATCTAAGCCATGCATAATTCATGGTGGAAATTTGCAGCATACCCATAGTGGACATTCGACGATGCATCTCAAAATAAAAAAGCTAAACAAATGGTAAATAAAAGAGATGTCGAGGTGTTCATTGTCTGCTTGTCCTGTCATTTTGATGTGGGCTTGTTCCATGTCATCGGGCATGGAGGTACCCCGTTGGCGGTTCTCGATGATACGTGTATACTTACAATGACAAGAGCCTTGCTTGGGACTCTAAGTAGAGTAGCATGAGGTTTAGGTACTCGTATTCACGGGACACGAGGTTTTCGACTTATGATTTGTCAAGCATATGCATCATAATTGTTCTCGCATTAACTTTAACCATTCAAGATGCTTATGATGGGGGCAATGAGAGCTCAAAGCCGGTAAGTACCATAATTTTTGAAGGTTATAAAACTTGCAATCACTGCTTCCCTCCGCGAAGGGCCTTTCTTTTACTTTATTGTTGAGTCACCACCTTCTATCTTTATGCACCATTAAGAGAGCATAGTTGTCATTCTTAGTATAATGTGCATTGTCCCAAAGTTTTCATTGATTGATTCATATTGTTGGTTTCACTTGTTCTCAAATTACTTGTATCTAGTCGCCCTCTTAAACTTGAAGGTGTCCTATGCATTTATGTTTTGCTCTCTATGAAGGACAAGCTGAAAACCATTTGTATGTTTTTCCTTATGATTTGAACACACGTTTGACTTTCATTGTTTCATTTTCATGATCTTTTGTTTGTGTTCATTTTCATGTTATAACATGGTTGCTAAGTTTTTATTGTCAAGATTATATCTTTCATGCCCATGTTTTAAGTTCTTTTGATCCCAGCTCACAATGCTTACATATATGATCAAGATTGTGTAGGTGCATGTCACCTCAAAAATTATTTCTTTTGTTACCACTTACCTACTCGAGGATGAGCAGGAGTTAAGCTTGGGGATGCTGATACGTCTCCAACGTATCCATAATTTTTGATGCTCCATATTTGTTTTTACACCATTTGCCTAATGTTTCGTTACACTTAGTGGCACTTTTATGCATTTTCCGGAACTAACCTATTAACAAGTTGCCACAGTGCCAGTTCCCTGTTTTCTACTATTTTTGTGTTTTAGAAAAGCTACACAGGAAATATTCTCGGAATTGGACGAAACAAGTTTCTAAAGTCTTATTTTTCCCGGAAGCTTCCAGAGATCCGAAGAGGAGACGGAGTGGGGCCATGAGGGCCCCACACACCAGGGCGGCGTGGCCCAGCCCCTGGCCGCGCCTCCTATGTGCGAGGGAGCCTCGGTCCACTCCTGACGATGCCCCTTCGCCTATAAAGACCCCCCGACGGGAAAAACCTAGGTACCCGATCAATTTTCCAGAAACACATCGCATTCCGCCGCCGTCGTCGACCCGAGATCGGGAGGGTCCAGAAGCTCTTCCCGGCACCCTGCCAGAGAGGGGAATCGCCACCGGAGGTCTTCTTCATCGCCATGCTTGCCTCCGGAGCGATGAGTGAGTAGTCTACCTTGGACTATGGGTCCATAGCAGTAGCTAGATGGTTGTCCTCTCCACCATGTGCTTCATGTTTAGATCTCATGAGCTGCCCTACATGATTGAGATCACCGTTATGTAATTCTACATGTTTGGTTCGTTGGGATCGGATGAATATTGGTGTTATGATTGAGTTGCTATACTGAAATATATCTTATGTTATCTCTATGTTGTTTATGATCTTTCATGCTCTCCGTTGTTAGTAGCTATCTTGGCTGAGTAGTTGCTAGTGACTCCAAGAGGGGGTATTTATGCTCGATAGTTAGGTTCATGCCTCTATTTAATCTAGGGGAGTGACAGAAACCTCTAAGGTTGTAGATGTGCTGTTGCCACTAGGGAGAAAACAACATTCATATGCTCGAGGGCATATGCTTTGTTTACATTACACACTTTGCTTAATGCAATTATCTGTTGTTCGCAACTTAATACTCATGGGGTGTTCGGATGATATCCCCGTGGGTGGATTATTAGTCATAGATGCAGTTGGATGGCGGTCTATGTATTTTGTTGTAATGCCCAGAGTAAATTGCATAGTGATCTTCTTGACATATCACGTTATCTTTATTCTATGAATTGCCCAACTATAATTTGTTTACCCAGCATGTGCTATTTATCTTATGGAGAGACACCACTAGTGAACTGTGGACCCCGGTCCTATTTCCAACATATTGCTATCACCTGTTTACTTTACTCGCACTGTTACTTTACTCGCATACTTCTACTATTTTCCACTTGATACGCTCATACCCTTTGTTTCAAGCAAACCGGTGAGATTGACAACCTCATCGTAAGTTGGGAACAAAGTACTTGGTTGTGTTGTGTGCAGGTTCCACGTTGCTGCTCGCAAAGCAAAGCAAAGCTTGGACGAGGCGCCTTATAAATTGTTCGGAGCTGTCGCGAAGCTTGCAAGCATCACCTTCCGTCGTATTGGCTTTTTCTTCTTCAAACGATAAACCTTGGTTTCAAACCGAGGGAAAAACTTGCTGCTGTGCTCATCATACCTTGCGCTTGGGGTTCCCAACTGCCTAGCCATAATCATCATCATCAACTACACGCCAGCCATCACCCACGCCACCAGGTGGTGAGGAGCCACCGGACTCCGTTTACAACCTATTTTCGTCTCGTGATTTTTCATATTTAATAAAAACAACAAAAATATAAATAGACGAACTTATCGTGAACCTTTTCTAACTAGAACTGTTACCTATTCAGAGACGGACTCTGCAGTTTCCTGCATATGCTCTTTGATGAATTCTTCTAGAGTAATCATTTGAATAACATCGACATCTTCATTATAAGAATCTCCAGAAATATAATGTTTGAGTCTTTGCCCATTCACTACTTGTGTAGTGTTATCTTTAAGCGAAGCAATCTTTATGGCACCTAAGCAATACACCTCTTCAATAACAAAGGGTCCTTCCCATTTCGAGAGTAATTTTCTTGCAAAAAATCTGAGATGAGACCTATACAATAGAACTTTCTCACCAACACGAAACTCTCTCTTAAGAATTCTCCTATCATTTGCTTGACTTTTTCTTTGAAAAGTCTAGCATTCTCATAAGCTTCGTTTCTCCACTCATCTTATGAACTCAAATCAAGCAACCTTTTCTTACCGGCAAGTTTAAAATCCCTATTAAGCTCTCTCACTGCCCAAAAAGCTTTGTGTTCTAATTCTAAAGGCAAGTGACACGCTTTTCTATAAACCATTTTGTAAGGAGACATGCCCATGGGGTTCTTATAAGCAGTTCTATAAGCCCATAAAGCATCGTTCAACTTGCTAGCCCAATTTTTTCTAGATCTATTAACAGTCTTCTGCAAGATAGACTTGATCTCTCTATTCGATAGCTCTACTTGCCCACTAGTTTGGGGATGATAAGCAGAAGCAATTCTATGATTAACATCATATCTAGCAAGAGTTTTCCTAAAACCGCCATGAATAAAATGAGAACCTCCGTCAGTCATGAGATATCTAGGCACACCAAACCTAGGAAAAATAACATCCTTAAGCATTTTTAACGAGGTCTCACCATCGGCACTCTTCATAGGTATAGCTTCTACCCACTTAGTAACATAATCAACAACAACAAGTATATGAGTATAACCTTCTGAAGGTGGAAAAGGACCCATAAAGTCAAATCCCCAACAATCAAATGGTTCAATAACAAAAGAATAACTCATAGGCATTTCATTGTGTCTAGAAATATTACCAACTCTTTGGCATTCATCACAAGATAAAACAAACTTTCTAGCATACTTAAAAAGTGTAGGCCAATAAAAACCCTAATTGTAGAACCTTTTGTGCAGTTCTATCCCCAGCACGATGTCCTCCATAAGCACTACCATGGCATTTTCTCAATATCTCTTGTTGTTCATATTCTGGAACACATCTTCGCATAATACCATCCACTCCTTTTTTATATAAGTGTGGGTCATCCCAAAAATAATGCCTCAAGTCATAAAATAATTTCCTTCTTTGCTGAGCTGTAAAGGTTGGAGGCAAATACTTGGAAACAATAAAGTTAGCGTAATCTGCATACCAAGAATTTTCTCGAGTAGTTACCTTTATTGAAGCCAACTGTTCATTTGGAAAACTATCATTAGCAGGAATAGGATCAAAAGAAATGTTTTCCAACCTAGACAAATTGTCAGCAACAGGATTTTCAGAACCTTTCCTATCTACAATATGCAAATCAAACTCTTGTAAAAGCAACACCCATCTGATAAGCCTAGGCTTAGCATCCTTCTTTGACATAAGATATCTAATAGCAGCGTGATCATTATGAATAGTAACTTTTGAATCTATGATATAAGGTCTAAACTTATCACATGCAAAAACAACAGCAAAAAACTCTTTCTCAGTAGTAGCATAATTCTTCTGAGCAGCATCAAGAGTCTTGTCATCGTGGTGAAACAACATATGCCATGGGATGGCTTAAATGGGGGCCGAACTAGATGTTGGAGGATTCAGGAGAGGGAAGCGTACTAAGAAGCACGACAGAAAGTGACTCAGATCTACCCAGGTTTGGGGCTCTCATAAGGAGATAACACCCCTACTCCTGCTCTACTGCTTGTATATCTCTGGATCGATGGATTGTACAACAATGGTGCTTCCAAGCTCTCTGCTAGAGGAGGAAGATAAACCGCTAAGTGTAAGACTACTCAATGACCAACCCTTTTCTAGGGTTCCTTGTGCCACCTTATATAGGGGTAGCCAGGGTTACAACGATCATATGGGACCAAGAGACACCAAATACACTCCAAATAGGACATGCTGACGATGGCAGAGACCCTTGACTTTCTCCCTGATTGCTCTCGATGGGACTCAGCATCCCTGTACCTTGTACCTCTGCGACTGTGACCTTACCACTATGAGGTAAGGACTGTCCTTTGGCACAGTGATGGTTGGTAGACCACCACTGTGCACCCTGTCATCATGATCTCCCTCCATGCTGGGAAGGTTCTCTCCTTGATTGTAGGGATGTGACCCTCTAGTTGACCTTTATATTCCGGACATAGCCGTTGGCCATATCCTGAACCTATATCCCGGACCAACGACCCAAGGTCGGGTAATCCGGCCTCCACTGTTCCTGCATAAAATACCAACTTGGTTAGGCCGGCATATTTATATATATGCCGGCACATGACAGATATATCCCGGCCGCACCAGCATTACTGAACACTGGCCGGGATACGGCTTACATGCCGGCCTGGCCGAGACTCCTATATGCCGGCCAGGCCCAATCTTGGTCAACCATTACAGAGTCAACCACTTTCCTTACATCTTTCTAGTCTCTTGACCCTACCGGGGGTCATCCCCCCGACACTAGTCCCCGAAGCTGTCGAGGTCTGTCACAACCTCAAATTTGATACAAATTCGAAGTGCCCGTTATGTATTCCACCGCAATCCCAGAACCGTTGTTGCGATATACATAACGTAGTTGGTAACCAGTTCCATAGACATTACAATACGATGATTCAAATACAATGGTCATATAGACCAAGTCATATTACAACTCAATATAGCAGCGGAGATAACGTCTTCGGGTCCATGCCTTCACCCTACAGGCAATGGCGACTCATGGAGACGAGCTTAGTTCTGGTACTCTTCCTCATACCCTTCCTCCTGGTATTCTTCCCCATAGTCTGGCCAAGTTGATAGCCAGGGACACAGCCGTGAGTACATTGGATGCACTCGCAAACCATCTTATAAATGAAAAGATAAAGTAGATATGCAAGGTTGATATGGTGGACTAAGCACTAAGTTTATTTGCAAAAGCTAGTTTTATTTTCCCAAGAATGTTCATTTGTGGAAAAGAAGTTTAGTTCTCTAGGTTTAATCTAAAGAGGACTTCAAGTGTGTCAACATCATTGTCAAGTCAAGTCATTCACCAAGTTCACCATTGTCACTTTTAGTCCTGACAAAAGTCAAGTACAGCTTGCCAACCGTCCATGACCGCGGACGCGGCTATTCGAATAGTTTGAAAACCTCTGCAGAGGGGTACACTTTACCCACAAGATTCGACACATCTGCCGGGAGAAATCCACGGATCGTCATACACAAGTATGCGGGGTTCAGATAATCAAACAAACTCTTTCACTTGCTCACCCTAGTATAGGATCCTTCCCTAGAGCCCGGGGTACGGAATCCCCGCTCCGGAGCCTCTAGTTCTGGCCATCCCGGAGACCGGGTTAGTGGAATCCACCTGGTTCAGAAGTAGCCGCGCACGGTGTCCTTCCATAAAGATTTGATACAAGGCCTCCCATACTAAGATAAACAAGCTACGGATTAAGCCCCTTCCCATATAGGGGTAATGTGGTTGTACGGTATAATTGACTCCCATGGTACATCACTCGTTGTCATTGAGAAATACATTTCATAGTTCTTAGTCAAAATTGATTTTCTTTCATAAAGCCATCATGTAGGAGCAATCTCCAATTCAAATTTCAAGTTCAAGTCACCACTTTCAAAACGAGTTCCCCTGATAGATGACCTCAATATTATTAGCAACTAAGCAACTACATTGAGTGATGACACTACTAACTCTGGTTGGATAAACTCAACTTGATGCTCTTGCTAAGCAAGATATCAATATACCTCTATCATTCTACTCTAGCAATTCAATCATGCAATTTACTTAAAACAAGTAGAATGCAATAGTAGAACTAGGCATTTGGAGTATGATTCAAAAGATGGCTTGCCTTGGTTGGCAAAGTGTCCGGGGTATTCTTATTCTTCTTGATAATAATCCCCTCCAATATCCTCCTTGGCAACACTAGCGTCTAATAACGAATAAACACAAAACACACCATCACTACACAATGCTAACAACACACCAAGCACACATCTTGTTTTGCTAACAATAGCATTCATGTTGCATTTTAGGGTGTTGGATGGTAAGTTTTTCTTCTAAGCTTTCTTCAAGTGTGCAAGTGAGATTCTTTACTAGGTGTCATAAGTTGTTCACTTTCTAAGCATTGGTATTGGTTTTAGAGGTACTAGCACAATGCCCGTGCGTTGCAATGGGAATCCAAAAAATATAACATCTTGATTATATTAGTTACCTTTTTTTACCTTACACTCTGATTATGGGACGCATATTGAGTGAAACTATTGTTTTGAGGCATAAAGAACAATCTAATGCAATCTGAAATAAAACTTCTGTTTATGAAGGCAGCAAACAAACATTATACTACTAAGGCCGTGAGCAAATCATCTCACAAAAATTGTACTGCTAGCAGTCCCCCTAGGCCTCATAGGATTGCTAAGAGTTCCTAGCTCAAGAAAAGACATAACTCAATCTGCAGAGTGTATTTTATCTACATGAAATCGATTAGAAATTTGGTACACAATATAGAGCAACAGCAGCTTCGCTTACAAACATACAGAGAGCATCGGCATCATCAGTAGCAAGAGAAAGAGTGAGAGAGCTAAGCATTGTTTCACACTCCATATACCCATGTACCACTACCACCATAGAATGAACCCCTCTAGGTAACTCCATACATGCTCACGGTACAAACTCCATGATAACTGAAAGTCTGAAACCATCGACCAAAACAAGAAGCAAACATATAGAAGAACTCCTTTTTGCCCCAACAACAGCATTTGTTACTGTATTTTGCCATGCTTATAGGCATGGTATATTAGATCGGATTAGCGGCAAGAATAATTAATTGGAATCTCATCGGATACCTGCTGCATTACATGGCCATGAGAGTTTGAAGACGCTCTGCCGCGATGGACGGGACTTGCAGCTAACTTCCGAGCTCGCTGCATGTATAACTTGCTGCATAGACGCATAGTACTCCCGTTCGCGTGCGGCGCCGGCGACCGAGTGACCAAATCTGACGAGAGGCACAAGAGCCCGAAGATCCTCAAGTGTCATCTCCCTCCATCGCGGCCGCTTCCGTGGGCCCAATGCGTGGGTTGGCCGGTGCTGACTGCTGAGGCTTTGGCTGGGAAGGAGAGCATGGTAACACGCGCGCGTTGGAGGCCGGTGGCGTCGGCAGCGTGGCGACGTGCAAATTATGTCACCGTACTCCAGCGTGTACCTCGCAGGCGGATGCTACGGTGTTGTGATTTTATTATCCAGATGCCCAAAAGTGTATGTGGTACTCAGCTTAGCATTATCAAGCTTGGCATGCTAAAATTCAGTCAGCATTGGCAATTTGGCATTGGCCTCTTAGTCCCGACGGGCTTGGTTAGCGCCGACGTGATCGGCGCTCTGGGCGACGGCGGTCCCGCTAGGCTTGTGCAGAATTCCTCCATGATTCATGTTGTCTTCCTACCGCATGTCCTGCCATTAGCCACCCACGTCCACGATTTCCTGCAGCTGGAACCTGGCCTGATCAACGCCAGCGAAGTTAACCCCCGGTCTGGACACGTCCTGGAACTCGGTCTTGGATCCTCCACTGTCCTTGGAGAAGAACGCGCTCCACATTGACCTTCTTGACAATGCCCAGGAACATCATCTTGTGCTCCTCCCCCTTGGTGTTGCCGCGTCGTCCTTGGTCGACCTCGGGTTACCCGGCCAGACTGGCTAGCAGGTCTGCCGCAACAAAATTTTATTTTGATCTGATATTAGTTGGTGGAAACCTCGATGGAGCAATGGCCTACAGACCAGACCTGATATGGTATGTGCTTGTAGACCGATCGGGAGAAGGAGGCACGCTATTAGTATCAATCGATCGGCAACGGCGCCTTTGGTCAAATCTCGGATTCATAACTAAAACGTATTTTAGGTGAATTGAAAGCGTACTTGCGAGCCACGGACCATACCTCTAGCAATATTATTAGTAGAGATTAGTACTATTTCAAGTGGGAGGGCTCAACTAAGTGAATTGGTATGGAGGGCAAAAATTAATTCTAAGTGTGCAAGTGATCTATCATTTTATGCTACAAGATAGGATTGGGGTTAAGGTGTAATTGCTCATACTAATAGGGTTTGGGGTTGATTAGGGTTGACTAACAGTAAGAGGGGTCATTGGTGAGGTCACATTTTAATTTTCATGATTTTTGATGGTTTAAATAATTTTCTAGAAATATTCTATGGTTAATGAAGCTATGGTCACACTATTCATATCTAATTAAATTCCTAACTTATTTTGAAATCTAACCAGTTCTACTGTGTAGAGTATTTTACTAGCTTTCCAACACATATTTATTTTCTACAAATGGATTTGTAAAACTCTTGGAATTTAAATTTGAAAATCATATCTGAAACAGTTTTGAATTAATTCGAAAAGGCGGGAAACTAAATAAAATCGATTCGGACCAAAACTAACTGAACCGGGCCGTTTTCAAAAGAATCCCGAACGGGCCGGCCTATACCGCTTCGCTTCGGCGGGAAGGAATAAAAACGGGACCTGACAGGTGGGGCCTAGTGGTCAGATCTAATTAGAATCCCGAATCGGTACGCTAGCGTTGGATCAAGATCGAACGGCTCGGGCTCATCGTCTACCTCAGCACGGGCGGGGCTCACCTGCGTTGCAGTGAAGAATGTTCGACGGCGAGGGAGTGACGTAGAGGATGCAGAGCTCGTCGGCGATGTGCGGAATCGGCTGCGGTGCGTCTCCTCCACCGATTCCCAGCGGCGGCTTGCTCCCAGGTGGTCGAACGCGGCGGAGCTCCGCTCGTCCAGTACCTCGCCGGCGTTGCAGGTGTCGACGAACCAGAGCGAGAGGGGTGAAATGGGGTTGTCTGGGAGGTAGCTGGGAGTGGGGTGCTTCTCCTCGTTTGATCGGCGGGGCTTTTTATAGGCCAGAGCGACGAGGGTAAGCGCGGCCAGAAGCTCGCCGGCTCGGGGGCCCTGGCAGCGTTCGAAGGTCATAGCGTGCACGGGGGCCTCGGGGGCGTGCTGGGAGGGGACTGGCTCGGCCGCGGAGTGCTGTGTGTCTGCTCTGGCGCCTCCAGGGTGGTCGGCATCGTGCAGGGAGAAGAGGAACTGGGAGGGGGCCCTGGGCGCACATCTCTTCTTCCCTCCTCTTCTCATGGCTTGGGTCGGGGCTGGGGGCGCTGGAGTCGATCGAGGCACCGTCCAGGAGCATGGCTACAGCACTTGGGCGAGCAAGCATAGTGATCATCACAGTGAACTCAGATTTGGTTTGATTTTCTCTGCCAGTGTTTGACGAAATGCCCGCAAGAACTTGAAATTTGAATTTTTGAAATTTTCCAGTTTGAGTGATCAACATATTTGCCAAGGTGTCCTGTCATATTTTTGTTATAAAGAAAGAAGAAGTTTTGCAGAAATCTTATTTGAAATTTTGGTATAGTCACTGTTTCAGATTCAAACTTTGGTTCAAGTTTGAGTGATGCTCTAGTTTGAATTTTGAGTAGATTTTTGTTGGTTGAGTTAGTATGTAACTTGGTTAAGCTCAACTAACAGGCCAAACATGAAGGTGGTTTACAGATTTCTTAATCTAAGGGCTCAAAGTGGTGTAGTCAAACAGATTTCCTAGATCATCTCAATCTTCTCCTTTTCTTTCTTATTTTTATTTCTGGTTTCTTTGCTTCTTATAATCTTTCTCAATTGATTCTGTTGGATCACTTAGAATTATCTAACCAATGCTCAATCAAAAATAACACACATGAAATCATAGAATACTTAGAATAGAAAACACATGTATGCATAAAATAATAGAGAAAAAGTTTTATCTGGGTCCAAAAATTGGTACTTTATTTAATAAGAAGTGGATTACAATTTCTGAGTTGTTACAATCTTCCCCCCTTAAAAAGAATCTCGTCCCCGAGATTCACTAGTTAAGAACTGAAAAGATTGGGAAACTCTTTCTGAAGGTAATCTTCTCGTTCCCAAGTGGCTTCCTCTTCGGTGTGATTACTCCACTGAACTTTCAGAAACTTGATGCTTCGGGTTCGAGTGGTTCTATAAGCTTCCTCGAGGATACGAATAGGCATTTCACGATAGGTCAAATCCTTGTTGATGTCCACAGAACGGTGATCAATGTTCTTGAAAATTTCCGGCTTCTTCGGCACTTCAAGACATTTCCGAAGTAAAGATACGTGGAAGACATCGTGCACTTCAGACAATTCAGGGGGCATTTCCAACTGATAAGACACTTCTCCCTTGCGGTCTAGTATCTTGAAGGGCCCAATATATCTTGGGGCAAGCTTTCCTTTCACTTGGAATCTCTGCATTCCCTTGAGAGGTGATACTCTAAGATAAACAAAGTCTCCACTCTTGAAAGTCAGCTCTCGACGTCTCTTGTCGGCATAACTCTTCTGTCTCGACTGGGCTGCCTTGAGGTATTCACGAATCATGCGAACTTTCTCCTCGGCTTCTTGCAGAATGTCCGGCCCAAATATCTGACTGTCTCCAGTTTCTGACCAATTCAAAGGGGTACGACACTTTCTTCCGTACAAAGCTTCAAATGGGGCCATTTGCAAACTGGCTTGATAACTGTTGTTGTAGGAAAACTCCACGAAAGGCAGACAATCTTCCCACTTAGCTCCATAGGCTAGAACACAGGCTCTCAACATATCTTCAAGTATTTGATTCACTCTTTCAGTCTGTCCATCAGTCTGAGGGTGGTAAGCGGTGCTGAATGTCAATTTGGTTCCCAAGGCTTGATGCAAACTTTTCCAAAATCTTGAGGTGAATTGGGTTCCTCGATCGGAAACTATGGTTTTGGGGACTCCATGCAAACTAACAATTCTGGATAGATACAGGTCCGCTAGCTGTCCCGAGTTATAAGTGGTCTTGACAGGAATAAAGTGGGCTACTTTGGTCAGTCTATCCACAATGACCCAGATAGAGTCATTTCCACGGCTAGACCTGGGAAATCCAGTGATGAAATCCATTCCAATAGATTCTCACTTCCATTCCGGAACTTGCAAAGGTTGCAGCAGTCCAGCAGGACGTTGATGTTCAGCCTTGACTCTTTGACAAATATCACACTTAGAGACGAACGATGCAATCTCACGCTTCATTCCATGCCACCAAAATTGTTCCTTCAGATCTTGATACATCTTAGTTCCACCGGGGTGAATGGAGTAAGGGGTCTCATGGGCTTCCTTCATAATCACTTCCTTCAATTCTGAATCAGCAGGCACACAAATACGTCCTTTATACCAAAGAACTCCTTGATCATCTTCTTCAAATCCTGGCACCTTGCCGGAACCAATTCTGCGCTTGATTCCTTCAATACTCTCATTTCCCTTCTGGGATTCTTTGATTTGGCTCATCAAGGTGGGTTGAAACTCAAGGTTGGCTAGGAATCCTTGACTGACTAGTTCCAATCCAAATCTTTCAAACTCTTGGTGCAACATAGGTTGCTCTTCCTTGATCATCATATTTAATGAGCATGGCTTCCAACTCAATGCATCGGCCACTACATTGGCCTTACTGGGGTGATAGTGAATTTCCAGATCATAATCTTTGATCAACTCTATCCATCTTCTTTGCCTCATGTTTAACTCCTTCTGAGTGAAAATATACTTCAAACTCTTGTGATCAGTGTAGATCTCACAACGGTTGCCCATCAGATAGTGCCTCCAGGTCTTCAAAGCTAATACCACGGCTGCTAACTCCAGATCATGGGTTGGATAATTTTCTTCATGAGGTCGAAGCTGCCGAGAGAGGTAAGCTATGACCTTGCCTTCTTGCATTAACACACAACCAAGTCCAAGCTTGGAAGCGTCGCAATAGACATCAAAGTTTTTGGTGATATCGGGCATGGTTAGGACGGGGGCGGTCACCAATCGCTTTTTGAGCTCTTGAAAACTCTCTTCACACTTAGGGGTCCATTCAAACTTCTTGTCTTTCTTCAACAGTTGGGTCATCGGCCGGGCAATGCTTGAAAACCCTTCAACAAATTTGCGGTAATATCCCGCTAATCCGAGAAAACCTCTAACTTCGGTCTGAGTGGTAGGGGCTTCCCATTCCATGACTGATTTGATCTTCTTGGGGTCCACGGATATTCCTCCCGCAGATAATACATGGCCTAAAAATCCAACTTCCTTCAACCAGAACTCACATTTACTGAACTTGGCATACAGCTGATGCTCTCTTAAGGTTTCTAAGATTAATCTCAAATGGGTTGCATGCTCTTCTTCGGACTTGGAGTAGATAAGAATGTCATCAATGAAGACAACAACAAACTTATCCAAGAACTCCATAAAAACCTTATTCATGAGGTTCATGAAATAAGCAGGGGCATTGGTTAATCCAAATGACATTACGGTGTACTCATACAATCCGTATCGGGTAGTGAAGGCTGTTTTGGGGATATCCGTTGCACGGATCTTCAGTTGGTGGTATCCAGTTCTAAGATCTATCTTTGAGAAGACTCTGGCTCCAGTCAATTGGTCAAACAAATCTTCAATCTTGGGGAGAGGGTACTTGTTTTTGATAGTCACATCATTTAGCTTGCGGTAATCAGTGCACAGTCGGCTAGAACCGTCACTTTTATCCACAAACAGAACGGGTGATCTCCAAGCGGAAGAACTTGGCTGAATCAATCCTTTGCTCAAAAGGTCATCCAATTGCTTCTTCAACTCAACTAATTCAGCTGGGTTCATACGATAGGGTCGTTGGGCTATAGATCCAGTTCCGGGAATAAGCTCAATGATAAACTCAATATCACGATCCGGTGGCATTCCGGGTAGCTCATCGGGAAAAACATCCGGGTACTCACAGACGATGGGGACTTCCTTTAGGGTTGGCCCTGAGATACTCTTATGACATCGAGTGGTTTGGGGTGGTTTTACGGATACATGCTTGACTAGGATTCCAGTGCTACTCTTCATGGTGATGGTCTTCTTGGCACAATCTATCACTCCTTGATGGAGAGACATCCAATTCATACCAAGAACTACTTCCAAACCTTTGGTTCCCAACACTATCAAATTGGCTAAGAAAGCTATTCCATGAATTTCTATGGGCACTGCCAAGCAGGTACAACTGGCTTTGGTTATCGACCCGGGAATTTGCACAGACATGACATCTTTCAAGGGTGTGGGTTGAAGTCCACTTTTATCAACGAATAATTGGGTAACAAATGAGTGTGATGCTCCGGAATCAAACAGAACTCTTGCAAGAACTGAGTTAACAGGGAACATACCAAGCACAACGTCGGTTGCTTCCTGAGCTTCTTCAACATTCATGTGGTTCAGACGGCCTTGAGAATGAGGCTGGTTCCTTGGTGGATAATTCTTGCCATTCCCCACACGGCGCTGTTGCTGAGCAGGAGCAGTGGTCTTGGATGCATCATTAAGCTTCTTGGGGCACTCATTGGAGTAGTGCCCTTTGAGTCCGCACTCATAACAGGTAACTCCAGACTTGTCACCAGGCTTGGGTAACACAGGGGCGCCATTGGGCCTTGGAGTATTGGTGTTGAAGTTGTTGCCACTCGGTCTTGGGGGTGCACGGTTGAAGTTGTTGCCGGGTGGACGGTTGGGATAGTTGGGACGTGGAGCAGGTGTAGACGGCCTCATAGGTCTAGGGGCGAAACCCATAGGTGCATTTCCCCTTGGCTTCTGCGAGTTGCTCAAGTTGCCCTGATACATCATACGGCGCTTGCGGTTCTCGGTAGCTTGCTTGAGTTTGCCTTCCATCTGAATGGCAGAGTCAACCAGTGACTCCAGGTCGGCAAAGTGGATGCTGACCAGGACACATTGCATCTCATCATGAAGTCCATCCAGAAACCTTTCTTGCTTCTTCTCTGTGGTGTTGGTGTCATCTGGGGCATACCTAGACAAGGCAAGGAACTTGTCACGGTAATCCACCACAGACAAGGAACCTTGCTTTAGATTTCTGAACTCATCTCTCATCCTTTTCACCAATCCCATAGGGACATGGGCTTTGCTAAACTTGCTCTTGAACTCCTCCCAAGGCATCACATACCCTGGGGCTTGCATTGCACGAGTGCTATCCCACCAAGCTCTTGCGGCTCCCGCAAGGTAGTGGGTGGTGTACAAGACCTTCTCATTTTCACCAACTTCGGCGACTGCCAAATTGTTTTCCATAGTGCGAAGCCAATCATCGGCATCTAAGGGCTCTTCAGACTTAGCAAATATAGGTGGGTTGGTGTTCTGGAAACTCCTTAACTTGGATCGGTGATCTCCATTGCCATTGTTTTCTCCTTCATCGTTGCCATTGCCATTGCCATTGTTGTGGTTCATTGCCATCTGGGTTATCTGCTGAAGAGTGGCCAAGTTAGCTTGGCGCTCAGCTCGGGCTGCTTCCCTATCTTCCATGATCAACCTTAGCAATTCGGCCATTTCCGGGTTCGGGGGTGGTGGTGCTCGCGGCATCTGAAGATAAGGTGTGTAAGACAAGAGGGAAAAGCTAATTGCTAAGATTTAAAGGTAACATGGATGATGCAATTTTGTCTTACTAAGGCCTTAAGGGCCAAATTCATATTTCATTCAACACTCATCAAGCATATCATACATACGAGTTCACACATTACAAATGGTTTACATCAAACCATTGCGACTCGCCTACTAGAGAGGGGGATACAACTCACACCTACACGAAGTGACACAAAGTGGAACTCATAGCTAGATAACACGTGGATCTCTGATCTAAACAGCGGGCTCCTCGGGGTCTTCCTCCTCATCACTCACAATGAATCCATTGTGCCCACCATCTTCCGGATCATCAAGGTCCTCCATGAAGTCATCCTCATCACTAATGAGGGCATTATCCTCCTTGCGGAGATCAATGCCTTCCTCCTCACCAAGGTGATCCTCAAGACTCTCAATGTACTCAGTCAATTCCGCCACATTGGCCTTCAACTCCTCAATGTCCTGATCCTTCTCATCGCGCTGGCAACGAAGGCTCTTGCGCTCCTTCGCAAGAATCCTGATAGTGCTCCTCGCCTCCACCAGTGCGAAGTGCTCAAGGTTGGCCTTGGTACGAGCATGATCGGCCTCCTGCTGAGTGGAGTACAGCAAGAAGTCCATGTGATCGATGTAGATACTCGGCTCATTCTGCCCGGGCATATTTGCGGGACGCCCGTCCGCATCACGCCGAGCAAAGTTCCTAAAGCGCTCCCCCTGGACCTCCTCCACATGCAGTCCGCATAAGCGGGCGTGCATCTCCTGCATACCTCGGACCAAACCATTGGCCCAAGTGTTCTCCACAAGCTCAAACTTGACCCTTGGAGAACTCAAGTTTCCCTTCTTGCCACGGCAACTAGCTCGGATGAGCCACCGTAGCTCTCCATCGGGATGCTCATTGAGCACGGCTCCCTTGAACTCCGGATACAAACGATCCAGGAACAAGGTCAAGGTGGTGAGGTCGCGCTCGAAACAAAGGCTGCCACCATGGCCCAACTGGTAGTGCTCAACGAATACCGGGGCCATCTACAAAATTTTAGATTAGATTAAGTTAGTGATCAACTCAAGTGTGCAAAATTTTAAGTAGGCAAAACTGAAGTATGTATAAAACTTTGCAAATAGAGAGGAAAGACTAAGCAATTTTGCAACCATTACTTATATCTTTGCTTTTATCAAGGTTTCATTTAACGCCCATTCTAACTAAGGTCTCCTATGGTCAGCCTAGGCTCTGATACCAACTTGTGACAACCTCAAATTTGATACAAATTCGAAGTGCCCGTTATGTATTCCACCGCAATCCCAGAACCGTTGTTGCGATATACATAACGTAGTTGGTAACCAGTTCCATAGACATTACAATACGATGATTCAAATACAATGGTCATATAGACCAAGTCATATTACAACACAATATAGCAGCGGAGATAACGTCTTCGGGTCCATGCCTTCACCCTACAGGCAATGACGACTCATGGAGACGAGCTTAGTTCTGGTACTCTTCCTCATACCCTTCCTCCTGGTATTCTTCCCCATAGTCTGGCCAAGTTGATAGCCAGGGACACAGCCGTGAGTACATTGGATGCACTCGCAAACCATCTTATAAATGAAAAGATAAAGTAGATATGCAAGGTTGATATGGTGGACTAAGCACTAAGTTTATTTGCAAAAGCTAGTTTTATTTTCCCAAGAATGTTCATTTGTGGAAAAGAAGTTTAGTTCTCTAGGTTTAATCTAAAGAGGACTTCAAGTGTGTCAACATCATTGTCAAGTCAAGTCATTCACCAAGTTCACCATTGTCACTTTTAGTCCTGACAAAAGTCAAGTACAGCTTGCCAACCGTCCATGACCGCGGACGCGGCTATTCGAATAGTTTGAAAACCTCTGCAGAGGGGTACACTTTACCCACAAGATTCGACACATCTGCCGGGAGAAATCCACGGATCGTCATACACAAGTATGCGGGGTTCAGATAATCAAACAAACTCTTTCACTTGCTCACCCTAGTATAGGATCCTTCCCTAGAGCCCGGGGTACGGAATCCCCGCTCCGGAGCCTCTAGTTCTGGCCATCCCGGAGACCGGGTTAGTGGAATCCACCTGGTTCAGAAGTAGCCGCGCACGGTGTCCTTCCATAAAGATTTGATACAAGGCCTCCCATACTAAGATAAACAAGCTACGGATTAAGCCCCTTCCCATATAGGGGTAATGTGGTTGTACGGTATAATTGACTCCCATGGTACATCACTCGTTGTCATTGAGAAATACATTTCATAGTTCTTAGTCAAAATTGATTTTCTTTCATAAAGCCATCATGTAGGAGCAATCTCCAATTCAAATTTCAAGTTCAAGTCACCACTTTCAAAACGAGTTCCCCTGATAGATGACCTCAATATTATTAGCGACTAAGCAACTACATTGAGTGATGACACTACTAACTCTGGTTGGATAAACTCAACTTGATGCTCTTGCTAAGCAAGATATCAATATACCTCTATCATTCAACTCTAGCAATTCAATCATGCAATTTACTTAAAACAAGTAGAATGCAATAGTAGAACTAGGCATTTGGAGTATGATTCAAAAGATGGCTTGCCTTGGTTGGCAAAGTGTCCGGGGTATTCTTCTTCTTCTTGATAATAATCCCCTCCAATATCCTCCTTGGCAACACTAGCGTCTAATAACGAATAAACACAAAACACACCATCACTACACAATGCTAACAACACACCAAGCACACATCTTGTTTTGCTAACAATAGCATTCATGTTGCATTTTAGGGTGTTGGATGGTAAGTTTTTCTTCTAAGCTTTCTTCAAGTGTGCAAGTGAGATTCTTTACTAGGTGTCATAAGTTGTTCACTTTCTAAGCATTGGTATTGGTTTTAGAGGTATTAGTACTATTTCAAGTGGGAGGGCTCAACTAAGTGAATTGGTATGGAGGGCAAAAATTAATTCTAAGTGTGCAAGTGATCTATCATTTTATGCTACAAGATAGGATTGGGGTTAAGGTGTAATTGCTCATACTAATAGGGTTTGGGGTTGATTAGGGTTGACTAATAGTAAGAGGGGTCATTGGTGAGGTCACATTTTAATTTTCATGATTTTTGATGGTTTAAATAATTTTCTAGAAATATTCTATGGTTAATGAAGCTATGGTCACACTATTCATATCTAATTAAATTCCTAACTTATTTTGAAATCTAACCAGTTCTACTGTGTAGAGTAGTTTACCAGCTTTCCAACGCATATTTATTTGCTACAAATGGATTTGTAAAACTCTTGGAATTTAAATTTGAAAATCATATCTGAAACAGTTTTGAATTAATTCGAAAAGGCGGGAAACTAAATAAAATCGATTCGGACCGAAACTAACTGAACCGGGCCGTTTTCAAAAGAATCCCGAACGGGCCGGCCCATACCGCTTCGCTTCGGCGGGAAGGAATAAAAACGGGACCTGATAGGTGGGGCCTAGTGGTCAGATCTAATTAGAATCCCGAATCGGTACGCTAGCGTTGGATCAAGATCGAACGGCTCGGGCTCATCGTCTACCTCAGCACGGGCGGGGCTCACCTGCGTTGCAGTGAAGAATGTTCGACGGTGAGGGAGTGACGTAGAGGATGCAGAGCTCATCGGCGACGTGCGGAATCGGCTGCGGTGCGTCTCCTCCACCGATTCCCAGCGGCGGCTTGCTCCCAGGTGGTCGAATGTGGCGGCGCTCCGCTCGTCCAGTACCTCGCCGGCGTTGCAGGTGTCGACGAACCAGAGCGAGAGGGGTGAAACGGGGTTGTCTGGGAGGTAGCTGGGAGTGGGGTGCTTCTCCTCGTTTGATCGGCGGGGCTTTTTATAGGCCGGAGCGACGAGGGTAAGCGCGGCCAGAAGCTCGCCGGCTCGGGGGCCCTGGCAGCGTTCGAAGGTCATAGCGTGCACGGGGGCCTCGGGGGCGTGCTGGGAGGGGACTGGCTCGGCCGCGGAGTGTTGTGTGTCTGCTCTGGCGCCTCCAGGGTGGTCGGCATCGTGCAGGGAGAAGAGGAACTGGGAGGGGGCCCTGGGCGCACATCTCTTCTTCCCTCCTCTTCTCATGGCTTGGGTCGGGGCTGGGGGCGCTGGAGTCAATCGAGGCACCGTCCAGGAGCATGGCTACAGCACTTGGGCGAGCAAGCACAGTGATCATCACAGTGAACTCAGATTTGGTTTGATTTTCTCTGCCAGTGTTCGACGAAATGCCCGCAAGAACTTGAAATTTGAATTTTTGAAATTTTCCAGTTTGAGTGATCAACATATTGGCCAAGGTGTCCTGTCATATTTTTGTTATAAAGAAAGAAGAAGTTTTGCAGAAATCTTATTTCAAATTTTGGTATAGTCACTGTTTCAGATTCAAACTTTGGTTCAAGTTTGAGTGATGCTCTAGTTTGAATTTTGAGTAGGATTTTGTTGGTTGAGTTAGTATGTAACTTGGTTAAGCTCAACTAATAGGCCAAACATGAAAGTGGTTTACAGATTTCTTAATCTAAGGGCTCAAAGTGGTGTAGTCAAACAGATTTCCTAGATCATCTCAATCTTCTCCTTTTCTTTCTTATTTTTATTTCTGGTTTCTTTGCTTCTTATAATCTTTCTCAATTGATTCTGTTGGTTCACTTAGAATTATCTAACCAATGCTCAATCAAAAATAACACACATGAAATCATAGAATACTTAGAATAGAAAACACATGTATGCATAAAATAATAGAGAAAAAGTTTTATCTGGGTCCACAAATTGGTACTTTATTTAATAAGAAGTGGATTACAATTTCTGAGTTGTTACAAGGTCCCCCAGTATCAACTGAGGGGCCTTGACAGCTTCAACATAGCTTCTCATCTTACGATATCCCGGCTTTTGATTATATACCGGAGATTAACATATATGCCGGCACCTCTTCCCTCTTTAAAAGTTATCTCGGCCAGTCCCGAAGGTATTCCGGATGGGACACATTCTCAGTTCGATCATGCCGGCACTTAGCTGAAGCTTCCTTGAGAAGCTAAGTCCGACATTCTACCTCGAAACTTGCAACTGCTCTGCCACTGTGAACGGTCACATCAAGTGACGGTTCACAGTGTGATCATTGCCTGCCATAACTGCCATAACTCGCCTAGTGGCACGGTTATCAGAACCGCCGCCCACATCGTGCCCACACGTGGTGCCAGTGCTCAGTAATTGTCGCGGTAGTGGAACACTACCGCCACGCCCACGATCTCTGCCCCTCGGGTATAAATAGGGGAGCAGGGTAACTTAGCCGTTTTTACCCCGCTCCTTCTTCTTCCTCTGGCTCTCCATCTATAGCGCTCCTCCGCCGGACGAATCTCCCGAGAACCTGCGCCGCCGTCGCTTCCTTCTCCGCCAGTGCTGGTGCTCACCGGACCTCGACATCTACCTCAACGCCGCCGCCACTTCTTCCTCATTGGTACACTGCTCGGGGAGGTCGCCATCCTCTCTGGAAACTCTCCGTTGGTCCGCCGCCGTCGACTCAACTCCGGTGAGTTCTTCCTCCATGCTACTTTGCAGCTCTATATTGGTAGTCTCTCTGGCTTAGATCTCCTCTAGTTGCCTTGCATATCCTCCGATTGATTCGATTAGCATTGCGGTTTTCCTCCTCTATGAGTTCATAGGTGTTCTTCGCTTAGGAATATTGCCCATATTACCTTTGATTTAACAACGATGGTAGATCTAACTTTCCTGCAAACTTGTTGCGAGATCTGTTTGTCGGGTAGACTAACATTCCCCCTTTTACCTGCCTCTGCTAGGATCTAATAGAACAGGACTCCGGCTCTCATGCCCTGTCCCGGCCATCTCAATGGCCTCTTCTAGTATGACGGCCACCTCTGCGCCGGAGGAGGATAATCCGGCCCAACACCAGGGACGTTCCGGCTGGGAGGGGTCTGAGGTGACCCCGACCGACATATCTTAGATTACCACTACCCGACGCGTCCCGGCCGGCGTAGCATGTCGGCTGCCTGCCGGCAAAACTGTGCCGGCACCTGAGCCTAATGAAAGAGTGGTCTTCATCTCACACTTTGAGCGAGGGTTCGCTCTTCTGGTTAGTGACTTCTTCCAGGATTTCCTGAACCACTATGACCTCCAACCTCATCATTTGCCGGCCAATGTGGTGATGATCTTCTCGGCCTTTGCTGCCTTTTGCGAGGGCTATGCCGGCATAGAGCCCTTCGTCCAGGCATGGGCCAAGTACTTTCAGCTGCGCAAGCAAAGTGCCTAGGAGCCCCGGAACAAGGATGATCCACCGGAGACCGGTAAGGAAAAGAAGGACCGCCCCATGACCCAATGTGGCGCTGCCACGATTATGTCTCGGAAGGGCTCCAACTTTCCGAAGATTGAGCTGCTAGAGTCAGGCAAGAAATGGCAGAAGAGCTTCTTCTATGTGAAGAACTCCACCGAAGTTGACCTGCTCAACCTGCCGCCATATGTTGACACTCCACCCACTGAGATGAAAAACTGGACCTATAACCCCAAGAACACGGTGGGGCCAGTCAATGCTCTCCACCGGGTTAAGGATGACCTGCGTGATGCCGGCCTGATGCCGGAGAACATTATCGCCTGCTTTATTAGCCGGTGAGTTTCTCCTCTTCAGCGCCGGTCTCAAAAGATCTGCCAGATGAGCGGGGCCATGGACCCCACTCGACACTCCACGTACGAACTGAGCCCCGCTGACATTCCGCGGTGGGTTAAAGATATCTGCAAGACCTCACAGGTCATCTTTGCTTGGGGGCTCGAGCCATGCAGCCGGGATCGCCCCGTCCTGACAGTAAACCCCTTTAGTCGTTACTTCCGCTCTTAATCCGACATATTTACTTAGACGATATATCCATGCTTGATCCGACATGCTCATTCTGCCGATACATCTATGCTTGATCCGACACATTCTTATTGCCAATATATTTCTAATTTTTGATTAACTTGCTTTCTCTCCTGCAGAAATTCAGCTTCCAGGACATAGAGAACTCCCGGATTAAGATCGCTGCAGACCGCACTGTTCTGGATCCTGAAGATCCGGATCACGAGGACAAGATGCCCAAGAACACCCGCGCCGCTTCTGCCGCGGGTAAGGCTTCCTCTTCCCGGCATTTGATTCAAGACTGGAGTGATGATGAGTCTGATGAGGATTGCCGGATGTACCTTGATCCAATGCCGCTTGCTTATGCCTTTCCTACAATGCCGTCCTCAGTTATCCCGGACGAGGAAGTCGTCGATGCTGCCCCTCTGAATCAGGGACCTCCTTCCACCGGCGCACGTGCCGGCCGGAAGCATGGAGTTAAGTCCCAGCCTGAACCAGGTCAAACAATGAAGAGGCAAATGATCGGCATGCCCCAACCCAAGAGGCAGAGGCCTGTTGCCTCAGGGTAATTTTCTTCCCCTCATATTCTTTCCGGGATTCCTCTTCTTCTGCTTACTAACTTGTTCTTTTCTTTCTCAGGGCTTCTCTTGCGCCGGAACGTGCCTCTAGCTCCAGTGCTAGCCCCAATATAGATAAGCCGGCGTCTCCTGCGTTCCCAGACATTCCAGCTACCAGCCAAGCTACCTCTCCGGCGCCGGCATCTTCGCATGCGCCCGAAAAAACTTCTACCCCGGCGAAGGATGATCCTCCGCCGAAACAAGACACCTCTGCCCCCGATGTCCACATGGACACGGGGGCTCCACAAGATACTCCTGACACCGGCGCCCATGCCAGCGGCACCGGAACTGCTGAGAATGCCGGCGCAGGCGACAAGAGCGCCGACATAGACAAGGGGAAGAGCCCCGCCAGAAGTCCGGACTAATCCGGCATCAGCTTCTCCAGGGCAAGCTACACCGGCCGCACTGGAGAAACCCATGCCCAAGATTCCAGCTCTGGAGAAGACCACTGCTGCCCCGGCCAAGACCGGCACTTTTAAGATGACGCAGATCATCAAGACGGCGCTGGCACCTGCCAAGACGACGCTGGTGCCTGTCAAGCCCGCACTTGCAACTGGCAAGACCGCACCTGCTAGCTCCGCCATGACACTCCATACTGGCAAGGGAGCAGCCCGGGTTAGCTCCTTCCACACTCCAGAACTTGAGGGCCGCATTTCTCTGCGGACCAAGAGCGATAACAGCCTTGGGTCTCTTAAGGAATATTGCATGAAGTGGAACGACGCCGACTTTGTGGACACTGCCAGCTCTGGCAAGAAGAAAGCACTGGCCGGGACTCCTGCTCCTGGCAACCCCGATGTTATACCGGCCAAGCCCATTGCCATTGCCAGGGAACTCTTCAGCATCCAGCAGAGGCTTTACCGCTTGGCCGATGCCACCAATGTAAGTACTTTTCCTCATATCTCCCCAGTCCCCAAAAATGTCAGCTGTCCGGGATACGGACATCCAGGATTTTCCAATATCTCTTTTAACTTAGCTGATTTTCTAACTGCCCGACATATAAGCTCAATCCGAGCTTCAAATCCTAGTCACCGAGAGCCGGGATAGGTGCGCAGCACCTGTGCCGGGTCTTCAAAGAATAAAAACTTGACATAACCTTCAAATCCACCTGACCGACATACAAGCTCGATTCGAGCTTCAAATCCCAGTCACCGAGAGCCGGGATAGGTGTGCAGCACCTATGCCGGGTCTTCAACATGAAAACTTGGTAGAATTTTCAAATCTTCTGATATGCTGAATTTTTCTTGTAACACTTCAAATCCTAACACTTCTGCAGTGCATGAACAATAAACGCCGGGACATGTATCATGACCTGATATGCGAGCATCAGAAGTTATCCAACGAGCACAGCAAACTTCGCCTGGATCTGACCAAGAAAGGTAAACCCAGCCGACATACCACTATGTGCCGGATTATTTTCCTCTTTTACTTCACAATATTCTTCTTGCCGACACATAACCCTTTGCCGACACTTTTCAGCCACTACTGAGGAACAAGTCACCGAGCTTGTTAAGAGAGTGAAGGAGCTCACAGGTATGCTAGATTCTGCCAATCTTCAAATAAGCACTTTGCACTTCAAATCCTTTAATCTTTGTGACTGTTTTCTATCTTCAAATCCTTTCTTATTCTTCTAACCTCAAATCCTTTTAACTTCAAATCCTTGCAGATGAAAAGGCTGCACTGGAGGCTCGCCACCAGGACTGTGTGTCCTCAGTGGATGTTGCCAAGCAGCTGGATAAAAGGTACGCCGCCCACAAAGCTGAAGTGGAGCAACTGAAGGGCCGGATTATTGAGCTTTTGGACGAGAAGGAGGAGAGTGAGGGCCAACTTAGAAAAGTCCGGGGGCTGCTTGTCACTTCAGAGGCTGATGCCTCCGGGACTAAACTTGAACTGCAGCACCTGAAGGAGCAGGCCACCAAGTGGGAAGTTGACATTGCCCGGCTCAACGCCGATCTCACCAGTAAGCTTCAAATCCTTTCACTTTTACCTTGCCCGACACATCCTGTCCGACATAAAAAAATTATGCCTTCATGCTGACATACTTTCCTATTCCTAATATCTTCTTTGTCTCTCAGGCTTGTTCCCTGCCTCTGCTGAGGATGTTGAGAAAGCCCTGCAGGTGGATCGGCTGAACCGAAATGTTCCGGTTGACTCTTCCAACTGGGACATGTCGGAACAACTGATTGCCTTGGACGCCCGGAAGAATGCGATGACGGCATACACTGACGACCTCTTCCTTGGCGCCCAGGAAGCACACCAAGCCCTCTGGCCGGGACAGAAAACTCCTACTGACCCTCTTGACCTTGGCAATGATTTGCAGCTGTCCAAAGTCTGGCTCAGAGAATGGCGGGACTCCGGCGCACGGGTGGGAGCTGATGAAGCTCTCACATACTTCTTATCCTGGTATGAAAAGGTTGATCTGGAGACTTTGCGCTCTGTGCGCGAAGGATCTGCATGGACCACAGATCCAAAGTTTATCCGGTGTCACTAGGAGTTGGCCCACAGCTATGTAGATTATGCCGACACCGAGGTCTTTGTCCGGGACATCTGCGAGCCGGAGAAGAAGGACGACACCAAGGATGCTAAAGGCTCTGACTCCAGCCAGGATGAGGAGGAAATCGAAGAAGCTGGCAATGCTAGTGCTGAAGCTCTAGACTAGGGATCTGCGCCAGCCGGAGGTGATGGCTCCATCCCTTCCGCTGGATCCGGCACACCCGAGGCCGACGTCTCCACAGCCACTGCTCCACCTGCCGGCGGTTCTGCTTCCGCCCCTGCCTCTTAAGCTTTGCAGCAAAAACACTTTAAGTTTCATCAAATCCCCGGTATGCCGGGTGCAGTTGTAAGATATACTTCATTTGCTTTGGTTTGCTACCTGAACAAGTTTTATTTTGGTTTGCTTGCTTATTAATGCCGGATCATCTTTTGGCTAAGTCACCGAGCTTGTTTTCCTGTTTCCTTAACTCCACAACCTTGGCTACTTGTCTACCTTATTCGGCTTTTGACGTATGAGTCTCAAGGTTGCTTTATTAAACATACAGTACTTAAACTTTGAAACTTAAACTTCAGATCATCCAACACCTCAAGTTTTAACCTTTGCAGTAAAATAAATGTCGGTTCGCTTGTTTTATTTTTCCTTAGCCGTTTTTCACGTGTAGACAATCTCTGGCATCTACTCTTGCTAGCCATGAAGCCGGGTTTGGACAGCAGCTAAGTCGAAGAGTGGCCTTTGGTGCCGACACATTACTTGGCCGACATAGGAAACATTCAAATCAAGCCAGCCGGCATATACACAAAAACTGAAAATAAACAACAACATATACCGAAGGCAGTGCCCGATCTCCTCGGGATGCCGACATTTCATTCATTAGTCTTGCGCTGGCATTTAGTGCCAGCACATGAAGCAAAATGGAAATACATACATTACATTTCACGAGTAAAAAGGACGGAGTAGAGCTATGTTCCATGGCCGCTTGGTTTCTTCTCTGGACCTATCCACCTTGTCCTTCTTGGGGGCATGTGCATCTATAAGATAGTATGCATCATTGTGCAGAGCCCTGCTCACAATGAATGGCCCCTCCCATGGAGGACTTAGTTTATGCTGGCCTTCTGTGCCTTGCCTTAGCCAGAGCACTAAATCTCCCTCTTCGAATCTCCTTGGATTCACCTTCTGCGCATGATAACGTCTGAGGTTCTGCTGATACACTGCAGTTCTTGACAGTGTTATCTCTCTTGCTTCTTCCAGCAAATCAACATCATCTTCTCCGGCTTCTTTAGCCTCTTCCTCGGTATATAGCACCACTCTTGGTGCATCATGTATTACATCTGTTGGAAGCACTGCTTCTGCCCCATACACAAGGAAAAATAGCGTATAGCCTGTTGATCGATTTGGAGTTGTCCTCAGACTCCAAAGCACTGCCGGAAATTCATCTAGCCAGCAGCCGGGAGTTTTCTCCAATGGCTCTATCAACTGGGGTTTTATGCCGGATAACACTAGTCCATTTGACCTTTCCACCTGGCCATTGGTACAAGGGTGAGCGACCGATGCAATGTCTAGCCGGATTCCCACCTCCTCACAATATCTGGCAAATGGCCCTTGGGCGAAATTTGACCCATTGTCAGTGATGATGCTATGAGGAACACCATATCTCAAGATTATGTCCTTCAAGAATTTCACTGTTGTGTGGCCATCAAACTTGCTTATTGGCTTTACTTCAATCCACTTGGTGAACTTGTCCACCATGACCAGAATATGAGTCATCTTTCCCCTTGCCGGCTTAAATGCTCCGGCCATGTCCAGGCCCCAAACAGCAAAGGGCCAAGTCAATTGGATAGTCTTCAATGCTGATGCCGGCTGATGAATTTGGTGCGCATACATCTGACATCCGTTGCACTTACGGACTAAATCCTCCGCCTCTTGCAATGCCGTCGGCCAGTAAAACCCGTGCCGGAATGCTTTTGACACTAGAGCTCTGGATGAAGCATGGTGACCACACTCCCCCTGATGAATTTCCTGGAGCATCTCCTGGCCTTCCGCAGATTCAACACATCTCTGCAGGACACCCGTGGCACTTCTCTTGTATATCTCTTTGTTGATGATGGTATATGCTTTTGACCTTCTCATAACTCGGCGTGCTTCAGCTTCATCCGCTGGCAGTTGGCCGTCAACCATGAAATACATGATCGGTCATGCCCATGAGGGCGCCTCCCTGGCAGTGAACACTGGTTGATCTATCTCCATTACTTCAACCGACACATAATCGATCTCCATGGGCTGCGAAGTCCCCGGTACTAAGAGAGTAGTCCCCGGGTATGCTGGAGCAGTCCCCGGGTATGCCGGAGCAGTCCCCGGGTATGCCGAAACAAACTCCTGATACATTTTGCCCTTGCCTTTGCTTCTGCTCCGGAACACAGTAGTCACCGCGTATGTCGGCCCAGTCCCCGGGATTTAGAGAGCAGTCCCATGGTTATCTGAACTGGCGCCGACATCTACCTCCATTGGAACTGCTTCTTCTAGGCTCAGCAGAACATATATGGATGAAGATTCCGGCGAAGGCTTGATCGATGGCTTCCTCAGATGCTCCAGCGAAATGCCGGGCGGAATTGATTCTCTAGAAGATCCCAACTTGGACAATGTGTCGACCGCTTCATTGTGAGCCCGGGGGACATGCCGGAACTCACAACCTTTGAAGTAGCCACTCATCTGCTGCACCAAGAAATGATAGGATCCCATATTTGCATCATGCGCATCCCATATGCTGGAGCACTGCTGAATCACCAGATCCGAATCACCGAAACACATAATCCAGCGGATGCCTATGTCCTTGGACACCTTCAGGCCATGCACAAGTGCCTCATATTCCGCCACGTTGTTTGAAGCAGCAAAGTGGATCTGCAGAACATATCTCAGCTGGTCATTCTTGGGTGAAGTAAGAACTATGCCGGCACCCAAACCATGTATTGTCTTGGACCCATCAAAATGCATTCTCCAATAATTTGCATCTGGCAAAGGTGGCTCATACTGTATCTCGGCCCAATCAATGAAGAAATCAGCCAACACCTGGGACTTGATTGTATCCCTTTTATCATACTGAGGTGTATATGGTGAAAACTCTATGGCCCACTTGGCTATCCAGCCACTGGCATCCTTGTTGCTTATGATTTCCGAGATAGGGGCCTCAACCACTACCCGGATCGGATGCTCCTGGAAGTAATGCTTGAGCTTCTTGGCCACCATATAGACACCATACGTCATCTTCTGATAATGGGGGTAGTTTTGCTTCAAGGTGGAAAGGACTTCACTCAAATAATATACCAGCCTCTGCACGGATTTGTCTCCTTCCTCTCGCTCTACTACCACCACTGCACTAACAACTTTGTTGGTCGCTGCTATATAGAGCAACATTGGCTCCTTCGGCATTGGAGATGCCAGCACCGGTGCTGTTGACAACATCTACTTCAACTCCTTGAAAGCTGCATCTGCTTGCGTTTTCCAGACAAACGTGTCGGACTTCTTCATCAGCTGATATAACGGCAGAGCTTTTCCTCCAAGCCGGCTTATGAAATGGCTCAGGGACGCAAGGCATCCAGTGAACTTCTGTACTTCCTTTAGATCTATTGGCGGCTTCATTCTTTCTATGGCATGAATCTTGCCGGGATTCACCTCTATACCCCGGCTAGAGACCAGGAAACCGAGTAACTTGCCTGCTGGCACATCAAAGGTGCACTTAGCCAGATTTAACTTCAACCGGAATCTCCTAAGATTTGCAAAGGTTTCCCGGAGGTCATCTATGAGAGTCTTGCTTTCCTTGATTTTTATGACGACATCGTTGACATATACCTGCACATTTTTATCTATTGGGATTTCTATTTTCGTGCCCTCAGGTCGTTAGTTGTACTCAGTTTTCCCCAGCTCATTAGTTTTTCCTCAGTTTTCCCCTCGCTCTAGTTTGAAACCCCTTGTGGACACTCGTACGGGAGGGTTGCGGTCTGGTCAGAGGCCTTGACCGTTACCGGTGACGGCTTGGGAGCCGCGGTGGTTGTGGATTGACCGATGCTTTTGAATGGTGCTGACGGGTAGGGTCAGGAGACACGTCGGAGCAGCCATCCATCTATCGCTGACATGTGGGCTGTTTTATTTCCTGATTGTATACGCGGTGCTGCCAATGACAAATGGGGCCGCTCTATAGGGCTATCGCAGCCAATGACCAGTGGGGTCGTGTATTTTTCAGGAAAAGACATATATTGCCGCTCTGTGGGGCTGCCGCAGCCAATGACCAGTGGGGTCGTCTATTTATTTTGAGAAAATCATATATTGCCGCTCTGTGGGGCCTTCGCAGCCAATGACCGCTGGGGTCATCTATTTATTTAGAGAAAATCATATAGAGCCGCTCTGTGGGGCCTCCGCAGCCAATGACCGCTGGGGTCGTCTATTTATTTAGAGAAAATCATATAGAGCCGCTCTGTGGGGCCGCCTCAGCCAATGACCAGTGGGGTCATGTATTTTTCAGGAAAAGACATATATTACCGCTCTATGGGGCTGCCGCAGCCAATGACCAGTGGGGTCGTCTATTTATTTAGAGAAAATCATATATTGCCGCTCTGTGGGGCCTCCACAGCCAATGACCGCTGGGGTCGTCTATTTATTTAGAGAAAATCATATAGAGCCGCTCTGTGGGGCCGCCTCAGCCAATGACCGCTGGGGTCGCCCTTAGTGAAAAGGCATATATCCGTGCTTTTAGTTAGAGAGAAGCAACAAGTTCGCTAATTAATTTTTCTTAAGCTAGACCCAGCAGGTGACTATTTTCGCAGCTTAATCTAAAGTGAATCTTGTGCTAAACAAGTTCGCTAATTAAAGTGCATCTCATTAGTCATCGGAGAACCGCTGGCAGCTCGTTCCCCACCCTCGGACGGAGTAGCCATCGCCGGCACCTCGTCGCGCCGCCGGCTCTGTTCCCCGGCGGCGTCGGACGGACTGCGGCGCTGCACGTCAACCACGGCTCCAGCACTTGTTTCGTCCGCACGCATTGTACCCACCGCAGGAAAGTCTGCTGCAAGCAGATCCCCCGCCCACGACGACCGGGATTTGCTCCGCCGCAAGCAGATCCGCCGCCCACGACGACCTCCGCTTCCGCCTCCCCCGCCCCTAATCGATTCGGTTCCCGTAATTTATTTGGAGTTTGCAGGTGTGAAATAGTCCTCAATGTCTGGTCGTAGCGGGTACACCAGCGAGGGTGGGGATTCGATCATGTCGTGGCCACGTTCTACTTCTCCTACCTCGTCGGAAGTGCAGGTATCTAGCTTGTGCTCTCTGTACTACCGTTGAATTTGAAGTGCCGCCATGGCCTGTTGGAGTGATTTCAGTTGTTCTTTTTTCCATTATTGTTACAGTTCGCCAGGCAAGCCGATGATCCATGGTACATTGCATACCAAGATGAATCAACCCAGTGGTGTAGCCAGAGGATGGATTTGGAGGAGAAGGTGGCCAATTTAGGTGATGAATTGGCCCGTAAAAACCTGATGATATTCGAGCTGAAGCGTACTGTGGAGGAAGAAAAGAAGAATTCAGAGCTTATTCGCAAGGAGAAGTTGATACTTGAGACAGATCTTGCCTTATTTGATCAAGTGGTAGAAAATCTAGAACATGAACTTCAAGTGATGGGAGAGGCGAAAAGTAGATTCATCTGGGCAGGTTTATTAGGTGTCATCCCTGTTCTAGCAGTTATGTGGTTGTGGTAGATGATTTAGATAGTATAGAATTGTTATTCAGTAGATGGCTCTAACCACTATATTTTGGTGTGGCTCTAACCACTGTATTTTGTCGTACAATTTCCTAGTTGTGCTAAGTAATGCGCGCGATAATTTTCATGCATGAACATCTTATAAAAGTGAAGGGATCCCAAAAGTGAAAGCATGTACCAGCCTCTCGGATCAAATACATATCAATCTTCCCAATCAAGTTGGGATAGAATTCAAATCATACATTCGGATGTACAGGGACACATCGAGAAAGTGGAGAAGCTTTTTTTGACACGGAGGTAGTAGTTCGAACAATTTTATCCTAAATTGAAATTGAAAAATACAAATTTATCATAATTTATCCCAATTTGCGGCGTCGAACACGGCCGCGCACCGATGGGCTAGAAGGGCCAGGACGACGGGCGGCTGAGGAGCTGGATCTGCGCCATCCGCAAACTCGGACATGGAGGAGGTCTGGATCTGCGCCGTCGCAGCGATGTTGTGGATGATGGCTTCAATCGTCTTGTCATCTATGACCACTGTCGATACGGCCGCCGTCTTGGTGTCCATCAGCAACAGATCTGAGGAGGGCAACGGAAGTGAGACATCGGCAGGCTCCGACATTGAAGGCTGGATCTGCGCCGTCGCAGCGATGTTGTAGGTCCCAGCGATGTTGTTGGCGATGGCTTCAAGACGATCGCTGATCACTGTGGACACGGCCGCCGTCTTGGTGTCCATCAGCAACAGATCTGACGAGGGTAATGGAAGTGAGACATCGGCAGGCTCCGACATTGAAGGCTGGATCAGCGCCGTCGCAGCGATGTTGTAGGTCACAGCGATGTTGTTGGCGATGGCTTCAAGATGATCGCTGAGCACTGTCGACACGGCCACCGTCTTGGTGTTCTTCATCATCAACAGATCTGAGAAGATAAACGAAAGTGAGACAGAGAGAGACATTTCAACTATTTCTGAGGGTTAGATCCTCACCGGCACTCTTAGATCCACGCCGCCGCATGGTTAGATCCACGCCGCCGCACGCACGGTTAGATCCGCGCCGCCGCACGCACGCACACTGCAGATCCGCACCGCCGCGACCGCTAGAGTAAGAGAGGAAGATGCGACTGGAATATGCGATTGCCAGGGTTGGTAGGTATGTGCTCTGCAGATCCGCGCCGCCGCGACCGCCAGGGTTGACAGGCCGTCCGATCATAAATGATCCAACGGTGCAAGCGTGCGTTGAGCTATCAACCAACCAAGATTCGTGTGAAATACATCTCGACCAATCAGAGATCAGCCAGTGAGTACAAGGGAGGAAAACTGAGTAGAACTAAGAGGGGGAAAAGTGAGGAAATGTTTATCGGAAGTGCAAAACTGAGTAGGACTGAATAAAACAAGTGGACCCGGAGGGGGAAAACTGAGTAAAACTAAGTAAAACAGGGGCACCCAAATAATAAAGGGAGTAAGGGAAATTGAAGCTTTTGGCATAAAAATTGTTAGATTGTGTTATTTGAACAATATAGTACATTTTGGCCGACGTGATATTGTTTGCAATTCAAAGATACACAAGTGTGACGAATTTGGACTCATTTGGACAAAGTTTGTAAGCATTGTAAGCATTGTGGCCGACGTGATATTGTTTGAGTAGAAAGCCCTGCATCTTCATAGCTAGTAACTCATGGACTAGGAAGTGGTTTTGGGAAAGGGAAACTTCATATCTCTATATATCCTTTTCCATTATTATTTCTCTAGGTTGTAGGTAACATAACAAGACTCCATGGGAAGGTTCCACCATGTTTTGAATTATTATGAATTAAAATAAACCCAAAACTATATTTTTTGAGTTTAGTCACTAAGAGGGGGAAAAGTGAGGAAACCTCAAGCGATGAACTATAGCTAGTAGCTCATGGACTAGAAACTTATTCAAGCAAATAACACATATATTCCCTACATTATTGTGATTATTCAACATACAAACTTGGGAACGTCACACTAGTTCGAATTCAATACAAAGGGATCCCCAATACAAATTGTTCATACAAATTCAAATTAATTATTCAAAATAAAATCTTTCTCTTGCTCCTGGTGTGACTCGCTGGGTCCACCACCTTACTCCGGGTAACCCTACCAGGGATATTACCGGTGTCTACCTTCCTTTTGCCATCTTTCTTGTTCTTCTTCTTCTTCTCTTCGGGTTGTGCCAAGACCGAGACAACCATATCATACGAAGCTTGTGCTCTTTCTTCTAATGCATTTTCTTCAAATGCTTCAAGCAGCTGTCAATCCATTGCTTCAAAGGCCTCTCGATCCATCTGTTCCCTCTGCTCTCGGTCCATCGGTTCAAGCAGCTCTCGATCCATCTATTCCCTCTGCTCTCGATCCATCGGTTCAAGCAGCTCTCGATCCATCGGTTCAATCTGCTCTGGATCCATCGGTTCAAGCAGCTCATGATCCATTGCTTCAATCTCCTCATGATCCATTGCTTCAATCTCCTCATGTTGAATTGCTTCTTCTTTCTCCTCTGCATTTGCTGCTCCCGCCTGATCTTCCATTCCAAAAGCTGGGTCAACTGGATTTTTACAAAGCCTAGCAATGTGTCCGGAGATTCCACAACGTTTGCACTTACGTCGTCGAATCGGTGGACCACCCTCTGCACTAGCTCTGATCCTATTCTTCCTCGGCCTACCTGCCGGTCTAGTCAAAACTGGAGAGTACAGTTTGAAGCCTGGATCGACTTTCATCCATTGGTCTTTTCCCAACAAGGTAGGAACATTCATAGCATATGCAACCCTAAATTTGGCAACAGAGAAATACTCTGACACATACTGATCAACTTCACCTTCTGCACCTGCTATAACACTCATGAAAAACAATGCGTGTATGCAGGGTATCCCACGGATCTGCCATCGCCTACAATGGCATGTCCTATCAACCAAACTCACTGGATACCTCCACTGCCTGTTTTTACTGTCAGTGTAGGTTACCTCAGCCTCCATTCCTTTTCTGATGCATTTCATCTTCAATTGTTTTGCCCTGGCATGCAAAGACTTAATCAAAGATGGGAGCAGGAGATGGCCAACATATTTTGTGGCTGCAATTCTTTGATGCAGATCGATTTTTATCATGATCATCTGCCTAATCTTATCAAATATTTGCCACAGCATAAGCCCTTTCAATGACTTGACCTTTGCATTGAAACTCTCTGCAAGGTTACTTGTTACATAGTCTACCTTGCAAATTTCATTGAATTGGCTTCTTGACCACAACCTACCATGATGTTCATCCAAGTACTCCTTCACCCCAGTTTTTTGTTTATACAACACTTCCAAATGAAACAGATGCTTCCTAATGCTGCATGTGTATGCAGCTGGCCATAGGTTGTCAGTATAAACTTTACCCTTGAATTTCTTTGTAAAATTCTGTACCAAGTGTCGCATACATTCCCTATGCACCACTCCAGGGAATACTGCTTCTACTGCACTCTCCAAACCTTTGCAAGCGTCTGTGTGGATAGTAAGTCCTGGTGGATGACCTATAAGGTCGCGCAAATTCTGTAGAAACCAAGTCCAATTTTCCTCTGACTCAACCTCCAAAACTCCATAAGCAACAGGGAACATCCAACTGTGTCCATCAATTGCAGTAGCAGCAACTAGCTGTCCTTTAAACCTGCCATGAAGAGCTGTTGCATCCACGGCCAAATAAGGCCTGCAACCGTCCAGAAAGCCTTTCCAGCAAGCTTTGAAACAAACAAAAGCCCTTCTAAAACATTCCTTCTGCATCATCCTCCCGCTTTTCAATTTGTAGGGAACTGTATGCTTGTCTATCGCTACAACACTGTCTGGACTAGTCATCTCCACTTCAGCTTTGAAAGTGTAAAGCAACTGAAAGCTTTCATTCCATGGACCATTTATCCTGTCAAGAGCCATTTCCTTTGCATAGAACATCCTCATGTAAGGTATGTTTATAGTAAACTTATCAGATATCAATTTTATGAGTGCTGTTGGACCAAGTGTTGGAGTTTCTCTCAGCCAATCTATGATTGCATCTGCCAACCACCTAGTCTTCGCTAGCTTTGATTTCTCCTCTGGCGCTCCCGCTCGAGGTGGACAAGTATGGCCGATCGAGTTCTTCTTTATCTGAAACATAATTATAAGGGATGTCAGTAACAGTTAACAAATTTTACACCGTGATCTAAAATACACAACTGGTTGGCGTAGTACCTGAACCACGGTGCTTCTGAGCATTGTGGATGCATGCAGCCTCCACCTACACCTTTTGTATGGGCACTTAACTGTGAACCTACCTGGCTCACTTTTAATAACCTCATAATCATTCTTGGTGAGAATGCAATATGTAGTAATTGCATTACGGCAGTCCATCATCGTTTGAAATACGGTGCCTTCTGCAAGCTGAGGATCCTCCCTGTTCCACTCAATTGTTGGCAAGTCATCGTCTTCGTAATCGGCTAAAACAAGGCTGTCATTGTTCTCATCCTTCTCTTCATCATCAGTGTCATCAAATCTGGCACCTTGTGCAATATCTTCCATGTATTGATCCTCCATTGCCTGCTTACTGCATCGATCTACCAATTCAGGAAACATCAACTCATCCTCATCATCTTGAGGAGACGGATCCTCAATCTCTGCATCGTCCTCCACATCGACCGCAGGAACAATCTGGCTACCACTAGCACTGGGGACAGATGGTGCTGCTGTGGACCTACAAGGAGCGGGGCGGCGCACACGATTAGTAGAGGCAGCAACACTAGAGAGACATGATGCCTGACCACCTGATGATGCCCCAACACCAGATGATGCCTGGAACCTGTCCACATGGATTCGAATTTTACCGACACGGCAAGAATCATTTAAAGCAAAAAGAATTCCCAGATCGTCGTCGGAAATTAGTGGAACAAATCTTCCCTCTGTGCTGTTGAAATATTGGAAATCAACTGAATCGCCAGCGCCCCAGGGGTACAGAGCGCAGATGTTATCTTTTAAATCCCTCAATGAGATGGTATTTGCAACCACCGCTGGGATGTAAAATCCGGTCACATTGCGTTCAGAATCACGCAAAAAGCTAGTATCCAGCCTAACCACCAGCCGAAAAGCCAGCGCTGGATCAATCCTATTCGAAAAGCAACGCAGTTAGTTGAGCAACAACGATTCGCGCTCAAAAACTGCGTACTCTTAATTCACATAGGCAGACGATGCTTACCCAGATGGAATCCATGCGTTAGATCCCTCCGATTCCCAATCTTCTCCGCTGTTGAGGGGCATAATCGACGCATTAGACAGATGTACAAACTCTACCTCCATAGGGGTAGATCTAGATCTAGTGGAGGCAGAGCCCTCTCCGCCTCTCGGGGGAGGTGGTGGGGGCGGGGCCGGCTCGGTGGCGGACGACGCCATAAGGTAGGAGGGCAGGACGGCGTGGCGGCGGAGGGGCGGTGTGTGAGCTCTTCCAGTCTCGGGCGGAGGGGAAAGCTTTGGGTGAGTGACAGACCGCCAGTCCGACGTGTCTCATTGGGTCAACAGTCAACACAATTCAAAAGCAACGGTCCACTCACAACCACCGCGGCTCCCTAGCCGTCACTGGTAACGGTCTAAGGCCTCTGACCAGACCGCAACCCTCCCGTCCGAGCGTCTGTGACGGGTTTCAAACTAGAGCGAGGGGAAAACTGAGGAAAAGTTAAGCGGCTGGGGAAAACTGAGTACAACTAACGAACCAGGGGCACGAAAATAGAAATCCCTTATCTATTTCGTCATGCAAACACTTCTGCATACACCTCTGGTAAGTTGCGCTGGCATTTCTTAAGCCGAACGGCATTGTACAATAGCAATAAGCCTCGTACAGGGTAATAAAGGATGTTTTTATTTGATCCGGCTGATACAAGGGGATCTGGTGGAAACCAGAATAGGCATCTACAAATGACAACAGTTCACATCCGGCTGTGGAATCAATCACTTGATCGATCCGAGGGAGTGGGAATGGATCTTTAGGACATGCCTTGTTCAAGTTTGTGTAATCAACACACATCCGCCATATCTTGACTATGGCGGGCTCATCCTTTTTCTTCTCCACCAGGACTGGATTAGACACCCAATCCGGATGCAGCACTTCCATGATAAAGCCGGCAGCCAGGAGCCTGGCTACTTCCTCCCAAATTGCTTTCCTTCTATCATCTGTAAACCGCCGGAGCGGCTACTTCACCAGTTTAGCATCCGGCCTTACATGCAATGCGTGCTCAGCCAGCTCCCTCGGCACACCTTGCAGGTTTGAAGTGGACCATGCAAAGATATCCCGATTCTCACGGAGGAAGCTGATGAGCTCGCTTTCCTATTTGGGGTCCAAACCGGCGCCGATGAGGGCATGGCGCTCCGGGAAAATCTCATCCAAAGCTACTTTCTTAACATCCTTGGCCACTTGAAAGGAAGTGCCGCCATTTGGGTTTGTCATGCCCGGCAAAGGTTTGCCGGCCACGACCGTTTCAGCAATCTCCACCGCTCGCTTGAGCATCTTCTTTTCTTCCGTTATGATCAGCGTCTCGGCCAGATTAGATCCGACCGTGGCGCACGCCATTGAGCGCTTGTAATCTCCAATGATGGTAATCACTCCTCTGGGCCCCGACATCTTCATCTTCAGATATGCCACATGCGTAGAGGCAATGAATTTTGCCAATGCCGGCCTACCTAGGAATGCATGGTAAGGACTATCCAGGTCCACCACCTCAAACATGAGGTTCTCCACTCTGCAGTTATCCCGGTTGCCAAACATGACATCTATCCGGATTTTGCCCATCGGCGCACATGAAAGTCTAGGCACAATGCCGTGGAATGTTGTCTTGCTTGGCTCCAGCATATTCTCCTTGATGCCCAGCTTCTGCATCGTATCCCGGTACATGATGTTTATGCTGCTTCCATTGTCAATGAGGACCTTGCTGAACCTCACATTATTTGCCGGCCCGACAAATGTCGGATCCATCACCAGCGCATATCCTCCGGGGTTGGGCATGATCTTGGGATGATCCGCCCTGTCCTAGCCAATGGCCTGGTCAGACCAGTACATCAACAACGGGACAGCCGACATAACGGCATTTACCTCCAAACTCCGCCGGTACAAACTTTGTTTGTCTGTTCTTTCGGTCTCAAAGACCATGTAGCTCTGATCGTGCTCCTTGTACTCATTCCGGCCCGCTGCAGGACCGCCAGTATAAAACTTCGGGTTATAACTCTGATTGACCTGATTCACGTCGGCATTTCTGGCATTATTCTGATTTCCGGGATTAGCCGGCCTGGGCGGGACTGCAACTGTTGTTGTGGGGATGACCCCCGGTAGGGTCAAGAGACTAGAAAGATATAAGCAATAAGGTTGACTTTATGTCGGTTGACCTAAGTTGGGTCTGGCCGGAATATAAGAGTATCGGCCAGACTGGTATATAAGGCATATCCCAGCTGGTGTTCGGATATACCGGCATAGCCGGGATACTTGGAGAGGTGTGCCGGCGTATGTATAGATATGCCGGCCTAACTTAATTGTTATATGTGTAGGAACAGGGGCGACCGGATTACCCAGGCAGGGGGTCGTTGGTCCGGCATATAGGTCCAGGATATGGCCAACGGCTATATCCGGGATACAGAAGTCAACCAAGGTGTCATATCCCTACAATCAAGGAAGGAAACATCCAAGCATGGGGGCAGATTCTGATGACAGAGTGCACAGTGGTGGTCTAACAAGTATCATTGTGCACAAGTACCGTCCTTACGTCACAGGGGTAAGGTCACAGTCGAAGCAAGTACAGAGGACAGGGATGGTGAGTCCCATCGAGAGCAATCAGGGGCGAAGTCAAAGGTGGCATCCCTCATTACCTTGTCCTATTTGGACTATAGTCAGTGTCATATGTATGTATGTGACCGTTGTAACCCTGGCCACCACTATATAAGGTGGCACAGGGAGCCCTAGCCAAGGGTTGGTCACTCCTTAGTCTCTCAGTGGGTAGTTCATCTTCCTCCTCTCGCAGAGAGCCTGGAAGCCCCATTGTTGTGCGCTCCATCGATCCAAATATACATCCAATAGAGCAGGAGTAGGGGTGTTATCTCCTTACGAGAGCCCCGAACCTGGGTAGATCTGTGTTCCTTTCTGTCGTGCTTTTTAGCTCGTTCCCCTCTCCCGAATCCTCCAGCATCTAGTTCGGCCCCGACTTAAGCCATCCCATGGCATATGTTGTTTCACCACGATGACATTTGGCGCCCACCGTGGGGCAGATCGATATGCTGGGCGGAGTGTTCATTCAGACGGGGTCCGTGATAGCGGCATCAGGGGTGCGAGTCGTTGATACGTCTCAAACGTATCTATAATTTTTGATGCTCCATGCTTGTTTTTACACCATTTGCCTATTGTTTCGTTACACTTAGTGGCACTTTTATACATTTTCCGGAACTAACCTATTAACGAAGTGCCACAGTGCCAGTTTCCTGTTTTCTGCTGTTTTTGTGTTTCAGAAGTGATACACAGGAAATATTCTCGTAATTGGACGAAACAAGTTCCTGAAGTCATATTTTACAGGGAAGCTCCCAAACATCCGAAGACCTGACGGAGGGGGGCCACGTGGCCCCCACACACAGGGGCGGCGCGGCCACCCCCCTGGCCGCGCTGGGCCCGCGTGAGGGGCCGTGGTCCCTCCTCTAACATCGTCCTTTCGCCTATATATACCCCCTGACGAGAAAAACCTAAGCCCCGATCAGTTTTCCAGAATACATCGCGATCCGCCGCCGCCGTCGACCCGAAGATCGGGAGGGTCCAGAAGCTCTTCCCGGCACCCTGCCGGAGAGGGGAATCGCCACCGGAGGTCTTCTTCATCGCCATGCTTGCCTCCGGAGCGATGAGTGAGTAGTCTACCTTGGACTATGGGTCCATAGCAGTAGCTAGATGGTTGTCTTCTCCACCATGTGCTTCATGTTTAGATCTCATGAGCTGCCCTACATGATTGAGATCACCGTTATGTAATTCTATGATGTTGGTTTGTTGGGATCCGATGAATATTGGTGTTTATGATTAAGTTGCTGTACTGAATTATATCTTTTGTTATCTCTATGTTGTTTATGATCTTGCATGCTCTCCGTTGTTAGTAGCTATCTTGGCCGAGTAGTTGCTAGTGACTCCAAGAGGGGGTATTTATGCCCGATAGTGGGTTCATGTCTCTATTTCACCTGGGGGAGTGACAGAAACCTCTAAGGTGGTAGATGTGCTGTTGCTACTAGGGAGAAAACAACATTCATATGCTCAAGGGCATATGCTTTGTTTACATTACACACTTTGCTTAATGCAATTATCTGTTGTTCGCAACTTAATACTTTTGGGGTGTTCGGATTGATATCCCCGAGGGTGGATTATTAGTCATAGATGCAGTTGGATGGCGGTCTATGTATTTTGTTGTAATGCCCAGAGTAAATCTCATAGTGATCTTCTTGACATATCACGTTATCTTTATTCTATCAATTGCCCAACTGTAATTTGTTTACCCAGCATGTTATTTTATCTATGGAGAGACACCACTAGTGAACTGTGGACCCCGGTCCTATTTTAATCATATTGCAATCACCTGTTTACTTTTCCCGCACTGTTTACTTTACTAGCATATTACTACTATTTTCCACTCGATACACTCATAACCTTTGTTTCAAGCAAACCGGTGAGATTGACAACCTCATCGCAAGTTGGGGACAAAGTATTTGTTTGTGTGTGTGCAGGTTCCACAAACACCTTCAGTCGTCACCGTCTCTCTTCTTCAAGATCGACATTAAACCTTGGTTTCTTAACTGAGGGAAAACTAGCCGCTACACTCATCATACCTTCCTCTTGGGGTTCCCAACGGGCTGGTCATCACCACGCACAAGGACTTACTGCTCCCACGTCAACTAAACGCCACAGCTCTTTTCTGGCGTCATCATCACACGAGTAGTAGCTTCTTTTCTGGCGTCGTTGCCGGGGAAGAGAGAAGACTTCTGCGAGGGGAGTTCTTCGCACACACATTCTTTACTTTGTTATTTGTTTTGCTTTACTTTATTTTATTTTACCTGCATTGCTTTTTATATCAAAAACCCAAAAAAAATAGAATCCTTGGTAGCTGTTTTTACTTGTTTACTTTCGTTTTGCTGAAATGGCCAATCCTGAAAACACCAAGTTGTGCGACTTTGCTAGCACGAACAATAGTGATTTTATCTGCACTCCTATTGCACCACCTGTTCCTGCTACCACCTTTTATGAGATCAAGCCTGCTTTATTGAACCTTGTTATGAAAGAGCAATTTTCTGGTGCTAGTACTGAAGATGCTGCAGCTCATCTCAACAATTTTGTTGAGCTATGTGAGATGCAGAAATATAAAGATGTTGATAGTGATATTATTAAGCTCAAGCTGTTTCCTTTTTCTTTGAGAGGAAAGGCTAAAGATTGGTTGCTGTCTTTGACTAAGAATAGTATTGATTCATGGGCTAAGTGTAAGGATGCTTTTATTGGTAGATATTATCCTCCTGCTAAGATTATATCGTTGCGTAGCAATATTATGAAGTTTACTCAGTTTGATAATGAACATGTTGCTCAAGCTTGGGAAAGAATGAAATCTATGGTAAAGAATTGCCCCACTCATGGACTGACTACTTGGATGATTATCCAAACTTTTTATGCAGGACTGAATTTTTCTTCAAGGAACCTACTTGATTCAGCTGCTGGAGGCACTTTTATGTCCCTTACTTTGGGCGCCGCATCAAAGCTACTCGACAACATGATGGTAAATTATTCCGAATGGCACACCGAGAGAGCTCCACAAGGTAAGAAGGTAAATTCTGTTGAGGAAGCCTCTTCCTTGAGTGATAAGATTGATACAATTATGGCTATGCTTGCTAATGATAGGACTCATGTTGATCCTAATAATGTTCCTTTGGCCTCTCTGGTTGCTCAAGAAGAGCAAGTTGATGTGAATTTCATTAGAAATAACAATTTTAATAACAATGCTTATAGGAACAATTTTGCTAGTAACAATTATAGACCGTTTCCTTCTAATGGTGATAATAGCTATCTTGGTAGACCTAAAATGCCTAGTGAAGAAAGAATTTTTGAACTTGAAAAGGCTACCAAGAATTTTATGCAGATGCAATATGAGCAGAACAGGGCTTTCACCAAGACTATGGAGGAGCAATCAGCTCTGTTGAGGACTATAAGTCATCAACTTGAAATTTAAACAAGGCTGTTCCTGAATTACAAGCTAAGGCTTCCAAAGCTGAAACCGATATCTCATTATTGTCTAATGTGCAATCTTCTTTAGTTAATAGAATGTCTGCTAAGCCTGATCCTTTTGCTGCCGTTAATGCTACCCAAGTTAGAATTGATGAAAATATTAGATTGTTAGCGGAATTGCATGCCAGGTGGGAAAGAGAAGATGAGATAGCTAGAGTGATGAAGGTATATACTATTACTACCTCTAATGATGTTGCTCCTACTGATAGCAACCCTCTTACTTTGATTGGTGTAGAGAAAACTCCCACTCCTTGTGTTAAAAAGCCTAAAACTGCCAAAACTTTTTCTCAAAAGAGTGCTGAAATTTTTCGGAGTGTGGGAGATGATAGCTCTATTTCTTTTAATGATTTTGATGTTGATGGCTGCAATATATCTGAAGTTATTTTGTTCTTGCAAAAGCTTGCTTTGACTCCCAATGCTAGTTCTTTAAATATTGCTTTTACTAAGCATATTACCAATGCTCTCATAAAGATTAGGGATGAAAAGTTGAAGCAAAAAGCCTCTGTTCCCAAGAAGTTAGAAGATGGTTGGGAACCCATCATTGATATGCATGTTAATGGTTATGATTGCCATGCTTTATGTGATCTAGGTGCTAGTATTTCTATCATGCCTAGAAAGATTTATGACATGCTTGATTTACCACCACTTGAAAAGTGTTACTTTGATGTTCCTATTGCTGATGTTGCTAAGAAGAAACCTTTGGGAAGGATTAATGATGTTCTTATTGTGGTTAACAATAACCTTGTTCCCGTTGATTTTCTTGTTATGGATGTTGAATGCCATGCTTCATGTCCTATTATTTTGGGAAGACCCTTTCTTCGAACTGTAGGTGCTATCATTGATATGAGAGAAGGCACTATCAAGTATCAATTCCCACTTAAGAAAGGTATGGAACACATCCCTAGGAAAAGAAAGAAATTACTTTTTGACTCTATTCTTAGAGCAAATTATGAGCTTCATGCTTCATCACTTGATATTACTTGATTCGCAATTTTCTGCGCCTAGCTCAAAGGCGTTAAAGAAAAGCACTCTTGGGAGATAACCCATTGTTTACTTTTCAGTACTTTTTCTTTTATTTGAGTTTAGGAAGTCATTACTACTGTAATGACCGCTCCTTATCTTATTTATTTCGTTTTTGTGCCAAGAGAAGCCTCTAATTTGAGTGAGGTAAAGATTTGGGGTTATTGCTGTCCTGAAACTGTTTTCGGTGCTGCACTATAAAAATTCGTGAAAATTCTCTGTTTATCTTTTGGACCTGCGATTTCTTGTGCATATGCCCCAGGTTATATCCAAACTTTTCTTAGTTGAACACTTTTTGATTTGAGCAACGGAAAATCCCTCAAAAATTCGTCCTTTGTCAGCTGTCTAGTTTTGACAGATTTCTGCCAATATTTGTTTTTGCCACTTTATCGCTTTCTTTTGAGTTCTTTTTGATCATGGAACTCTTGTGGAAGTTGCTACAGTAGTATATACTTTATATGTGGTGGTTTTGGGTTGAAACCTGAAGCTAAAAGAGGTTGAATATATTTTATGCTTACACTAATGTTGCTAATAGAATTGTGTTTAGTTTTGTATGAAGGAAGTTTTCAAGTGTAGGGATTGGAGAATGATGAGATGAGTTGAAGAATGGACAAAAGCTCAAGCTTGGGGATGCCCATGCATCACCCCAAGAAATATCCAAGAAGTACAAGCGTCAAAGCTTGGGGATGCCCCCGAGGCACCCCTTCTTCATCGGCAAAAATCAGGTCACCTTTCAAGACACTATATTTTTATTGCTTCATGCACTATGTGTTTTTCTTGGAGCGTCAGTTGTTTTAGTTTTCTTAGTTTGTTTAGTTTGTTTGTTTGCTGTAATAAATGGTTGGACCCCAACAAATTTCCTTTGGAGGAGATGTACTCGTTTTCATTTGCAAAGAACGCTCTAGTTTTCACTCTTATTAAAAATCGAGCGTTCCACTTTTTCTGCTACTGCTTTTGGTTTTCGTTTTCGCCTTGATATGCGTTCAGATCTTGTCATATTTTTTTATCAAGGTGTATTTTTGCCTCTGATCTTTATTGGTTTTCATCAAAAGAGGTGTCTTTAAAAATTTCAAATGGTGTTGGAAAAGAGAAAAAGCTTTGTGCAAAATAGTGGTACAAGAAGGAGCTTGTGTAGACTGCGGCTTAGGCTTTTTCATGTCATGCTTGATGTCTTTTTGATAGTATGCTTAGTGGTTTTGCTGTAGCATGACTTGTCTCAAATAACTGAGATTGCTTAATGAGCCTTTGAAAAAAATCATGCGTTGTTTTTATTGTATGGAAGCATTATTTTGGTTTTCTCCTTGATGCTTTATTTGGGTTGACTTGGCGCATGCTCACACATGTTAGACTCTTCCAAAGTCGCCATTAGCCTTCATGATCATTTAGTTTTTGACTTTTGATGCCATCGTATGCTTCTTTTAATGTCGCTTTGTCGCTTTGCATGATTATGGCCATTACTGCTCTCTTAGTTGGTCGCTCCCAGTCTTTTGCTAGCCCTCACCTTGTACTGAGTATGAGCTCTACTCGTGCATCCAACTCCTAAAAGCCAAAAGTTTTCCATTGTGTCCACCATACATACCTACTAGCAATTTGCTATTCCAAGTAAATTTGACTTGCTTTTATTTTCTCTTCAAATTAAACTCTTACCAGTGTTATGCGAAATTCGGTTAGTAAAGCTCTCACGAACCGGAAGGCACACTTTACTTTTCCCTGTTCTTAAAATTTTGACATTGTGGTCTTTTATGTTGAGTTGTTATGCTTGCAAGTTGTAAGTTGGATTCTAGCCCAGCCATGCTGTCATGGGTGTCGATGGATTTCGTGTCGCAAGAACACGGGGTACCACGCGACGGACCCAAGGATTCGAACGCAGGGGGCTGAACGTGTGAGATCTTGGATCGCAACGAAACACGGTGACGGAAGCCTCGATTGTCGAATGCGCAACGCACTGCAGAGAGGGAGACCGAGCTTTACCCAGGTTCAGGGCCCTCATGGTGAGGTAAAACCCCTACTTCCTGCCTTCTTGTATTGCGACGCGACACCTCACGAGGAGTACAAGGCCTTGGTTACAAAGCTCTAGCTGGCCAGAGGTTGAAGAACCTGCGTGCCCAGCTAGCAGCTTGAAGAAGGTGAAGACTTGATTGGATCCGATCTGATCCCCCCTAAGGGGTGGCCTCCCCCTCCTTTTATAGCGCCAAGGTCCTCCTTCCCCTTATCTTCTTGGGGAAGGGGTTGCCACACACAGCCAAGGAGGGAGGACAGCTGTAGACTATGTTCTTCTGTAGACTTGGTCTTCGTAGGGTAGCGGCGCCGGTCCACAGGAGTGGGTGGAGGAGGCTGACGTCCTCCCCTGGCGCCCTGCACCGTCCATGCTATATTTAGGGGGGTGGCCAACTGCCACTGTGCCGCTTTGGGCAGGCACAGAGAAAGTTGGTCTCCTCCCTGTCGGGGGTAGCGTGGGCGGTACGCGGTCTTCTGCCCGCTAGCTTCTTGCTCTGCACGCCAACGTGCTGAGCTGGCGTGGGCGTGCGTCCTCTCCTCACCAGCAGGGGCTCGTGAGGTCTTCTGGTCCTTAGTGGTTTCCATCGTCGTTCTCCTCACGAGGCGCCTCCTCGTGAGGGTCTTCTCCGTGGCGAAGATTGTTGATTCTCCCCTGGGCTGAAGATGGGCCGATGACGGGGCCCAGGAGCAGGTGGACCGGGATACCCCGGTATCCAGAACACCGACAGTAGCCCCCGGGAGCCCGGCCCACGACGCGCCCTCTTGAGGAAGCGAAGGGTCGGGGGCCCCCGAAGCTGCTGGGCCCTCCAACGGCACGCGTCAACTGCGCGGTCAGAGGACCATGTGAAGAAGCGGAGATCGTGGGCACGTGGCACCCTCGCAACTAGCGGAGCGAAGCGGCGTGGGGGTCGTGCGTAGTGGGACAACGGGCGTTTTTCGAACCGTCGCGTCAAGGCCGACGCTTCGGAAACCGCGCCCCGGCTGCCCCCCTTAAAAGCTTGGCAGAGAAGGCTCCTTCCCCTTTCACATAGCACACCGCCGCCGCCACTTCCCTGTCGAAGATCTTGAGCACCAAATCCCTTCTAGCTTCCAATCTCCCCGCTGCACCTCGCCCCCGCCCAGAGCAATGGCACCGCGCCGGGCCATCGGAGCAGCGAGGTCTTCCGGAGCGGCGCCGCGACCGGCGGCGCCCCTGCTTGAATCCCGCATCAAGAGCAGCCGCGAGCTCCAGACCGTCCGGGAGATGGTCGGGAGCAGCAAAAATGAGTGGGGCGCCACCCGCATCTGGCACGGCCGCGCGCCGCGGGACACTCTGCCCGCGACGGCGCAGCCCTTCTTCCTCTTCTCCGTCTTCGCCGGCCTGCTGCCGCCGTTCTCCCCCTTCTTCCTGGCGATCCTGGAGACCTACGGGATCCAGGCCATCCACTTGCATCCCAAGTCCGTCACCTTGCTGGCGGTCTTCGCCTACGCCTACGAGGCCTGGATCGGCATCAAGCCGTCGGTGGCGTACTTCCGCCACCTCTTCTCCCTCCGGTCCTCTGGGCTCAACCAGAGTTCCGGATGCGTCTCCTTCATCGCCACCGTCGGGACAGAGGGCGACTTCATCGACCTGAAGTGGATGAAGAAAGTCGAGGACTTCCGGAGCCGCTGGTTCTTCGTCGACATCCTCGAAGAATCGGAGCTCTTCCTCGTGACGGGGATCCCTCCCGTCAAGCTCACCACCTGGGCCAGCGAGGCCCTGCTGGAGGAAGCCCTGAAGACGCTCCACCCGCGGATCCGAGATCTCCGGAAGGCCGGTGTTACAGGGACCATGGTCGGGGTGGAGTTTGTCACCCGACGCATCGCCCCCCTGCAGGACCACCGCCGGGAGATCTGGATGCACAGGTCCGGAGACGACCTCAGGCTCCACATCGGCGAGCTCAACGCCGACGCTCGGGAGGAGGTAATAAGAGCCTTCTTCTCTTCTACTGCCATCCCCGCCATCCCGCGCAATGCCCTCCCAATCTACTGCCTGGGCGCTCGGGAGATCAGTCGCGTTACGGCGGGGGTCTTGAAGTTCAATGCCTGGGGTCCGTTCCTTGCCGATGGCGTCGTGCCTGGTCCCCTCCCGAGCGCACCTGCGGCCAGCTCGGAGCAGGACTCAGCAGCAAGGGGAACAGGTCCCACGGCCTCTGGAGACGACGACGACGACGCGGAGTCCGGTGAGCGGCTGGTTCGCCGGAGGCGTCCTGAGGGCACCGTGGTGCTCTCAGATTCCTCCTCCGACGACTCCTCCTCGCCAGACCAGCCCACCGGGGGAGATGCTGACGCGTCTTCCTCGCGAGACCTGGAGGAAGAGGGGCGCCGAGCCCGCCTGGAGGCGGAGCGCCGCTCCAAGTTCAACGATGAACGCGCCAGCCGGAATCCCGAGGCCAGGACCTCCCGAGGGAAGAAGCCGGCGGGCGAATCCTCCGCGCCCCCGCCCCCCTCTCCCTCCCTCCCGAGCAAAAGAGGATGGGTGGAGCGGGACGCCTCGTGAGTATTCCTGCACAAAAGATCTTACCTTTTGCCTTACCTTTCTCTGACCTCATTCTCCCCCTTCCTCTCCAGGGATGCCGAGGAGAAGAAGGACGAGAAGAAGAGGAGGAAGAAGAGGAAGACCAGCCAGACCACGCCGGGTCCTGACCCGGCTGCCACAGCCACACCGACGATGCCGCCGCGTGCCGCCGGAGAAGAAGAGGATCGCGCGTCCGTAGACGCGCAGTCCGCCCCGGGAGCCGCCGCGGCTCCCGGCACGACCGAGCCCCCTAGCGCAGGGGGCACACCAGATACGATGGGGGCAGCTCCTGCTGCCCCCTCTGTTGCCAGCACCACAACCACCCTGGAGGCACCTCCGGCGCGAACCGCCGCACCGCCCAGCTCGGGGACAGCCCCCGAGCCCAGGGGAACGACCTCCACCGCGCCAGAGCCCTCCAGGGCGGCATCGCCTCCCCTGCCGGAGATACTGGGGAGGCCCGCGAGGATCGCCGCCGAGCCCCACGCCGACGACCCATGGGAGAGGGTGCTCGCGGCCACGACCGGCGCCCTCCGCGACGAGGTCGCTAGGGCGCGCTCCGCCGAGCAGGCGCAGATCGACGAGGGCTGGGCCCTCCTGCACCAAGCCACGGAGAGGTGTCGCCTCCTGGACCAGCGCGCCGCCGAGTGCCGCAAGCGGGCGAGGAAGGAGGCGGAGGAGATCCGCGCCAGCGCGGTCGAGGAGGCCGAGGAAGCTCTGGCGAACGCCAGGGAATCGGTGAGGGGAGTCCTGGCAAGGGCGCACGAAGAGGCCATGAAGATTGTCTCCGAAGCGCGCCAGAAGATTCCCCCCACCGTCGGGCCTCCCAACCCAGCCTCGGCTGGGGAGGAGGCCAAGCGGGCGGCTCAGCACCTCCTGGACCAGGCCAGGACGAACGCCGACGGCCTTCTCGCCAACGCCCAGCAGAGGCTGGAAGAGGTCGAGGACCGGGAGGCCCTCCTTCACGCTCGTGAGGAGAGCGCGGACTCCCGGGCGGAGAGCCTGAGCCTGCAAGAGGCTGGGCTCGCCGTCCGAGAAGCAGAGGCTCGCGAGCGCGAGCGGGGACTTCGCCTCCGAGAGGAGCAGCTCCAAGCCCTCGAGGACCGGCTCAACAGGGAGCGGGAGGCCCTGGAGAGCCGGGAGGTGATGACCAGCCAGACCACTGCCGAGCTGGCTCGGCAACAGGAGGCGCTGAACCAGCGCGAGGCTTCCCTCCAGGCGAAGATGGACCACATGCTGAACCAGCGACGGGTCAACATGGAGCAGGAGTTCGAGCGGAAGCGCAAAGAGACCACCGAGGCGTGCCGCGCGGACTTCTGCTCCAAAAACGACGCCGCCCTCCTGATGTACAAGCAGAAGCGCGAGGCCCTGGAACTCCGGGTCCGCGACATGGAGGCCGAGCTGAAGGGAGCGCACGAGGTGCGCCAGGGCGCCGAGCGCGCCCTTGCTGAAGCCGACGCCACCATCGCCGCGCTCCAGCGCGACGTGCAGAGGCTTGAGGAGGAGAACTCGGCGTCGGCCCTGCAAGGCGTGGAGATGGCCGGAGAGCTCCAGGAGCTCAGGGACGCTGAAGAGGAGGCAAACGTGCTGCGGAGGCAGCGGGTGCAGATGTTCCGCGGGTTCTCAGCCCGCGTTATGGCGGCGGCGCACCGCCTGGGCATCCACGGGCTGAACCTGCCCACCGTCCCTGAGGACGACGGGTCGATCCTGCGCTTCTTCAGCCAGCTGGCTGAAGAGCTGGACGGCGCGTCGGCGAAGGTCCTGGATCTCATCGACGCCGAGTGCCGGGAGCTGCTGGGGCTCGCGGGAACGAGGATCTTCTCCAACATCCAGCGCCTCCGCCCCGACCTCAACCTGGAAGAAGTACTGCGGAGGCCGCCGCCCCCGCCGCCCGGAACTCCTGACCGCGCAGCGGAGGCCAGGGCAGGGCGATTGCACTTTGCCCTTCGACGGCTACAGGCCCTCTACGCCCGCCCTGGAGCGTCCGCCCCGAGCTCCTCCAGCGGTGAGGCCTCCGGCTCCACAGAATCCGGCAGCGAAGAGGCGACGGACTCCAGCGAGGGGACGTCCTCAAGCTCCAGCGATGGCGCCGACGATGACGGGGGCGACGCAGCGGCCGCCCAGTAAGCTCCTCTTAGACCTCCTCCAGGAGACCTAGGTTAGCTGCACACTTTGCAGCTGTCAGACATTGCCCTGCTGGGCCAGTTTAAGTTGTAATCGTACTTAAGGCGTTGATCGCCAAATGGTCCTTGTTTGCACCCTTGCACATATTTCCTTGTCTCGCCTTTGTCTGGGGAATGCTCTACGCCGTTCGGGGGCCAGCCTGCGAGCGGGACAGCAGCCTAACGCTTAGTATGCAGCTCGTGGTGCAAGGCTAGCGGGCACTGGCGCTCCAGAGGTGACTGTAATGGCATACAGGACTATCTCCCTGCAGCCCCCCAGGCGTCCAAGCACAACAAAGGCGATCCCAGGAGAAGAGACACAAGGCCGCAGACAGGGACAGCAGGAAACTTAGAGAAATCTACACAAATTGTGCGACTCTCACGCGCTCATGCGCCTTCGTGCGAGTGTCGCTCGAGAGGAGAGAGCACCATGGATCGTATGAGGTGACTGTAGCGGGTCCCTTCCCGAGTCAGAGCTCGATCCGTTCTGGGTTTTGCGGGCCTGCTGTTTTCCGGGCGAAGGCCCCAGCGCGGACACCGTGCTCCGGCTCTTTCTCGAAAGGCAGTCGAGCGAAAACTCACGTTCGCGTTAAGCCGCAACCAGCGGACCTCGCGAGGCTAGTGAGACCAAGACTCGCGATTCCAGGCAGTTTCCACAGATTAGGGAGGATTAATGGCGTGTAAAGCTGTTGTTACACTTTGTTCCTTGCGCAGATGAAGTACTCCGTTTCCTCGGCGAAGGTAAGAGGGTGACGACTCTTAAGCCCCCTTGCCCTATCCTCGTGCTCCTGGGGACGGGGCCATCGAGGACGGCGTAGGCCTACGCGTCCCCTGGCTCAGGTCCCAGGGATGCGTATCTGTCGAGGAAGTGCTCGCAGAGGTCCCTCCAGGACGAGATGGACCTTGGCGGTAGCCCGCAGAGCCACCGGCGAGGCTTTCCCTTTGTAGCCATCATGAACCAATTGGCCATGACACGCCCATCGCCTCCAGCCGTCCGAACACTGGCCGCGTATTGCCATAGGAACTCCACGGGATCGGAGGTCCCATCGTAACGCGCGTCAGTGTCCGGCTTAAAGCGAGGCGGCCATGCCGCATGACGAAGGGGCCCGGCGAGCGCCGCGAAGCCCCCAAAGCCGATATCGCCGATCTCTGGCTCGCCCTCTCCGATGGCCTCCAGGCCATCGAGGACTTGGAGACGTTCTCGGCGACGACTTGCGTAGACAGCGCGAAGGCGAAGACGGTGATGACGATCATCACCCATGTCGACGCAGATCTTGAAGAAGACACACCACAGCCCCCTACCTGGCACGCCAAATGTCGATGGATTTCGTGTCGCAAGAACACGGGGTACCACGCGATGGACCCAAGGATTCGAACGCAGGGGGCTGAACGTGTGAGATCTTGGATCGCAACGAAACACGGTGACGGAAGCCTCGATTGTCGAACGCGCAACGCACTGCAGAGAGGGAGACCGAGCTTTACCCAGGTTCAGGGCCCTCGTGGTGAGGTAAAACCCCTACTTCCTGCCTTCTTGTATTGCGACGCGACACCTCGCGAGGAGTACAAGGCCTTGGTTACAAAGCTCTAGCTGGCCAGAGGTTGAAGAACCTGCGTGCCCAGCTAGCAGCTTGAAGAAGGTGAAGACTTGATTGGATCCGATCCGATCCCCCCTAAGGGGTGGCCTCCCCCTCCTTTTATAGCGCCAAGGTCCTCCTTCCCCTTATCTTCTTGGGGAAGGGGTTGCCACACACGTCCAAGGAGGGAGGACAGCTGTAGACTATGTTCTTCTGTAGACTTGGTCTTCGTAGGGTAGCGGCGCCGGTCCACAGGAGTGGGTGGAGGAGGCTGACGTCCTCCCCTGGCGCCCTGCACCGTCCATGCTATATTTAGGGGGGTGGCCAACTGCCACTGTGCCGCTTTGGGCAGGCACAGAGAAAGTTGGTCTCCTCCCTGTCGGGGGTAGCGTGGGCGGTACGCGGTCTTCTGCCCGCTAGCTTCTTGCTCTGCACGCCAACGTGCTGAGCTGGCGTGGGCGTGCGTCCTCTCCTCACCAGCAGGGGCTCGTGAGGAGGTCTTCTGGTCCTTAGTGGTTTCCGTCGTCGTTCTCCTCACGAGGCGCCTCCTCGTGAGGGTCTTCTCCATGGCGAAGATCGTTGATTCTCCCCTGGGCTGAAGATGGGCCGATGACGGGGCCCAGGAGCAGGTGGACCGGGATACCCCGGTATCCAGAACACCGACAATGGGGCAAGCTTTCGACATTGCACTTCTTATTTGAGTTGATATCGTGATCTTTTGTTTATGGATGCCCGCTGTGTGAAATGAATTGGGAATCTTGTGAGGATCATGGAGTTTTTATATGTGTTAGGGAAACGCCGGGCCGCCAATCTAAGCCATGCATAATTCATGGTGGAAATTTGCAGCATACCCATAGTGAACATTCGACGACGCATCTCACAATAAAAAGCTAAACAATATAGCAAATAAAAGAGATGTCGAGGTGTTCATTGTCTGCTTGTCCTGTCATTTTGGTGTGGGCTTGTTCCATGTCATCGGGCATGGAGGTACCCCATTGGCGGTTCTCAATGATATGCATATACTTACAATGACAAGAGCTTTGCTTGGGACTCTAAGTAAATTAGCATGGTTTGGGTACTCGTATTCATGGGACACGAGGTTTTCAACTTATGATTTGTCAAGCATATGCATCATAATTGTTCTCACATTCACTTTAACCATTCAAGATGCTTGTGATGGGGGCAATGAGAGCTCAAAGCCGGTAAGTACCATAATTTTTGAAGGTTATAAAGCTTGCAATCACTGCTTCCCTTTGCGAAGGGCCTTTCTTTTACTTTTATGTTGAGTCACCACCTTCTTTCTTTATGCACCATTAAGAGAGCATTGTTGTCATTCTTAGTGTGATATGCATTGTCCCAAAGTTCATTGATTGACTCATATTGTTGGTTTCACTTGTTCTTAAATTATTTGTATCTAGTCGCCCTCTTAAACTTTGAGGTGTCCTATGCATTTATGTTTTGCTCTCTTTGAAGGACAAGCTGAAAACCATTTGTATGTTTTTCCTTATGATTTGAACACACGTTTGACTTTCATTGTTTCATTATCATGATCTTTTGTTTGTGTTCATTTACATGTTTACAACATGGTTGCTAAGTTCTTATTGTCATGATTATATCTTTCATGCCCATGTTTTAAGTTCTATTGATCCCAGCTCACCAATGCTTACATATATGATCAAGATTGTGTAGGTGCATGTCACCTCAAAAATTATTTTTTGTTATCACTTACCTACTCGAGGACGAGCAGGAGTTAAGCTTGGGGATGCTTGATACGTCTCAAACGTATTTATAATTTTTGATGCTCCATGCTTGTTTTTACACCATTTGCCTATTGTTTCGTTACACCTAGTGGCACTTTTATACATTTTCCGGAACTAACCTATTAACGAAGTGCCACAGTGCTAGTTTCCTATTTTCTGCTGTTTTTGTGTTTCAGAAGTGATACACAGGAAATATTCTCGGAATTGGACGAAACAAGTTCCTGAAGTCATATTTTACAGGGAAGCTCCCAAACATCCGAAGACCTGACGGAGGGGGGCCACGTGGCCCCCACACACAGGGGCGGCGCGGCCACCCCCCTGGCCGCGCCGGGCCCCCGTGAGGGGCCGTGGTCCCTCCTCTGACATCGTCCTTTCACCTATATATACCCCCTAACGAGAAAAACCTAAGCCCCGATCAGTTTTCCAGAATACATCGCGATCTGCCGCCGCCGTCGACCCGAAGATCGGGAGGGTCCAAAAGCTCTTCCCGGCACCCTGTCGGAGAGGGGAATCGCCACCGGAGGTCTTCTTCATCGCCATGCTTGCCTCCGGAGCGATGAGTGAGTAGTCTACCTTGGACTATGGGTCCATAGCAGTAGCTAGTTGGTTGTCTTCTCCACCATGTGCTTCATGTTTAGATCTCATGAGCTGCCCTACATGATTGAGATCACCGTTATGTAATTCTATGATGTTGGTTTGTTGGGATCCGATGAATATTGGTGTTTATGATTAAGTTGATGTACTGAATTATATCTTTTGTTATCTCTATGTTGTTTATGATCTTGCATGCTCTCCGTTGTTAGTAGCTATCTTGGCCGAGTAGTTGCTAGTGACTCCAAGAGGGGGTATTTATGCTCGATAGTGGGTTCATGTCTCTATTTCACCTGGGGGAGTGACAGAAACCTCTAAGGTGGTAGATGTGCTGTTGCTACTAGGGAGAAAACAACATTCATATGCTCAAGGGCATATGCTTTGTTTACATTACACACTTTGCTTAATGCAATTATCTGTTGTTCGCAACTTAATAATTTTGGGGTGTTCGGATTGATATCCCCGAGGGTGGATTATTAGTCATAGATGCAGTTGGATGGCGGTCTATGTATTTTGTTGTAATGCCCAGAGTAAATCTCATAGTGATCTTCTTGACATATCACGTTATCTTTATTCTATCAATTGCCCAACTGTAATTTGTTTACCCAGCATGTTATTTTATCTATGGAGAGACACCACTAGTGAACTGTGGACCCCGGTCCTATTTTAATCATATTGCAATCACCTGTTTACTTTTCCCGCACTGTTTACTTTACTAGCATATTACTACTGTTTTCCACTCGATACACTCATAACCTTTGTTTCAAGCAAACCGGTGAGATTGACAACCTCATCGCAAGTTGGGGACAAAGTATTTGTTTGTGTGTGTGCAGGTTCCACAAACACCTTCAGTCGTCACCGTCTCTCTTCTTCAAGATCGACATTAAACCTTGGTTTCTTAACTGAGGGAAAACTAGCCGCTACACTCATCATACCTTCCTCTCGGGGTTCCCAACGGGCTGGTCATCACCACGCACAATGACTTACTGCTCCCACGTCAACTAAACGCCACAGCTCTTTTCTGGCGTCATCATCACACGAGTAGCAGTCGTTTCTGGCCTTGTCCAGAGGCTAGACTCGCTCAGCTTCATCAGTGACAACGCCGGATGTCTCGGCGGCCAGCCGTTCCCCAAGGATGGCCGGATCATATCTTTCGGTTCCCACGAGGTGTACGTGGGGACCGAGAGTCTTTGCAGGGAGAAGGTGTTGGTGGCGGCGGATCCTCCGTCGCATATGCTAGCTCGTGCTGGGCGTAGCGCTCGCCCATTAGAGCCGGCAGAGGTAATGATGGCCGGCACATCTGTGCCACCGGCGGATGGTGCCGGCAAAGGAGCAGCAGCAGCAGGAGATACTCCCCCGGAGCTGCCGAAGGCCAAGCGATCAGCGCGTCCCCCGTTGGAACGTGCAGAGAACCTGGCCGGCACTTCCAGCGTGCCGGCTAGGGGCCAAGTGCTTCTCCTCATCATCGATCGACTTCTTGAGCCGGTGCGATCCGGCGATGATCTGGAGCAGACGAAGGAAATTCTGGAGGGATCTCGCCAGGCCCTCATCGACGAGGCCCTGGCCATGCATCAGGAGTGCGAACGGTTTAACCGGCAGCTCCGTGAGTATGAGGCAGCCCATGGTTTTACTCCTGTGGTAACCCGGCCTAGCCAGATAGAGGAAGTTAGAACTAGGGGTAGAGATCTTAATGCTGAGCTAGATAAAGGTGCTAGAACTAAGAGTCATACTGCTACTAGTACGGTGCCTAAAGTAATCTATAGCTCACCAGTGAAGAACCTTAGAGCAGCAGCAGAGGTAGCTAAGGACTTATCTAGTTTATCCGGCGAAGCACTGCGTGAGCAGCAAGCCCGGCTTAACCATCTTTTGTCTGAAGGTACCAAGCAGCAGGAGGCCTTTAAGAAGGCAAACCCAGGTGCCAGGGCATCCCAGTGCGTTGTGTCGGCAGGCGATGCCGGCGCGAGGTCGAAGGGCCAAGCTTCGTCCCCGCATCCAAGCGCCCGCCGTGCCGGAAGTGTGACATCTGGCCGCCGGGACAAGCAGATCCAGGTGTATGATCCGACAATTGCAGGAAAGCAGGCAGTAGCCCAGAAGAGTGCCGGCCAGGCTGACAAGAACGTCGGTAGCAAGAAGGTCGGCCAGGATGTGCCGGCCGGGCAAGGAGCAGGCTCGGCCGGTGGTGGCCGGAGTAACAGTGCAGCTCAGCGCCAGCAGCAGGGCGCCGGAGGCGCGGAGCAGCAGCAAGGCGCAGGTCAACCGAGACATCGGGAAGATGATGGGAATTCTGCCCTTGCCAGGATGGGATATCAGTAGCAATATCAGCAAGGCCAGCAGAATGAGCAGTATCAGCCAGAGTAGCAGCAGCAAAAGATGATCGCCGGTCCTATTGCATCCCGGCTCGGACCTCGGTCCTTGGCTGCAAATGATGCGCGCTTCAAGCTAGACAGAATTCACCAGTCAGAATTGGTGGAAAGACAAGGAGCTCCGGGTCCTATGTGCTTTGGACCCCGGATTATGGGTGAGCCGGTACCTTACTGTTTTCAGCTCGCACGTGGCGCGAGGACATATAACGGCAGTACAAAGCCGGAAGATTGGTTGGAGGACTACTCCACTGCAGTGAACATCGCCTGAGGAAACCTCAGATGGGCGGTACGATATGTGCCGCAGATGCTTGAGGGACCAGCCAGGATATGGCTGAATAATTTGCCGGCCGGAAGCATCAACGGCTGGGTTGATTTCGAAGAGCAGTTTGTGTCAAACTTCACCAGTACTTACAAGAGACCCAACCGCCCGCAGCAACTAGCTAGCTACCAGCAAGGAGAATATGAGACCGATCGTGACTACCTGACCAGGTGGTGCACGTTGCGCAATTCCTGCGAAGGAGTTGTGGAGCAGCAGGCCATCATGTGGTTCGCTCATGGGTGCCGGCATGGCACCATGTTGTGGCAAAAGCTTCAGAGGGAAATGCCGGCCACATTGGCCGAAACAATCAAGATTGCCGACAGTTATGCATTGGGGGATCCCATGCAGCCCACCCTTGATTCACAAGGACAGGGGCAGACCCAGCGGAACAATAACAACGCCGGGAGACCGGGGCAGTTCTATCGCCCTGATAACCGGAACAAGAGGAGAGATGAATGGCCGGATTATCGGTATGGCTCGGCACAAGTAGCGGCCGTGGAGGAAGAGCAAGGGGATGCCGGCAGTAGCCAGCGTCCGAGATATGAGGGCTATCAGTAGCCTCAGCAGCAGCAGCCTCAGCAGCAGCAGCAGCAACAACCGCAGCAGCAAGCACAGCCCTTCTAGAAAAAGAATGTCTAGATCAACAAGAATGCCGGCGGCGGCGCCGGCCAGAAGAAGCAATGGCCGAAGTATACAGTGGGTTTGGCCATGGACAAACCTTGTGTGTTTCACACATTCCAGCCGGGTAAGCCGGCGAATCATTTGACCAGAAACTGTTCGTGGTTGGACGACATATTGGTGGGTCGTGCAGGTCCTTTTGGGCCGGCAAGACCACCTATCCCGACAGCTCCATCGCCGTTGACAGGTGCAAATACAGTTGCAGTCCCGCCCAGGCCGGTTAATCCCGAAAACCAGAGCAATGCCGGAAATGCCGGCGTAAATCAAGTAGATCAGAGCTATAATCTGGAGTACTATGCCGGAGGCCCAGGAGCAGGCCAGAATGAATACAAGGAGACCGATCAGAGCTACATGGTCTTTGAGACCGAGAGAACGGACAAGCAGACTTTATACCGGCGAAGTTTGGAGGTAAATGCCGTTATGTCGGCGGTCCCGAAGTTGATGCGCTGGTCTGACCAGGCAGTAGGCTGGGGTAGGGCAGATCACCCCAAGATTATGCCAAACCCCGGCGGGTATGCTCTAGTGATGGATCCGACATTCGTCGGGCTAGCAAATAATGTGAGGTTCAGCAAGGTCCTCATTGACAATGGAAGCAGCATCAACATCATGTACTGTGATATGATGCAAAAGTTGGGCATCAAGGATAATATGCTGGAGCCGAGCAAGACAACATTCCACAACATTGTGCTGGGGCTTTCATGTGCGCTGATGGGCAAAATCCGGATAGATGTCATGTTTGGCAACCGGGGTAACTGCAGGGTGGAGAACCTCATGTTCGAGGTGGTGGATCTGGACAGTCCTTACCATGCGTTGCTGGGCAGGCCGACATTGGCCAAATTCATGGCCTCTACTCATGTGGCCTATCTGAAGATGAAGATGCCGAGGCCAAGAGGAGTGATTACCATCATTGGTGATTACAAACGTTCGATGGCATGTGCCACGGCCGGATCTAATCTGGCCGAGACTCTGATCATTGCGGAAGAGAGGAATAGGCTCAAGCGAGCAGTGGAAATCGCTGAAACGGTCGTGGCCGGCAAATCTATGCCGGGCATGACAAATCCAAGTGGCAGCGCTTCTTTTCAAGTGGGCAGGGAAGTCAAGAAGGTGCCTCTGGATGAGGTTTTCCTGGAGCGCCATGCTCTCATCGGGGCAGGTTTGGACCCCAAATAGGAAAGCGAGGTCATCAGCTTCCTCCATGAGAATCGGGATATCTTTACATGGTCTACTTCAGACCTGCAAGGTGTGCCGAGGGAGCTAGCTGAGCACGCACTGCATGTAAGACCGGATGCTAAGCCGGTAAAGCAGCCGCTCCGGTAGAATGCAGATGATAGAAGGAAAGCAATCTGGGAGGAAGTAGCTAGGCTCCTGGCTTCTGGCTTTATCAAGGAAGTACTGCATCCGGATTGGGTGTCTAATCCGGTTTTAGTGGAAAAGAAGAAGGATGAGCCCGCCATAGTGAAAATATGGTGGATGTGTGTTGATTACACTAACTTGAACAAGGCATGTCCTAAAGATCCATTCCCGCTCCCTCGGATCGATCAAGTGATTGATTCCACAGCTGGATGTGAACTGTTATCATTTGTAGATGCCTATTCTGGTTTCCACCAGATCCCTTTGTATGAGCCGGATCAAATAAAGACATCCTTTATTACCTCATACGGGGCTTATTGCTATCTCACTATGCCGTTCGGTTTAAGAAATGCCGGCGCAACTTACTAGAGGTGCATGCAAAAGTGTTTGCATGACCAAATAGATAAAAATGTGCAGGTATATGTCGACGATGTTGTCATAAAGACCAAGGAGAGTAAAACTCTCATAGATGACCTCCGGGAAACCTTTGCAAACCTGAGGAGATTCCGGATGAAGCTGAATCCGGCTAAGTGCACCTTTGGTATGCTGGCAAGTTACTCGGTTTCCTGGTTTCCAGCTGGGGTATTGAGGTGAATCCCGACAAGATTCGTGCCATAGAAAGAATGAAACCACCGACAAATCTGCAGGAAGTACATAAATTCACTGGATGCCTTGCATCCCTGAGCCGTTTCATAAGCCGGCTGGGAGAGAAGGCCCTGCTGTTGTACCAATTGATGAAGAAGTCCAACACTTTTGTCTGGACTACGCGGGCAGATGAAGCGTTCAAGGAGTTGAAGCAGATGTTGTCAACAGCGCCGGTGCTGGCATCTCCAATGCCTAGGGAGCCGATGTTGCTCTATATAGCGGGAACCAATAGAGTTGTCAGTGCAGTGGTGGTAGTGGAGCGAGAAGAGGGAGGCAAGACCGTGCAGCGGCCGGTATATTATTTGAGTGAAGTCCTTTCCACCTCGAAGCAAAACTACCCACACTATCAGAAGATGACATATGGGGTCTATATGGCGGCCAAGAAGCTGAAGCATTATTTTTAGGAGCATCCAATCCGGGTAGTGGCTGAGGCCCCTATCTCAGAAATCATAAGCAACAAAGACGCCAGTGGCAGGATAGCCAAGTGGGCAATAGAGTTGTCACCATATACACCTCAGTACGACAAGAGGGATACGATCAAGTCATAGGTGTTTGCTGATTTCTTCATTGATTGGGCCGAGATACAATATGAGCCGCCATTGCCCGATGCAAATTATTGGAGGATGCATTTTGATGGGTCCAAGACTATTCATGGTTTGGGCGCCGGCATAGTTCTCACCTCACCCAAAAATGACCAGTTGAGATATGTTCTGCAGATCCACTTTGCAGCATCAAATAATGTGGCGGAGTATGAGGCACTGGTGCATGGCTTGAAGGTGTCCAAGGAGATAGGCATTCACCGGATTATGTGCTTTGGAGACTCGGATTTGGTGATTCAGCAGTGTTCCGGCATATGGGATGCGCATGATGCAAACATGGGGTCCTACCGTTTCTTGGTGCAGCAACTGAGTGGGTACTTCGAAGGTTGTGAGTTCCGGCATGTCCCCCGGGCTCAGAATGAAGCGGCCGACACATTGTCCAAGCTGGGATCTTCCAGAGAGTCAATTCCGCCCGGCATTTCGCTGGAGCATCTGAGGAAGCCGTCAATCAAGCCCTCGCCGGAGTCGTCGTCCATATATGTTCCGCCGAGCCCAGAAGAAGAAGTTCCAATGGAGATAGATGCCGGGGCCAGTTCAAACAACCCGGGGACTGTTCCTTTAGTCCCGGGGACTGGGCTGACATATGCAGTGAGTGCAGTATTCTAGAGCAAAGATAAGGGCAAGAGAAAAATGTACCAGGAGGTTGTGCCAGTATACCCGGGGACTGCTCCGGCATACCCGTGGACTGATCCTTTTGTCCCGGGGACTTCGCAGCCCATGGAGATCGATTATGTATCGGTCAAAATGATGGAGATAGATCAGGCAGTGTTCACTGTTAGGGAAGTGCCCTCTTGGGCCCGTCCCATAATGGATTTTTTAGTCAATGGTCAAGTACCAGCGGATGAAACTGAGGCACGCCAGGTTATGAGGAGATCCAAGGGATATACCGTCATAAATAAGGAGTTGTACAAAAGAAGTGCCACATGTGTGCTGCAGAAATGTGTTGAAACTGCGGAAGGACTGGAGATGCTCCGGGAAATTCATCAGGGGGAGTGTGGTCACCACGCTTCGTCCAGAGCCCTAGTAGCAAAAGTGTTCCGGCACGGGTTTTATTGGCCGATGGCACTGCAAGAGGCAGAAGACTTGGTCCAGAAATGCAATGGGTGTCAGATGTATGCCCACCAGATTCATCAGCCGGCATCAGCATTGAAGACTATCCCGATAACCTGGCCTTTTGCTGTTTGGGGCCTGGATATGGTCGGGGCTTTTAAGCCGGCAAGGGGAAAGATGACCCATATTGTGGTCATGGTGGATAAGTTCACCAAGTGGATTGAGGTGAAGCCCATAAGCAAGTGTGATGGCCACACAGCAGTGAAGTTCTTAAAGGATATAATCTTGAGATATGGTGTTCCTCATAGCATCATCACTGACAACGGGTCGAACTTTGCCCAAGGGCCATTTGCCAGATATTGTGAGGAGGTGGGAATCCGGCTAGACATTGCGTCGGTCGCCCACCCCTGTACCAATGGCCAAGTGGAGAGGTCAAATGGACTAGTATTGTCCGGCATAAAACCCCGGTTGATAGAGCCACTGGAGAAGACTCCGGGATGCTGGCTAGATGAACTGCCGGCAGTGCTTTGGAGTTTGAGGACAACTCCGAATAGGTCAACCGGCTATACGCCGTTTTTCCTGGTGTATGGAGCAGAAGCTGTGCTTCCAACAGATGTAATACATGATGCACCTAGAGTGGTGCTATATACCGAGGAAGAGGCTAAAGAAGCTAGAGAAAATGATGTTGATCTGCTAGAAGAAGCAAGAGAGATAACACTGTCAAGAACAGCAGTATATTAGCAGAACCTCAGACGCTATCATGCGCAGAAGGTGAGTCCAAGGAGATTCCAAGAGGGAGATCTAGTGCTCCGGCTAAAGCAAGGCACAGAGGGCCGACATAAGTTAACTCCGCCATGGGAGGGGCCATTCATTGTGAGCAGAGCTCTGCAAAATGATGCCTACTATCTTATAGATGCGCAGGCTCCCAAGAAGAACAAGGTGGACAGGTCTGGAGAAGAAACCAAGCGGCCATGGAACATAGCTCTACTTCGTCCGTTTTACTCCTAAGCAGCATAATGTATGTATTTCCATTTTGCTTTATGTGCCGGCACTATAGGCCGGCGCAAGACTAATGAATGAAATATTGGCATCCCGAGGAGTTCGGGCACTGCCTCCGGCATATATTGTTGTTTAAATTCAGTTTTTCATCTATATGTCGGCTGGTTTGATTTGAATGTTTCCTATGTCGACCTAGTAATGTGTCAGCACCAAAGGCCGCTCTTCGACTTAGCTGTTGTCCAAAACCTAGCTTCATGGCTAGCAAGAGTAGATGCCGGAGATTGTTTGCACATGAAAAACGGCTAAGGAAAGATAAAGTAAGCAAACCGACATTGACAAGGGTATAGTTAATAGAGCCTGTTAGTTCAGTACCCCTGAGGCCCGTATAGCTAGGCCCAATTGTAATGATAGTCGATATACGAGTCCTTACCGTATGTTGATATTGTAATCTGTATCGGACCCTACCCGATCCTCGAGACCTGGCCACCTATATATAGGGGCCGGGAGGGGACGGTGTAGGGCAGATTGAAAGCAAGCCAGGTTGAACACCCAAGTTTACTTTCGATAGACACTTATTTCGACTAACTTTACCTTTGAGTTCATCCGACGCCCTGTTTCCCCGATCCTAAGTCCTTCATCTAGGACATTTGTCAAGTTAACCCCTCGTTAATTGGCGCCGACCATGGGGACTCTAGGCGTTGGAATCATGAATTCGACGGCTTTTTCGCTTTTAGCCAACAGCAGCGCAGAAATCGATGAAAATAAGAGATGGAGTTAACAATCGGAAGTTTGAGCATCCTCATCGGACCGTCGGGTTCATCTCGCCTTTCGGATCCGACGAAACAAAATCCGTCGGCAAGTGAGCCCGAAACAGTAGCAATAATGGAGTATTCCAAAGGCTCTTCCAGCGAAGTAAACTCGCCGGTCAGCTTAGGAGAAGTACAAAAAGGAAAAATCACAGGAGGCGACGAAACAATGGAAAATTTCACCGTTGGGGTCCAACTCGAAGATCTCACGATCTGCCTCGACGATATATCAGACAAGTCAACAGACACATGGAAGACTGGACTAGAGCTTTCTGAAGATGATAACACGATCTTCTCAAGCTTTAATAGCAACTTTGGCAAACAATGCCAAGTGCTCGCCATCATAGAAGACAATTCAGAAGAATTCGACGAAAACAACAATCCAGTGTTAAACCCGGCAAATATCAGCAGAGGAGCAAATCATCCAGCAGAAGGACAAACACCAGAATCCCTTACAACAAGGGAGAAAGTTCGACTATCAGCCGATGAATGGAGAATAATAAGGGAAGCCATGGAAAACGGCACATCAATACCATCCAACTCCAGCAAAGACATGCTCTTTGGGTATCATTACGCCCTAAGACAGCAGGCAAAGCAACTAGCAAAGGAAAAAGTAGAGATACAGAAAAGAAAAGACTCAGCCATTGCAGCTAGCAACGCCGCTCAGAAAGCGCGAAGCGACGCATCGCATACCAATGCACGGAGAAATCGTCGACATGGTTCAAGGTACGACAACCTCGAATACTCTGATAGACAAAGCATCTCCAAAAACCTTGACTCGTCCTTCCTATCGGTCGACGAGCAGGGAAACATCATACCAAAAACTCCCAAAGCAGCATTAGTAGCAGCCCAAGCATATCTGCTCACAACTCGACCAAGCCCGGGAGATCCCAGGGAACATATGCACAGGGCAGCATTGAACAGACTAAACATGGTGGGCCACAAGCTATCAGCAAAAGGAGAAGAAGCACATCACCACAAAGAAGCACACAAGTCGAGATCACCTCGCCGTCACAACAGTCCTCGGCGCAGAAGTAGCAATCAGCGATCTCGATTGTCGTCGCCAAAACAACATGGAGGAACCCGAAGATCCCGATCTCCGAACGAAAATCGTGACTATGAAGACAACGAAAAAGAGATGGGGGCATCGTGCTTTACCCGCAGGGTTCGCACAACACCAGTACCCAAGGGATTCAAATTACCTCACGATCAACAAAAGTATGACGGATCACAGGAACCACAGTCATGGCTCTCAGACTATCTGCAAGCAGTACAAATATTGGGAGGAACCAAAGAAACAGCAATGCAAAGTTTACAGCTACACCTCACCGGTGCAGCAAGGTCTTGGTTGAGCAAACTAGAGAAAGAAACTATTGGGAGCTGGGAAGACCTCACAAAGCAATTCACAAGCAACTTCAGGTCGACGTACAAGCGGCCGGCATCAATAGAAGAAGTCAAAGCATGTGTGCAACAACGCGACGAAACACTGCGGGCATACATCCAAAGATGGAGTCTTATCAAAAACTCAGCAGTCGAAGTTTCCGACGAAAGAGCAATAGATGCGTTCATCATTGGATTAAGGCGAAGAGACCTAGTCGAAGAGATGGGAAGAATTAAGCCAAAAACAGTATCAGATCTCATGGACGTAGCAAATAGATTTGCGAACGGAGAGGACGCGTGCAACAACAAGCGTACGCGATCCCCAGAAGATGATAGGAGAAACAGGTACGGAAATCAAAGGAGACGGTCCCGCAATTCCGACAACTACGGCTCCCATAGCCAAGTCGCCGCAGGGTACAAAGACAACAGCTACCAAGGAAGCGATCACAGAAGTTCAGGATATCGAAGCTACGGAAAAGAGGACTATAAAAAGTTTCCCGCAAGAGAATCCAGAGAGTACAACCCTTCGCCAGAAGATATGCTCAACGGACCTTGTCACATACACTCAGCGTTCATCGACGGGAAGCAAGTATCCAGGCATGCAATGAAAGACTGCACAACATTCTTGAAGCTGCAGGAGGCAGCATTAAACAAGCAAACCGAAGCAAGGCGACAGGGATACGAGGGAAGCAACAAACCTCCCACAAATCAGCAAGGGAACAATGGAGCTCTTCAAGGTCAAGACCACCCAAACCAGGAGCACAATGACGATGAAGGATACATTCCATCCAAGGGACACATCATATCAATGATACAGCCCGTGCCCAAGTCGAACAAGGAAGAAAAAAGCATTACTCGACAAATCAACCTAGCAATCACTTCACCTCCAGCTGCAACGGAATATCTACACTGGTCAGAACAACTAATTGAGTTCAACAGAGAAGATCACCCAATAACAGTACCTCGGCCAGGAAACGCGCCCTTGGTACTCAAAGCTCAAATTGGCACGTACGATGTCGACAGAATATTTATGGACGCAGGAAGTGGAATCAATCTGATATATGCAAAAACACTCAGAGCAATGCATATATCACTAGAGTTCTTGAAGCCAACAGACTGTTCCTTCCATGGGATAGTACCAGGAAGTGCTAACTATCCACTAGGACGAATAGCACTCAACGTTTGCTTCGGCAACCAACAAAACTACAGAAGAGAAAAGTTAGACTTCGAAGTCATGGACTGGCCATCCCAGTATCACGCGATCCTCGGGTGACCCGCGCTTTCGCGATTCATGGCAGTACCTCACTACACATATCTGGTACTCAAAATGCCTGGACCAAAGGGAGTAATCACAGTAAAAGGAAGTTTTGAAGTCTCAGATCTATGCGACAGGGAGTTCCACAAGATGGTGCAAAACTTTGGCATGATAGCCAACCATGCAGAGAAAGCGAAAAGTACGATTACAGAAGGCGTCAAGCTACTCGAAGGACGCGTTGTGGAGCCAGAGATGAAGAAACCATGAGTAGAAGCATCAGGAGAAGACAAAGAAGCAGGAGAAGAGGAGAAGGACACGACGGCATAAACATCAAGAGCAACAAAGTAGAGTAGAAGAATAAGGCTATAAAAACCATGAGTTATACCAAGGGCAATGCCCTCTAGATCTAGAACACAGGCCATAGGCCGGATCTTTTGGCTTATCCCATGTATCTTACATTACAAGTAAAATAAAGACAAAACGTTCCTCATATTTTGAGTCTACGAGTCTTTCAAAAGAGGAAATGCGGCAAACGCACGAACAATATTAAAATGCTTTGGGAACAAATTTCAGACATAAAGTCGCAAAATCAAGAACTTTCGCGTTCAATATATACATAAAGGTCACAACAGCGGGTTATCAGAATCATCTACGCCTAAAGGATCTAAATAGTGATACTCGCGGAAAAACCCAGCATCTGCTTCTAGCAGCCTAGCTACAAGCCTCCGAGCAGGCTGCAAAGTATTTTCCATATGAACTCGAAGACTAGCTCCACCAGGAGCCAAACTCAGGGACATAGTGCTGTAATTAAGCCTTGGGTGCCACTTGCGCATCCACCCAAGAGCAAAAGTGGCACCTGCCACCAAGTTCAGCTCTATCAATATATGAATTCGCTGGCTGGATCTAAAAGTATCGAGAAGAAGTGGGAAAGTCGCAGGCAGAGGTTGCGAGGAAGCATAATGGAGTGCATAGTCGTGAGAGCTTTCCTGCAGCCATCAACCGACTCGCCAATGTGTTGAGCACGATCCTGAAGCAGTATAATGGCTTTCTGACGCCGAGGATCAGACCACAAAGTTTCAACATTTGCGGACATTTTTTCTAGAGCTGCATTTCGTTCGGTAACCCGACGATCCTCAGCAGCAAAATCCAAGCAAGTGCCTATGACGAGAAGGGATATCATACAAACAGCAGTGAAGCAAAAAACGAAAAAGATAAGTCGAAAGGAAACTTACATCGCAACATCTCGCAGGCTGACTCGATAATGCCAAGGACAAAAGAGTTGCAGTCCTCATGGTGCAAAATCTTCACAGTCAAGCTTGACACCTTAGCATCAAGAACAGACATTTGCTTTGTCAAACCACAAGCTTTGCTAGCTTTGCTCACAGCCATCTGGGCTTGGCATTTGGCCAAGGTCAGACGAGACTCAAGATCAGAGATCCTTGCAGAATATTCCACGCATTGACCGCATCGACTAGGAGGCGACGAGATCGCTAAGCCGAACGTGCGGGCAGAAGAAGGAGCAGGATCATTGGCGTGCATAGACTAGAAGTCAAAAGAAAAGATTTCAGAAAGATAGCACAAATACTTCATCAAAAGCAAATATATTTACATAAGTGCAAAGCCCTTTGACTAAGGTTCACGGGTTGCATGTGACTACAGGTTTTTACAATCAAAAGTAGAAGTTAAATACTACAAGGAAGCCGAGTCTACGCCATCTCAGCATTTCGCTCCGTGGCAGAAGAGGGCATGGCAAATTCATCGCCAGCAGTCAAAGGAGGCGCGGGTTCTTCCGTCACTGGAGTCGGTGCAACAGATGTCGCAGAAGCAGCCGAAGGAGAAATAATGGACACCAGGGCGGGCGCTAACTTCTTTTCCTTCTCAAATAAAGTTTTTAGCTCCAAACGGCTGCGGCCATGAGGAGAGCTAACCTTCTCCCAGTCGAAATCTCCGCCATGGGCATATGAAAGTGCAATGGCACCCTCAGCACCTCGCTTCAGAGAAAGTCCCTTCAGCTGGAGGATGGGGTCTTTGGTAGTGTCGAAGGCCTTTGCAAGCTTCTTCACATCATCCTTTGGGACATCCTATTTTTGCTTCGGCCACAACCCGACGAACATCCGCGTCAGCACGCGGCTCACCAACTTGAAGGTTTCCTGGATAGATATCCAGTTTGCTTCGAGCAAGTTCACCGCAGACATCAGAGGATCACCGCCGGGCTGCAGAGTCGACAATGGCACCCCGGTGAATCCTGTATAGAAGAAGGAACAAGAAAAGTAAGGAAAGACAATTTTAGCAAAATACAAATGGCAGTCGAAAAAGGGAGGAGGCAGAATATGTACCCTCAGCAGCAGTGGACATCGCCTGAAGTCGCTCAGCCACGGCTTGCTCTCACAGACGATGTTCTTTCTCAGCATCGGCCAAGGCCTTCTCCGCTTTCTTTGCCTTAGCCAGTGCCGATTTTTGCGACTTATCAGCAGCTGTTTTGGCAGCAGTCACAGCGTCATAAGCTTTTCGCGAAGCGCTAAGTTTGGCCTCCAGAGATGCAATGCGGGCTTTTGCCGCTGCTAGGGCACCTACGTTACAGAAGAAGAAGTAGTCAAACAAAAACAGCAAGAAGGAATCAAAAGAGGACAAGCAGAGACAAGGCAACCGAATTTACCTTCGGAAGCTCTCGCTACCTTTAGGTACTCAGCACATTCTGTGCCCAAGGCGATGAATTTCTTCATCAAAGCCTGGAAGAAGAGGCATGAGTAAGCATACAGAATATACAAAGAAAGTAAGTTAAGGGTATTTACTAACATCATCAGAAGAGGCAGCAGATCCATGAGCTTCATCAGCAACGTCCATTTCCTGGGATTTTTTCGAGCGCTTGAGGCTTCGGGTCACAGGAACCTTCTTGACTGCAGACCTGGTAACCCTCGGCGCAACCTCTTGGGCAGAAGGCTCATCGGCAATCACAGGAGAAGTCGAAGGAACAACCAAAGTATCTTTTGGCGGCTCCTTGTCATCACTACAAGAATAAACAAGTTGTGTACGGCGCGAAAGAAAAAAGGCGAGTATAATGCAAATCACAGAACTCGAGGAAAGCTTACGATGCCATTAGATCAAAGAACTCGACATCCTCTTCGAGAACAGGGGCTTCGTTGGCCACAGTTTTCTGTACAGAGGTACTCGACGAAGCAAGCTCATCGACGCGCTTCCTCTTCTTGTCTACACCAGTGTCTCCGGAAAGCGCAGGAGGAGGCGATGTCGTTGAGCTGGTATCTTACTCTGATTCTTCGGCATCATCTCCGTCCTGATTCTCATCAGCCTCGGGGGCTTCAGATGCAGACGAGGCTAGATCAGCCAGAAGGGGCCCTGCCTCTGGAAGAGGAGGGCGCGAAATAAGGAATTGGTGCCCCTGCACACGAACAAGTTAACAGGTTAAGAAAGGCAAAGAAAAGCGCAACTCGAAGCAAATGGCATTCGACAACAAGTGAACAAAAAGCAGAGCAGATACATACCTCGGGCAGAGGGTGCACGGAGTCAAAGTAATCCGCGGTCAAATCAGCAACCGCGTGTTCCTTGGTAAGCTTGGTGAGACTCCTGACTCGCTTGTCGACATCTTCTTTCTTCATCAAATATTCAGAGACACGAGTAGGATCTTCCAAGCCAGAATAGCTCCAAAGGTTGGTAAGGCGATGCTGTAGGGGTTGAACTCGACATTGTATGAAGAACGCCATGAGTTGGATACCCGACAAAGTGCCTCCTTTGCCTCCTTTCAGAGCTTGAATGCGAGAGAGAAGGGGAAGAACTTGTTGTACTTCTGCATCTGAGGGAAGTGCATCCCACGAAGCCAATTTCTTTACTTCCCTGGAGGCGTCGAAGGGGGCTAGACCATATTGATCTTCAGGAGAGGCTTTGCATTCTTTGATATAGAACCACTTGGTTCTCCACCCTTGGACAGACGCGGCCCTGGAAAATTCAAGATATTGTGCCTCAGGACGCACAGAAACAACGGCTCCGCCCAGTTCGGGTTTTCTGGACAAAGCAACATTGGGGCGGAGCCGGAAGATCGACCTCCAGAGGAGAAAATGGGGCTCAATGCCCAGGAACGACTCGCAAAGAGTCACGAAGCAAGCAATGTGGAGAATGGAGTTTGGTGTGAGCTGGTGAAGCTGCACACCGTAAACAAAGAGAAGCCCACGGAGAAACTCGTGGGCAGGAAGAGAAAGGCCGCGGAGGAGGAAGCCAAGGAACATTACCCGATACCGCTCGGGGGCTCTGGGATCCGCTCAGTGCTAGGGAATTGGATGGAGTCGTCGTCGGAGATGAGGCCGTCCGTCTTGGCCTTCTCCACCTCCTTCTTCGTGATGGCAGAGGTCACCCAGCTGGTCGCAGAGTTCCCCTTTCCCTTGGTCATGGTGTTCTTGGTCGCCAGGTGCTTTACGCGCATCTATCAATCCGCGCTTGGAGGCTATGCGCGAGCAGAGACGGGAGCAGAGATCGGCAACGGCGGTGGCGGAGAGAAAGAGCTGGTAAACAGTAACAATTCCCCACTATCCCCTTATATACCTTCTCAGAGAAGGAACGCGGGTTGAGATGTGGCGCAAGGAGCGGAAACAGCAGCCCACTAACGGGCAGGAAAATAAAATTACCGCGCTACCCATGAAACGGTACGCGCTCAGATGACGCATAGGTAAATTCAGTCGCTGACGTCGCGAAGAGGTTAAGAGATCAATTCAACAGATGCATATAATTGGTGAGCATCAAATATGGCAACTATCAAATATGAAGATGATAGATAAAAGTAAAAAAGGTTTGGCGCCGACAATGCAACATTCAGTTGATAAGACTATACCCGAAGGACATTCGACTATAGCCTTGGGGGCTACTACTTTGAAAATGTTGAATACGACATCAAATCTGGAGTTATGGACACGTATTCAACGATAAGTTTTTTCGAGTTGAAGTATAATGATGGATTACATTTTATTTGAGCCTATACTCGAAAAAGGATTTGTTCGACTATAGCCTCGGGGGCTACTCCCATCGGGAGCGCTGAGCGCGCACCCGATGATATTTCTTGACAAAGCACTAGGACATGTGAAGAGAAGAACTGTGTGGTGAAACACTGATTACTCCCATCGGGAGTGAGTTTGTTATGGTTGTATAAACCCGAATATTTTCAGTCAAACTTTGACTACGACATGAGATTCTCAAGTTGCGTTATCGCAACGAAACTCGAATGCCGTGATTTATCATGAAGGTAAGACCCCGGGATCCGTCCTATGTGGCCTAGTATACGCACATAGATGTGCTCTGGTGGTATGTATTCGTGTCTACGACGTGAAGAAAATCCTGGTGGATGCACTAGGTACCCTGAGAATTACTGGGATTCATTCTTTGTAAGACCTAAATGCGGCAAAAGAATGGGTTTGACCGGTATCCCAAATTCAAATCCAAGGGGATTGAATTTGAAGTAGGTGGCAAGTATCTGTTCCGGCAGTTAACTGACCTCTTGATCCATCAGAGTTGTCAGGCTTGTTCATCAAAACCCCTTGCGAAATATTATCATGAAAATAAGTCGAAAGACCAAGTCAAAGATTTGAAAATATGAAGAAGTCGAAGAATTGATCAAGTCGAAGATTTAAAGATTAGAGATTCAACCCGAATCTGCAATTCTAGTAGAATCTCAGGGGCTACTGACAAGGGTATAGTTAATAGAGCCCGTTAGTTGAGTACCCCTGAGGCCCGTATAGCTAGGCCCAATTGTAATGATATTCGATATACGAGTCCTTACCGTATGTCGATATTGTAATCTGTATCGGACCCTACCCGATCCTCGAGACTTGGCCACCTATATATAGGGGCCAGGAGGGGACGGTGTAGGGCAGATTGAAAGCAAGCCAGGTTGAACACCCAAGTTTACTTTCGATAGACACTTATTTCGACTAACTTTACCTTCGAGTTTATCCGACGCCCTGTTTCCCCGATCCTAAGTCCTTCATCTAGGACATTTGTCGAGTTAACCCCTCGTCAGACATGTTTTGTATTGAAAAAGTAAATTGAAGTCTCGGATGATTCGAAGTCTAAGTTTCAAAGTTTAAGTATTGTATATTTAATGAAGCAACCTTGAGACTCATAAGTCAAAAGCCGAATGAGGTAGACAAGTAGCCAAGGTTGTGGAGTTAGGGAAACAGGAAAGCAAACTCGGTGACTTAGCCAAAAGATGATCCGGCATTCATAAAAAAGCAAACCAAGTTAAAACTTGTTCAGTTAGCAAACCAAAGGGAAATTAAACGTATATCTTACAACTGCACCCGGCATACCGGGGATCTGATAAAACTTAAAGTTTTTTGATGCAAAGTTCAAGAAGCAGGAGTGGAAGCAGAGCCACCGGTAGGTGGAGCTGTGGCAGTGGAGATGTCGGCCTCAGGAGTGCTGGATCCAGCAGAGGGAATAGAACCATCACCTCCGGCCGGAGCAGATCCTTGCTCCGGAGCTTCGGTGTTGGTGTCTTCAGCTTCTTCCTCGTCTTGGCTGGATTCTGAGCCCTCAACGTCCTCAGCTTCGGCTTCCTTCTCCGGCTAACGAATGTCCCGGACAAAGGCTTCGGTGTCGGCATAATCCACATAGTTGTGGGCCAACTCCTGCCAACGCCGGATATGTTCCGGATCCGTGGTCCAGATAGATCCTTTGCGCACGGTGCACAGAGTCTCCAAATCAGCTTTTTCGTACCAAGAGAGGAAATAAGTAAGAGCTTCATCAGCTCCCACCCTTGCGCCGGAATCCCGCCATTGCCGGAGACGAACCTTAGAAAGCTGCAGATCGCTGCCAAGGTCAACAGGGTCAGTGGGCGTCCTCTGTCCCGGCCAAAGAGAAGAGTGTGCCTCCTGAGCGCCGAGGAAAAGATCATCAGTGTAGCATAACATGGCCTTTTGCGGGCCTGCAGAGCGATCACTTGTTCCGACATGCCCCAGTTGGGCGAGTCAACCGGAACATTCTAGTTAACCCGGTCCACCTGCACAGCCCTCTCAACGTCTTCGACGGAAGCGGGAAACATGGCTGAAAGATAGAGAGTATGTTAGGAGCAGGAGTATGTGTCGGCATAAAGGTTATGCCAAAAAAGATCGTGGTATGTCGGGCAAATAAAAGGAAAAGGATTTGAAGCTTACTGGCGAGTTCGACATTGAGCTGGGCAATGGCAACTTCCCATTTGGTGGCCTGCTCCTTCAAGCCATCCAGTTATGCGTGAGCACTGGATGCATCAGTCTCTGAAGTGACGAGCAGCTCCTGGGCTTTCTTGAATTGGCCCTCCCTCTGTTCCTTCTCCTCCAGAAGCTCAGCAATCCGGCCCTTCAACTGCTCCACCTCAACTTTGTGGGCAGCATCCCGGTCGTCTAGCTGTTTGGCCACATCCACTGAGGGCGTACAATCCTGGTTGCGTGCTTCCAGTGCAGCCTTTTCATCTGCAAGGATTCGAAGTTAAAAGGATTTGAAGTTAGAGGAATAAGAAAGAATTTGAAGGATTTGAAGTACAAAGTGTTTGTTTGGAGGTTTGCAGGATTCGGCATACCTGTGAGCTCCTTCACCCTCTTGAGAAGCTCAGTGACCTGTTCTTCAGCAGCTGCTGCAAATGTCAGTAAAAGGTCATGTGTCGGTATATTAAGATGTGCCGGCAAGAGGTGTGTTATGAAGTAAAGAAGAGGAGAATAATCCGGCATATTATAGTATGTCGGCAAGGTTACCTTTCTGGGCCAGCTTCAGGCGAAGTTTGCTGTGCTCGTCGGATAACTTCCGATGTTCACAGACCAGGTCATGATACATGTCGGCGCGGGTGTTGTTCATGCGCTGCGAAAGTATCAAGATTTGAAGTGTTATGAGAAAATCTAGCATATCAGTTAGGTGTAAAATTCTACCAAGTGTTCATTTTTTGAAGACCCGGCACAGGTGCTGCGCACCTATCCTGGCCCTCGGTGACTAGGATTTGAAGCTCAGAGCGAGCTTATATGTCGGATAATTGGATTTGAAAAAAGCTAAGTGAGTAATTGAAAATCTCGGATGTCCGTATCCCGGACACCCGACATTTTTGGGGACTGGGGATATGTATAAGAAGAACACTTACGTTGGTGGCGTCGGCCAGAAGGTGAAGTCTCTGCTGGAAGCTGAGGAGCTCACTGGCAATAGGAATGGGCTTGGCAGCCAGTATAGCAGCAGGGTTGCCAGTGGCCGAAGCTTCATCCAACTTCTTCTTCCTGGAGCTAGCAGTGTCCATATAGTCAGCGTCATTCCACTTGATGCAGTGCTCCTTAAGATATCCAAGGCTCTTGTCACTTTTTGTCAGCAGGGAGACGCGGCCCTCAAGTTCCGGCGTCTCGAAGAAGCTGGGCCGGGCTGCGGCCTTGCCATAGTGGAGTGTCATCGCAGAGGGCGCGGGCTTAGCAGATGCCGGCGCGGAAGTAGCAGGAGATGCTGCGGTCTTGATGATCTGGTGGATCTTGAGTGTGCCGGTCTTGGCCGGGACAGAGGTCTTGGCTGGGGCAGTGGTCTTCTCAGCTGTTGGAGTCCTGGGCGCTGGTAGTTCCGGCGCGGCAGGTGCAGCTTGTCCAGCAGAAGCAGGTGCCGGGTCAGTCCGGACTTCTGGTACTGCGGGGCCCTTTCCTTTATCTATGCCGGCGCACATGTCGCCTGCGCCGGCGTCTTCAGCAGTTCCGGCGCCGCTTGCGGGCGCGCCGGTGTCAGAGGTATCCTGTTGAGCCCCCGAGTCCATGTGGACCTCAGGGGCAGAATTGTCTTGTTCCGGTGGAGGATCATCCTTCGCTGGGGAAGAGGCCTTTTCCGGCGCAGGCGAAGATGCCGGCGCCAGAGAGGTGGTGTGACTGGCAGACGGTATGTCGGGGTGCGCTGCGGCCGCCGGTTTATCAACGTTAGGGCTGGCACTCGAGCTGGAGGCATGTTCCGGCGCAAGAGGAGCCCTGAAAGAGAGAAAACACCAAGTTGATAATCGAAGGGAGAAATATGTCGGAAGTAATATAAAGGGAAGAAACTTACCCCGAGGCGACGGGTCTTTGCCTTTTGGGCTGGGGCACGCCAACCTTCTGCCTTTTTGGTTGCTGGGGTGTGTCGGGCTAGGGCTTCACGCCTCGCTTCCGGCCGGCACGTCCGCCGGTGGAAGGAGGTCCCTGGTTCAGAGGGGCGGCGTCGACAACCATGTCGTCCGGGATAGCTGAGGACGACATAGGATAAGCAAAAGGTGTGGTAGGAAAGGCATATGCAAGTGGCATTGGGTCATAATACATCAGGATCTCCTTGTCAGAGTCATCCTCACTTCGGGCTTGAGTGGAATGCCGGGAGGAAGAGTCCTTACCCGCGGCAGAGGCGGCGCGGGTGTTCCAGGGTAGCTTGTCCCAGTGATCTGGGTCTTCTGCGTCTGCAGCAGTGCGGTCTGCCGCGATCTTGATTCGGGAATTCTCCATCTTCTGGAAGCTAAATTTCTACATAAGGACAAACTCAATTGGTCAGAAACAAGAAATATGCCGGTACAGGAAGTATGTCGGGTCAAGCATGATAAGTGTCGGAAAATAGAAATATGTCGGCCTAGATATCTATATGCCTAAGGGATTTACCATCGGTGCGGGGCGATCCCGGCAGTAAGGTTCTAGCCCCCAGGCAAAGGTAGCCTGAGAGGACTTGCAGATGTCCTTGATCCGCCGCAGGATGTCGGCCGGAGTCAGCTCGTGTGTAGAGTGCCGGGTGGGGTCCATGGGCCCGCTCATCTGGCAAATTTTATGTGACCGGCGCTGGAGAGGAGAGACGCGCCGGCTGATAAAGCAAGCCACCAAGTCTTGAGGAGTGAGGCTGGCATCCTGCAATTCGCCCTTAACCCGGTGGAGTGCGTTAACCGGCCCCACGGTGGTCTTCGGGTTATAGGTCTAGTTCTTCATCTCCAAGGGTGGCTCATCCACGAATGGCGGCAGGTTAAGCAGATCGACGTCTGTGGTATTCTTGACGTAGAAGAAGCTTTTTTGCCACTTCTTACAAGACTCAAGAAGCTCTACCTTGGGGAAGTCCGAGCCCTTCCGGGACATAATGGTGGCCGTGCCACATTGGGTCATGGGGCGGTCCTTCTTCTCCTGAGCTGTCTCCGGCGGGTGTACCTTGGACCGGGGCTGTTCTTGGATAACTTGCTTCCGCAGTTGGAAGTACTTTGCCCAAGCTTGGGTGAAGGCTTCTATGCCGGCGAAGCCTTCGTAGAAAGCGGCAAAGGCAGATAGGATCATCACTACATTCTTCAGGATACGGTTCATAGTTCATTCGCCGGGAAGTCCCGGAAGAAGTCTAACGCCGGCAGGCCAAAGCCCCGCTCGAAGTGGGCGATGAACACGACGCGTTAGTCGGCTTCATGTGCCGGCACAGTCTCTCCCACCGGTAGCCGGCATGCAACGCCGTCCGGAACACTTCTGGTGGTGGTAATCCAAGATATATCGGCCGGGGTCACCTCTGACCCCTCCCAGCCGAAGCGTCCTTGGAGCTGGGCAGAGTTATCCTCCTCCGAAGCCAAGGTGGCCGTCATACTCGATGATGCCATCTTGGTGGCCGGGACAGGGCGTGAAAGCCGGAGTCCCGTGATGTTAGTCCTATCAAGATCAGAGAAAAGAGGGAAGTTAGTCTCTCTGGCATACCAATCTCACAGAAGTTAGCAGGAAGAGAAGATCTACCATCGCAGTTAAAATTGGAAATAACCATGGATAAAATCCTACGGGAAGAACACCTGTGAACTACCAAAGAACATCACTAGCAATGCTAATCGAGTCAATGAGATACTAAGCAAAGAAACTGCCGGAGATCTAAGCAAATAGAGTTACCGAGGCAGAAAAGGAGGAAGAACAGAGAAGAATGAAGAACTCACCGAAGCTTCGCCGGCGGCGATGGAACAGCGGCGAGCTTGCAGGCGGAGATCTAATCTCCCCCGGTAATGTCCGGGAGAGGATCAGCGGTGATGGCATCGAGGGCGAGGATGTCAGACGTCGGCGAGCAGAGGCACCGGCGTGAAGGAAGGCGACGGCGGCGACGTTCCTTCTTTGTTCCTCGGTCCGGCGGTGGAGCGCAAGAGGCAGAGGAACAGAGGAAGAAGAAGACGAGGTGGGGTAAAAAGGGCAAGTTAACCCCCGCCCCCATATTTATACAGCGGGACCAGGGTCGTGGGGGTCATGGTAGCGCTCCACTACCCCGACCGTTTCTGTGGGAAGTCGCCACGTGGCGGCACGGAGTGGGGCGGCGGTTCCTGTAACCGCGCCACTAGGCAATGATGGCAGAGAGTAAATGCACTATGAACCGTCACTTCATCTAACTGTTCATAGTGGCAGGGTAGTTGCAAGTTTCGAGGGAAACTGTCAGACTTGGCTTCTCGGGGAAGCCCCAGCCATGTGCCGGCGTGACGGTGCATAAAGCAAGTTCCGTCCGGAATACCTTCGGGACCGGCCGGATTAACTTTTTTGAAAAGGATGAGGAGCCGAAATATATGCAAAGGTCCGGCATATAACCTAATCTCTGATATATAATCAAGTGCCGAGATATGAGGAAAGGATGATATTATTGAACCTGTCAAGGCTCCTCAGTTGAGACTGGGGAACCTCGACAGCTTCGGGGACTAGTGTCGGGGGGATGACCCCCAGTAGGGTCAAGAGACTAGAAAGATATAAGCAATAAGGTTGACTTTATGTTGGTTGACCTAAGTTGGGTCTGGCCGGAATATAAGAGTATCGGCCAGACCGGTATATAAGGCATATCACATCTGGTGTTCGGATATACCGGCATAGCCGGGATACTTGGAGAGGTGTGCCAGCGTATGTATAGATATGCCAGCCTAACTTAATTGTTATATGTGCAGGAGCAGGGGCGGCCGGATTACCCAGGCAGGAGGTCGTTGGTCCGGCATATAGGTCCAGGATATGGCCAACGGCTATATCCGGGATACAGAAGTCAACCAAGGTGTCATATCCCAACAAACAAGGAAGGAAACATCCAAGCATGGGGGCAGATTCTGATGACAGAGTGCACAGTGGTGGTCTAACAACTATCACTATGCACAAGTACCGTCCTTACATCACAGGGGTAAGGTCACAGTCGAAGCAAGTACAGAGGACAGGGATGGTGAGTCCCATCGAGAGCAATCAGGGGCGAAGTCAAAGGTGGCAGCCCTCGTTACCTTGTCCTATTTGGACTATAGCCAGTGTCATATGTATGTATGTGACCGTTGTTGTCGGGGGGATGACCCCCGGTAGGGTCAAGAGACTAGAAAGATACAAGGACTATGGGTGACTTTATGCCGGATAACCAAGGAAGGGTCTGGCCGGAATATAAGAGCATCGGCTAGGCCGGCATATATGTGTATCCCGGATAAATGTCCGGATATACCGGCATAACCGGGATACTTATAGAGGAGTGCCGGCATATGCTTAGATATGTCGGCCTGACTTATTTGATATATTGTGCAGGAGCATGGGCCGGATTACTCGTCCTTCATAGGTCGTTGGTCCGACATATAGGTCCAGGATATGGCCAACGGTCATATCCGGGATACAGAAGTCAGCTAAGGTGTCATGTCCCTACAATCAAGGAGAGACTCTGCCAAGTATGGAGAGGGATCATGTTGATAGGGTGCATAGTGCTGGTCTACCTACCCTCACTGTGCACAAGTATAGCCCTTACCTCACAGAGGTAAGGTCACAGTCCAAGAAGTACAAGGTACAGGGATGTGGAGTCCCATTGAGAGCAATCAGGGGCAAAGTCAAGGGTCTTGCCCATCGTCAGCATGTCCTGTTTGGAGTGTAGTTGGTGTCTCCTGGTCTTATGTGACCGTTGTAACCCTGGCCACCACTATATAAGGTGGCACAGGGAGCCCTAGTAAGGGGTTGGTCACTCTGTGTTCCTACACTTAGCAGTTCATCTTCCTCCTCTAGCAGAGAGCTTGGAAGCACCATTGTTGTATACTCCATCGATACAAATATATAACCAGTAGAGCAGGAGTAGGGGTGTTATCTCCTTACGAGAGCCCCGAACCTGGGTAGATCAGTGTTCCTTTCTGTCGTGCTTTTTAGCTCGTTCCCCTCTCCCGAATCCTCCAGCATCTAGTTCGGCCCCCATTTAAGCCATCCCATGGCATATGTTGTTTCACCACGATGACATTTGGCGCCCACCATGGGGCTGATCGATATGCTGGGCGGAGTGTTTATTCGGACGGGGTCTGTGATAGCAGCTTCGGGAGTGCGCGTGGTCTCTGGCCTCGTCCAGAGGCTAGGCTCGCTCAGCTTCGTCAGTGACAACACCGGATGTCTCGGCGGCCGGCCGTTCCCCAGGGATGGCCGGATCATGTCTTTCGGTTCCCACGAGGTGTACGTGGGGACTGAGAGAGTTTGCAGGGAAGAGGTACTGGTGGCGGTGGATCCTCCGTCACATCGGCTGGCTCACGCTGGGCGTAGCGCTCGCTCAGTAGAGTCGGCCGAGGTAATGATGGCCGGCACATCAGTGCCGCCGGCGGAGGGTGCCGGCAAAGCAGCAGCAGCAGCAGGAGATACTCCCCCGGAGCCGCCGAAGGCCAAGAGGTCGGCACGTCCTCCGTTGGAGCGCGTCGAGAACCTGGCCGGCACTTCCGCTGTGCCGGCAAAGGGTCAGGTGCTTCTTCCCATCATCGATCGGCTTCTAGAGCCGGTGCGATCCGGCGATGATCCGGAGCAGACAAGGGAGGTCCTGGAGGGATCTCGCCAGGCCCTCGTCGACGAGGCCCTGGCCATGCACCAGGAGCGCGAGCGGTTTAACCGGCAACTCCGTGAGTATGAGGCAGCCCATGGTTTTACTCCTGTGGTAACCCGGCCTAAGCCGGATAGATGAGGTTAGAACTAGAGGTAGAGATCTTAACACTGAGCTAGGTAAAGATGCTAGAGCTAAGAGTCATACTGCAACTAGCACTGTGCCTAAGGTAGTCTATAGCTCACCAGTGAAGAACCTTAGAGCAGCAGCGGAGGTAGCTAAGGACTTATCTAATTTGTCCGGCGAAGCACTGCATGAGCAGCAAGCCCGGCTTAACCATCTTTTGTCTGAAGCTACCAAGCAGCAGGAGGCCTTTAAGAAGGCAAACCTAGGTGCCGGGGCATCCCAGTACGTTGCGTCGGTAGGAGGTGCCGGCGCAAGGTCAAGGGGGGGAGGCTTCGTCCCCGCATCCAAGCGCCCGGCGTGCCGGAAGTGTGACCTCTGGCCGCCGGGACAAGCAGATCCAGGTGTATGATCTGGCAATCACCGGAAAGCAAGCAATAGTTCAAAAGAGTGCCGGCCAAGCTGACAAGTATGTCGGCAGCAAGAAGGCTGGCCAGAATATGCCGGCCGGGCAAGGAGCAGTGTCGGCCGGTGATGGGCGGAGTAATAGTGCTGCTCGGCGTCAGCCGCAAGGTGCCGGGGGTGCAGCACAGTAGCAAGGTGCAGGTCAGCCGAGACATCAGGAAGATGATGGGAACTCCGCCCTTGCCAGGGCGGGATATCAGCAGCAGCACCAGCAAGGCCAGCAGTATCAGCAAGGCCAGCTAAATGAGCAGTGTCAGCCGGAGCAGCAGCAGCAAACGATGATCGCGGGCCCAATTGCATCCCGGCTAGGACCTCGGTCCTTAGCAGCAAGTGATGCGCGCTTCAAGCTGGACAGGATTCACCAATCAGAGTTGGTGGAGAGGCAAGGAGCTCCGGGTCCTATGTGCTTTGGACCCCGGATTATGGGTGAGCCGGTACCTTACTACTTCCAGCTCGCGCGTGGCGCGAGGACATACAACGGCAGTACAAAGCCGGAAGACTGGTTGGAGGATTACTCCACCGCAGTGAACATTGCCAGAGGAAACCTTAGATGGGCGGTACGATATGTACCGCAAATGCTAGAAGGACCAGCCAGGATATGGTTGAATAATCTGCCGGCCGGAAGTATCAACGGCTGGGTTGATTTCGAAGAGCAGTTTGTGTCAAACTTCACCAGTACATACAAGAGGCCTAACCGTCCTCAGCAGCTGGCCAACTACCGGCAATGAGTAAATGAGACCGACCGTGACTACCTGACCAGGTGGTGCACATTGCGCAATTCCTGCGAAGGAGTTGTGGAACAGCAGGCCATCATGTGGTTCGCTCATGGGTGCCGGCATGGCACCATGTTGTGGCAAAAGCTTCAGAGGGAAATGCCGGCCACGTTGGCCGAGACAATCAAGATTGCCGATAGTTATGCTCTGGGAGATCCCATGCAGCCCACCCTTGATTCACAAGGACAGGGGCAGACCCAGGGGAACACCAACAGCGCCGGGAGACCAGGGCAATACTATCGCTCTGATAACCGGAACAAGAGAAGAGATGAAAGGCCGGATTACAGGTATGGAACGGCGCAAGTAGCCGCTGTGGAGGAAGAACAAGGGGGCGCTGGCAGTAGCCAGCGTCCGAGGTATGAGGACAATCAGCTGCCATAGCAGCAAGCGCAGCCCTTCCAGAAGAAGAATGTCTGGATCAACAAGAATGCCGGCGGAGGCGCCAGCCAGAAGAAGCAATGGCCGAAGTATACGGTGGGTCTGGCCATGGATAAGCCTTGTGTGTTTCACACGTTCCAGCCGGGTAAGCCGGCAAATCATTTAACGAGAAACTGTTCATGGCTGGACGACATATTAGCAGGTCGTGCAGGTCCCTGGGGACCGGCTAGACCATCTATCCCAGCAGCTCCATCGCCATTGACAGGTGCAAATACAGTTGTAGTCCCGCCCAGGCCGGTTAATCCCGGGAATCAGAGCAATACCGGAAGTGCCGACGTAAATCAAGTAGATCAGAACTATAACCTGGAGTACTATGCCGGAGGCCCAGCAGCGGGCCGGAATGAGTACAAGGAGCATGATCAGAGCTACATGGTCTTTGAGACCGAAAGAACAGACAAGCAGAGCTTGTACCGGAGGTGTTTGGAGGTGAATGCCGTTATGTCGGCTGTTCCGAAGCTAATGTACTGGTCTGACTAGGCCATTGGCTGGGACAGGGCAGATCATCCCAGGATCATGCCAAACCCCGGCGGGTATGCTCTTGTGATGGATCCGACATTCGTCGGGCCGGCTAATAACGTGAGATTCAGCAAGGTCCTCATCGACAATGGGAGCAGCATCAATATCATGTACCGGGATACGATGCAGAAGCTGGGCATCAAGGAAAATATGCTGGAGCCAAGCAAGACCACATTCCACGGCATTGTGCCGGGACTTTCGTGTGTGCCGATGGGCAAGATCTGGATGGATGTCATGTTTGGCAGCCGGGATAACTGCAGGGTGGAAAATCTCATGTTCGAGGTGGTGGATCTGGAAAGCCCCTATCATGCTTTGCTGGGAAGGCCGGCACTGGCGAAGTTCATGGCCTCTACGCATGTTGCGTATCTGAAGATGAAGATACCGGGGCCCAAGGGAGTGATCACCATCATTGGTGATTACAAGCGCTCGATGGCGTGTGCAACGGCCGGATCAAATCTGGCCGAAACTCTGATCATCGCCGAAGAAAAGAAGAGGCTCAAGCGAGCCGTGGAAATAGCGGAGACAGTGGCGGCCGGCAAATCTATGCCGGGCATGGCAAATCCCGGTGGCAGTGCTTCTTTCCAGGTGGGCAAGGAAGTCAAAAAGGTGCCTCTGGATGAAGTTTTCCCATAGCGCCATGCCCTTGTCAGGGCAAGTTTGGATCCCAAATAGGAAAGCGAGCTCATCAGCTTCCTCCGTGAGAATCGGGATATCTTTGCATGGTCTACTTCAGACTTGCAAGGTGTGCCGAGGGAGCTGGCTGAGCATGCACTGCATGTAAGACCGGATGCTAGGCCGGTGAAGCAACCGCTCCGGCGGAATGCAGGTGATAGAAGGAAAGCCATTTGGGACAAAGTGGCTAGGCTCCTAGCCTCCGGCTTTATCAAAGAAGTGCTTCATCCGGATTGGGTGTCTAATCCGGTTTTGGTGGAAAAGAAGAAGGATGAGCCCGCCATAGTAAAAGTATGGCGGATGTGTGTTGATTACACCAACTTGAACAAGGCATGCCCTAAAGATCCATTCCCGCTCCCTCGGATCGATCAAGTGATTGATTCCACAGCTGGATGTGAACTGTTATCATTTGTAGATGCCTATTCTGGTTTCCACCAGATCCCCTTGTATGAGCCGGATCAAATAAAGACATCCTTTATTACCCCGTACGGGGCTTATTGCTATCTCACTATGCCGTTCGGTTTAAGAAATGCCGGCGCAACTTACCAAAGGTGTATGCAAAAATGTTTGCACGATCAAATAGATAAAAATGTGCAGGTATATGTCGACGATATCGTCATAAAGACCAAGGAGAGCAAGACTCTCGTAGATGATCTCCGGGAAACCTTTGGAAACCTGAGGAGATTCCGGATGAAGTTGAATCCGGCTAAGTGTACCTTCGGTGTGCCGGCGGGCAAGTTGCTCGGCTTCCTGGTTTCCAGCCGGGGTATTGAGGTGAATCCCGGCAAGATTCGTGCCATAGAAAGAATGAAGCCGCCGACAGATTTGAAGGAAGTACAGAAGTTCGCCGGGTGCCTCGCATCCCTGAGCCGTTTCATAAGCCGGCTGGGAGAGAAAGCTTTGCCGTTATATCAGTTGATGAAGAAGTCTGACACATTTGTCTGGACAGCGCAAGCAGATGCGGCTTTCAAGGAATTGAAACAGATGTTGTCAACAGCGCCGGTATTGGCGTCTCCGATGCCCCGGGAGCCGATGTTGCTCTATATAGCGGCAACCAACAGGGTTGTCAGTGCAGTAGTAGTAGTGGAGCGAGAGGAGGGAGGCAAAACCGTGCAGCGGCCGGTATATTATCTGAGTGAAGTCCTCTCCACCTCAAAGCAAAACTACCCACACTATCAGAAGATGACCTATGGCGTCTATATGGCGGCCAAGAAGCTCAAGCATTACTTCCAAGAGCACCCAATCCGGGTAGTGGCCGAGGCCCCTATCTCGGAGATCATAAGCAACAAAGATGCCAGTGGCAGAATAGCCAAGTGGAAAATAGAGTTGTCACCATATACACCTCAGTATGATAAGAGGGATACAATCAAGTCCCAGGTATTGGCTGATTTCTTCATTGATTGGGCCGAGATACAATATGAGCCGCCATTGCCAGATGCAAATTATTGGAGGATGCATTTCGACGGTTCCAAGACAATACATGGCCTGGGTGCCGGCATAGTTCTCAGTTCACCAAAGAATGACCAATTGAGATATGTCCTGCAGATTCATTTTGCAGCATCAAATAATGTGGCGGAATATGAGGCACTTGTGCATGGCCTGAAGGTGTCTAAGGACATAGGAATTCGCCGGATTATGTGTTTCGGTGATTCTGACTTAGTGATTCAGCAGTGTTCCGGAATATGGGATGCGCATGATGCAAACATGGGATCCTACCGTTTCCTGGTGCAGCAGTTGAGTGGTTACTTTGAAGGTTGTGAGTTCCGGCATGTTCTCCGGGCTCAGAATGACGCAGCCGATGCATTGTCCAAGCTGGGATCTTCCAGAGATTCAATCCCGCCCGGCATTTCATTGGAGCATCTGAGGAAGCCGTCAATCAAGCCCTCGCCGGAATCATCATCCATTTATGTCCCGCCAAGTCCGGAGGAGGCAATTCCGATGGAGATAGATGCCGGAGTCAGATCAGATAACCCGGGGACTGTTTTCTCTGTCCCGGGGACTGGGCCGACACATGCAGTGAGTACAGTATTCCGGAGCAGAAATAGGGGAAAGGGTAAAATGTACCAAGAGGTTGTGCCGGTATACCCGGGGACTGCTCCGACATACCCGGGGACTGATCCCTCAGTCCCGGGGACTTCGCAGCCCATGGAGATCGATTATGTGTCGGCCGAAATGATGGAGATAGATCAGGCAGTATTCACTGTCAAGGAAGTGCCCTCATGGGCACGTCCAATCATGGATTTCCTGGTGAATGGCCAAGTGCTGGCGGATGAAAATGAGGCCCGCCGAGTTACAAGGAGATCCAAAGGATATACCATCATCAACAAGGAAATATACAAAAGAAGTGTCACCGGAGTATTGCAGAGATGTGTCGAATCTGCGGAAGGCCTGGAGATGCTCCAGGAAATTCATCAGGGGGAGTGTGGTCACCACGCTTCATCCAGAGCATTGGTGGCAAAGGTATTCCGGCATGGCTTCTATTGGCCGACGGCACTGCAAGAAGCAGAAGATTTGGTCCGGAAATGCAATGGGTGTCAAAGATATGCCCACCAGATTCATCAGCCGACATCTGCCTTAAAGACTATCCTGATAACTTGGCCCTTTGCTGTTTGGGGCCTGGATATGGTCGGGGCTTTTAAGCCGGCCAGAGGAAAGATGACCCATATCTTGGTCATGGTGGACAAGTTCACCAAGTGGATTGAAGTAAAGCCCATAAGCAAGTGTGATGGACACACATCAGTGAAATTCCTAAAAGATATAATATTGAGATATGGTGTTCCCCATGGCATCATCACTGACAATGGGTCGAACTTTGCCCAAGGGCCATTTGCCAGATTTTGTGAGGAAGTGGGAATCCAGCTGGACATTGCGTCGGTCGCTCACCCTTGTACCAATGGCCAAGTAGAGAGGTCAAATGGACTAGTGTTATCCGGCATAAAACCCCGGCTGATAGAGCCACTGGAGAAAACTCCGGGACGTTGGCTAGATGAATTGCCAGCAGTGCTTTGGAGTTTAAGGACAACTCCGAATAGGTCAATAGGCTATACACCCTTTTTTCTTGTGTATGGAGCAGAAGCTGTGCTTCCCATAGATGTAATACATGATGCACCAAGAGTGGTGCTATATACTGAGGAAGAGGCTAAAGAAGCCAGGGAAAATGATGTTGATCTGCTGGAAGAAGCAAGAGAAATAACACTGTCAAGAACAGCAGTATATCAGCAGAACCTCAGACGCTATCATGCGCAGAAGGTAAATCCAAGGAGATTCCAAGAGGGAGATCTAGTACTCCGGCTAAGGCAAGGCACAGAGGGCCAGCATAAGTTAACTCCTCCATGGGAGGGGCCATTCATTGTGAGCAGAGCTCTGCACAATGATGCCTATTATCTTATAGATGCGCAGGCCCCCAAGAAGGACAAGGCGGACAGGTCCGAAGAAGAAACCAAGCGACCATGGAACATAGCCCTACTCCATCCCTTTCACTCCTGAGTAGCATAATGTATGTATTTCCATTTTGCTTTTTATGCCGGTATAAGGCTAATGAATGAAATGTCGGCATCCCGAAGAGATCGGGCACTGCCTCCGAGATATATCGCTGTTTATTTTCAGTTCTTGTTAGTATGCCGGCTGGCTTGATTTGAATATTTCCTATGTCGGCCTAGTAATGTGTCGGCACCAAAGGCCGCTCTTCGACTCAGCTGCTGTCCAAAACCCGGCTTCATGGCTAGCAAGAGTAGATGCCAAAGATTGTCTACACATGGAAAACGGCTAGGGAAATATAGAGCAAGCGAACCGACATTTATGTTATTGCTAAGAGTAAAAACTTGAAATGTCGGATGATTCGAAGTCTAAGTTTCAAAGTTGAAGTACTGTAAGTTTAATGAAGCAACCTTGAGACTCGTATGTCGAAAGCCAAAAAAGGTAGACAAGTAGCCAAGGTTGTGAAGTTGAGGAAACAGGAAAACAAACTCGGTGACTTAGCCAAAAGATGATCCGGCATTGATAAACAAACAAACCAAGTTAAAACTTGCTCAGGTAGCAAACCAAAGGAAATTAAATGTGTATCTTACAATTGCACCCGGCATTCCGGGGATCTGATAAAACTTAAAGTTTTTGGTGCTGCAAAGTCAAGGAGCAGCGGCAGAAGCAGAGCCGCCGGCTGGAGGAGCTGTAGCAGTGGAGATGTCGGCTTCAGGAGTGCCGGACCCAGCAGATGGAATGGAACCATCACCTCCGCCCGGGACAGATCCCTGTTCCGGGGCGTCAGTGCCAGCTTCTTCAGTTTCTTCTTCGTCTTGGCTGGAGTCGGAGCCCTCAGCATCGGCAGCATCCTTGGCGTCGTCTGCCGACTTCTCTGGCTCACGGATGTCCCGGACAAAAGTTTCGGTGTCGGCATAATCCACGTAGCTGTGGGCTAATTCTTGCCGACGCCGAATATGTTCCGGATCCGTGGTCCAGATGGATCCTTCGCGCACAGTGCGCAAAGTCTCCAAGTCAGCTTTTTCGTACCAAGAGAGGAAGTAGCTGAGAGCTTCATCAGCTCCCACCCTTGCGCCGGAGTCACGCCATTCTCAGAGGCGAACCTTGGAAAGCTGTAGATCATTGCCGAGATCAACAAGGTCAGTGGGTGTCCTTTGCCCCGGCCAGAGGGCAGAATATGCCTCCTGGGCGCCAAGAAAAAGTTCTTCAGTGTAAAGGGTCATGGCGTTCTTCCGGGATTGCAGGGCCAACAGCTGCTCCGACATGTCCCAGTTGGCCGAGTCAACCGGAACACCCCGGTTCTCTCGATCCAACTGCAGAGCCCTCTCAACATCTTCGACGGAAGCAGGAAACATGTCTGAGAAATAGGAATAATGTTAGCAAAAGGAGTATATGTCGGCGTAAGGGTTATGCCGGAAAGGATCAGCATATGTCGGGCAGGATAAGGGAAAGGGATTTGAAGCTTACTAGCGAGGTCGGCATTGAGCTGGGCAACTGTAACTTCCCATTTCGTTGCCTGCTCCTTCAGGCTAGACAATTCGGCATGGGCGTTGGAGGCATCAGTCTCGGAGGTGACAAGCAGCTCCTGGGCTTTCTTGAGTTGGCCCTCCCTCTGTTCCTTCTCCTCCAGAAGCTCGGCAATCCGGCCCTTCAACTGCTCTATCTCGACCTTGTGAGCGGCATCCCGGTCGTCCAGTTGCTTGGCCACATCCACTGAGGGCACACAGTCCTGGTGGCGTGCCTCCAGCGCAGCTTTATCATCTGAAAAGATTTGAAGTCAAAAGAATGTGAAAATGAAAAACAGTGACAAGAGATAAAGGATTGGAAGTATAAAGTGTCTATTTGGGTGACAACAGGATCCGACATACCTGTCAGCTCCTTCACCCTCTTGACAAGCTCGGTGACTTGGGCTTCGGCATCAGCTGCAGAATGACGGCAAAAGGTGTATCAAAAAAAAGAGAAGGCAAGGCATACAGCATATATGTCGGATGAGTTTACCTTTCTGGCGCAGTTCCAGCAGGAGCTTGCTGTGTGCGTCAGATAACTTCCGGTGCTCGCACACCAAGTCGTGGAACATGTCGGCGCGTATGTTGTTCATACGCTGCAAAAGTGTTAGGATTTGAAAGGTTATGAGAAAAGTCTAGCAAGCCAGTACAATTGAAGATTACGCGAAGAATTCATGCTGTTGAAGACCCGGCACAAGTGCTGCGCACCTATCCCGGCTCTCGGTGACTAGGATTTGAAGCTCGAATCGAGCTTATATCTCGGTCAAGAGGATTTGAAAAATAATTAAGAGGTGAAATAAATAAAGACCCAGCACAAGTGCTGCGCACCTATCCCGGCTCTCGGTGACTAGGATTTGAAGCTCGGATCGAGCTCATATGTCGGCAGTTAATTTGAGAACAGCTAACTAAAAGAATATTGGAAAATCCCGGATGTCCGTATCCCGGACAGCCGACATTTTCGGGGACTGGGGATATGCGTGGAAAAGACTTACGTTGGTGGCATCGGCCAAGAGGTGAAGTCTTTGCTGGAGGCTGAGGAGCTCGCAGGCGATAGGAATGGGCTTCGCGGCCAGGATGTCAGATGGATTGCCAGTGGCCGAGGCTTCGGCCAACTTCTTGCTCCTGGAATCCGCAGTGTCCATACTGTCGGCGTCGTTCCACTTGGTGCAGTGCTCCTTAAGAGACCCAAGGTTCTGATCACTTTTCGTCACCAGGGAGACGCGGCCCTCGAGTTCTGGAGTGTCGAAGAAGCTGGGCCGGTAGCCAGGCCGGGATGCTGCCCTGCCAAGATGCAGAGCCAGGGCAGAGCTGGGCCGGGATGCTGCCTTGGAAGGAGCAGTGGCGACGGATAATGTGCTGGGCTTGGTCGGCTGGATCTTGAGGGTGCCGGACTTGACCGGGGCAGAGGTCTTATCCGGGATGGAGGTCTTGGCCGGGGCAGCGGTCTTGCTTGGTGCTGGAGTCTTCTCGGCAGAGGGAGTCTTGGGCGCGGGTTGTTCCGGCGCGGCCAGTGCAGCTTGGCCTGCAGAGGCAGGTTCCGGAGTAGTTCGGACTTCCGGCACTGCAGGGCCCTTTCCTTTGATATCTGTGCCGGCGCTCTTGTTGCTTGCGCCGACGTCTTCGGTAGTGCCGGCATCGCTGGTACATGCGCCGGAGTCGGGGGCATCTTGTTGGGCTCCTGTGTCCATGTGGACATCAGAAGCCGAAGGTTCCTGTTGAGCCCCCGAGTCCATGTGGACGTCGGGGGCAGAGTTGTCTTGCTCCGGCGGAGGATCGTCCTTCGCCGGGGAGATGGTTCTATCGGGCGTAGGCGAAGATGCCGGCGCCGGAGAGGTCGTGTGGCTTGCAGATGGTATGTCGGAGGTGGCAGTGGCCACCGGCGTGGAAACCTTCGGGCCGCCACTCGAGCCGGAAGCTTGTTCCGGCGCAAGAGGAGCCCTGAAAAAGAGAAAACACCAAGTTAGTAATCAAAGCAAGAGGTATGTTGGAGGCAATACAAAGAAAAGAAGCTTACCCCGGGGCAACAGGTCGAGGTTTTTTCGGGCGAGGCGCCGAAACCTTCTGCCTCTTCTGTGCCGGCTCAGCCTGGGGTTTGACCCCGCGCTTCTTGCCACTGCGTACGCCGGCAGGAGGAGGTCCCTGGCTTAATGGCGTAGCGTCGATTACTTCATCGTCCGGGATAGCTGAGGACGGCATAGGATAAGCAAAGGGTGTGGGAGGAAAGGCATATGCAAGTGGCTTTGGGTCATAATACATCAGGATCTCCTCGTCAGAATCACCCTCACTCCGGTCTTGAGTAGATTGCCGGGGTGAGGAGGCCTTACCCGTGGCAGCTGCAGCACGGGTGCTCCGGGGAAGCTTATCCCAGTGGTCTGGATCTTCAAGATCTGCGGCAGTGCGGTCCACAGCTATGACAATGCGGGAGTTCTCCATGGCCTGGAAGCTGAATTTCTGCATAAGAGTAAGCTCAATTGATCAAACAAAAGAATATGTCGGCGAATAACAATGTCTAGGGCCAAGCATGATATGTGTCGGAAAATAGACATGTGTCGGCTTAAGTATCTATATGCCGGACAAGAGACTATGTGTCGGCCAGAAGGATTTACCGTTGGGGCGGGGCGACTCCGACTGTATGGTTCAAGTCCCCAGGCAAAAGTGGCCTGAGAACACTTGCAGATGTCCTTGATCCGCCGCAGAATGTCGGCCGGAGTCAGCTCGTGTGTAGAATGCCGGGTGGGGTCCATGGGCCCGCTCATCTGGCAGATTTTATGCGACCGGCGCTGCAGAGGGGATATGCGCCGGCTGATAAAGCATGCCACTAAATCTTGAGGGGTAAGGCCGGCATCCCGAAGCTCACCCTTAACCCGGTGGAGAGCGTTCACCGGCATCACGGAGCTCTTCGGGTTGTAAGTCCAATTCTTCATCGCCAAAGGTGGCTCGTCCACGAAGGGCGGCAGGTTGAGCAGATCCACATCCGTGGTATTCTTGACGTAGAAGAAGCTTTTTTGCCACTTCTTGCAAGACTCAAGCATCTCCACCCTGGGGAAGTCCGAGCCCTTCCGGGACATGATGGTGGCCGCACCACATAGGGTCATGGGGCGGTCCTTCTTTTCCTGAGCCGTCTCCGGTGGGTCATCCTTGCTCCAAGGCGGTTCTTGGATGACTTGCTTCCGCAGTTGGAAGTACGTTGCCCAAGCTTGGGTGAAGGGCTCTATGCCGGCGAAGCCTTCGCAAAAAGCAGCGAAGGCGGAGAGGATCATCACGGCGTTGGCCGGGATATGGTGAGGTTGCAGGTCGTAGGTGTCGAGGAAGTCCCGGAAGAAGTCCGATGCCGGCAGACCGAAGCCCCGCTCGAAGTGGGCGATGAACACGACGCGTTCGCCGGGTTCAGGTGCTGGCACAATTTCTCCCGCTGGAAGCCGGCACGCCACACCCTCCGGGACTCTTCTCGTGGAGGTGATCCATGATATGTCGGCCGGAGTAACCTCCGACCCCTCCCAGCCGGAGCGTCCTTGGAGCTAGGCTGAGTTATCCTCCTCCGAGGCCGAGGTGGCCATCATACTTGATGATGCCATCTTGGTGGCCGGGGCAGGGCGTGAGAGCCGGAGTCCCGTGATGTTATTCCTATCAAAGCCAGAGAAAAGAGGGAGGTTAGACTCTCTGGCATACCACTCACGCAGAAGTTAGCAGGAAAAGAGGATCTACCATCGCAGTTAAAATCGGAAACAAACGTGGGTAAAACTTCTACGGAAGAACGCCTGCGAACCGCTAAGGAAAATTGCTAGCAATGCTAATCGAATCAAAGAGGTGTCAAGCAGAGGAACTGCCACAGATCTATGCGAGTAGGGTTACCATTGTGAAGCTACAGAAAAGCATGAGAGAGGAAGAACAAAGAAGGAGGAACTCACCGAAGCTTGGCCGGCGGTGTTGGAACGGCGGCGAGCGTGCAGAGGGAGGTCCAATCTTCCAGCAATGTTGCGAGGAGGAGAGGCGGCGTCGTCAACAGGGATGTCGGGCGTCGTCGAGCGTCAGCGCCGGAGTGGAGCAGGAAGGCGGCGGTGTTCCTTCGCTGTCCTTCGGTCCGGCGATGAAGCGCAAGGGGCAGAGGAGCGGAGGAAGAAGAAGGCACTGTGGGGGTAAAAAGAGCTAGTTTACTCCCACCCCCGTATTTATACCGAAGGACCAGGGTCGGGGGGATCGTGGTAGTGCTCCACTACCCCGACCGTTTCCGCCGGGAGTCACCACGTGGCGGCACGGAGTGGGGCGGCGGTTACAGTAACCGAGCCACTAGGCAATGATGGCCTGCAGTAAAGGCGTTGTGAACCGTCACGTCGTATGACCGTTCATGATGGCAGGGCAGTTGCAAGTTTTGATGCAAACTGTCGGGCTTGGCTTCTCAAGGAAGTCTCGTCGTGCCGGAACAACTGCCCGGGGAATAGGTTCGGTCCAGAGTACCCTCAGGGCCGGCCGGATTAACTTTTGGAGAAGGAACAGTGGCCGGTATATGCAAGGATATCCCGGCATATAATCTGATCGTCGGGATACAACGAAAGGATGATATGTTGAACCTGTAAAGGCTCCACAGTTTTGACTGGGGAACCTCGGCAGCTTCGGGGACTAGTGTCGGGGGGATGACCCCTGGTAGGGTCAAGAGACTAGAAAGATACAAGGACTATGGGTGACTTTATGCCAGATAACCAAGGAAGGGTCTGGCCGGAATATAAGAGCATCGGCTAGGCCGGCATATATGTGTATCCCGGATAAATGTCCGGATATACCGGCATAACCGGGATACTTATAGAGGACTGCCGGCATATGCTTAGATATGCCGGCCTGACTTATTTGATATATTGTGCAGGAGCATGGGCCGGATTACTCATCCTTCATAGGTCGTTGGTCTGGCATATAGGTCCAGGATATGGCCAACGGTCATATCCGGGATACAGAAGTCAGCTAAGGTGTCATGTCCCTACAATCAAGGAGAGACTCTGCCAAGTATGGAGAGGGATCATGTTGACAGGGTGCATAGTGCTGGTCTACCTACCCTCACTGTGCACAAGTGCAGCCCTTACCTCACAGAGGTAAGGTCACAGTCCAAGAAGTACAAGGTACAGGGATGTGGAGTCCCATCGAGAGCAATCAGGGGCAAAGTCAAGGGTCTTGCCCATCGTCAGCATGTCCTGTTTGGAGTGTAGTTGGTGTCTCCTAGTCTTATGTGACCGTTGTAACCCTGGCCACCACTATATAAGGTGGCACAGGGAGCCCTAGTAAGGGGTTGGTCACTTTGTGTTCCTACACTTAGCAGTTCATCTTCCTCCTCTAGCAGAGAGCTTGGAAGCACCATTGTTGTATACTCCATCGATACAAATATATAACCAGTAGAGCAGGAGTAGGGGTGTTATCTCCTTACGAGAGCCCCGAACCTGGGTAGATCAGTGTTCCTTTCTGTCGTGCTTTTTAGCTTGTTCCCCTCTCCCGAATCCTCCAGCATCTAGTTCGGCCCCCATTTAAGCCATCCCATGGCATATGTTGTTTCACCACGACGACAGTTGTAACCCTGGCCACCACTATATAAGGTGGCACAGGGAGCCCTAGCCAAGGGTTGGTCACTCCTTAGTCTCTAAGTGGGTAGTTCATCTTCCTCCTCTCGCAGAGAGCCTGGAAGCCCCATTGTTGTGCACTCCATCGATCCAAATATACATCCAGTAGAGCAGGAGTAGGGGTGTTATCTCCTTACGAGAGCCCCAAACCTGGGTAGATCTGTGTTCCGTTCTGTCGTGCTTTTTAGCTCATTCCCCTCTCCCGAATCCTCCAGCATCTAGTTCGGCCCCGACTTAAGCCATCCCATGGCATATGTTGTTTCACCACGACGACAATTGTATTTGCACCTGTCAGTGGCGATGGAGCTGCCGGCACAGGTGGCCTAGCTGGTCCAAAGGGACCTGCACGACCTGTCAATATGTTGTCTAGCCATGAACAGTTCTTGGTCAAATGATTCGCCGGCTTACCCGGCTGAAATGTGTGGAACACACAGGGCTTGTCCATGGCTAAACCCACTGTATATTTCAGCCACTGCTTCTTCTGGCCAGCGCCGGCGCTGACATTCTTGTTAACCCATACATTCTTTTTCTGCCATGGCTGCACTTGCTGCTGCGGTGGCTGCTGAGGCTGCTGATAGCCCTCATATCTTGGACGCTGGCTACTGCCGGCGCCCCCTTGTTCTTCTTCTATTGTCGCCACTTGGGACGATCCGTACCGGTCATCCAGCCTACATCTCTTCTTTTGTTCTGGTTATCAGGGCGATAGAACTGCCAGACCCCCCGGCATTACTGTTGTTCCTCTGGCTCTACCCCTGACCTTGCGAAGCAAGTGTGGGCTGCAATGGATCTCCCAATGCATAACTATCTGCAATCTTGATTGTTTCGGCCAACGTGGTTGGCATTTCCCTCTGAAGCTTTTGCCACAACATGGTGCCATGCCGGCACCCCTGAGTGAACCACATGATGGCCTGCTGCTCCATAACTCCTTTGCAGGAATTGCGCATCGTGCACCACCTAGTGAGGTAGTCACGGTCTGTCTCGTAGTCTCCTTGCCGGCAGTTAGCTAGCTGCTGCGGGCGGTTGGGTCTCTTGTAAGTATTGGTGAAGTTGGACACAAACTGCTCTTCAAAATCCATCCAACCATTGATACTTCTGGCCGGCAGATTGTTCAGCCATATCCTGGCTGGACTCTCGAGCATCTGCGGTACATAACGCACCGCCCATCGGAGGTTTCCTCCGGCAATGTTCACTGCAGTGGAGTAGTCCTCCAACCAATCTTCTGGCTTTGTACTGCCGTTATATTTCCTCGTGCCACGCGCGAGCTGGAAACAATAAGGTGTCGGCTCACCCATAATCCGGGGTCCAAAACACATAGGACCCGGAGCTCCTTGCCTATCCACCAGCTCTGTCTGGTAAATTCTGTCCAGCTTGAAGCGCGCATCATCCGGGGCCAAGGACCAAGGTCCTAGCCGGGAGGCAATTGGGCCCAGAATCATGTATTGCTGCTGCTGCTCTGGCTGCACTGCACATATTGCTGGTCTTGCTGGTATCCCGTCCTCGCAAGGGCAGAATTTCCATCATCCTCCCGATGTCTCGTCTGGCCTCCTCCTTGCTGCTGCACCGCATATCCGGCGCCCTGCTGCTGACGTCATGCAGCACTGCACTGTTATTCCGGCCACCACCGGCCGAGCGTGCTCCTTGCCCGGCCGGAATATTCTGGCGGGCATTTTTGTTGCCGACATTCTGGTCACCTTGACCGGTCTTCCCCTGAACCATCACTTGTTTTCCGGCGATTGCCGGATCATACACCTAGATCTGCTTGTCCCGGCGGCCAGAGGTCACGCTTCCGGCACGCCGGGCACTTGGATGCGGGGACGAGGTTTGGCCCTTCGACCTCGCGCTGGCACCTCCCACCGACGCAATATACTGAGATGCGTCGGCACCTGGATTTGCCTTTTTAAAGGCCTCCTGCTGCTTGCTAGCTTCAGACAAAAGTTGGTTAAGCTGGGCTTGCTGGGCTTGCTGCTCACGCAGTGCTTCGCCAGATAAACTACATAGTTCCTTAGCTACTTCTACTACTGCCCTAAGGTTCTTTACTGGCAAGCTATAAATTACCTTAGGCACAGTACTAGTTGCACTATGAGTTTTAGCTCTACTATCCTTACCCAATTCATTGTTTAGATCTCTACCTCTAGTTCTAACTTCCTCTATCCGGCTAGGCCGGGTTACCACATGAGTAAAACCTTGGGCAGCCTTATACTCACGGAGTTGCCGGTTGAACCGTTCCCGCTCCTGCTACATGGCCAGGGCCTCATCGACGAGGGCGTGACGCGTCCCCTCTAGGACTTCCTTCGTTTGCTCCGGATCATCGCCGGACTGCACCGGCTCCAGAAGCCGATTGATGATGGGAATGAGGGGCTGGCCCCTAGCCGGCACGCCGGAAGTGCCGGCCAGGTTCTCTACCCTCTCCAGCGGCGGACGCGCTGTTCTCTTTGCCTTCTCCTTCTCTGGAGTAACATCTGCAGCTGCTGCTCCTTTGCCGGCGCCATCTGCCGGCGGCACGGCAGTGCCGGCCATCATCACCTCTGCCGACTCTACTGGGCGAGCGCTACGCCCAGCGTGAGCCAGCAGATGCGACGGAGGATCCGCCGCCACCAGCACCTGCTCCGGATACCTGCAAACACTCTCAGTCCCCACGTACACCTCGTGGGAACCGAAAGACATAATCCGGCCATCCCTGGGGAACGGCTGGCCACCAAGACAACTGGCGTTGTCGGAGATGAAGCTGAGCGAGCCTAGCCTCTGGACGAGGCCAGAGACCACGCGCACTCCCGACGCCGCTATCACAGATCCCGTCTGAATGAACACTCCACCCAGCACATCGATTTGCCCCACGGTGGGCGCCAAATGTCGTCGTGGTGAAACAACATACGCCATGGGATGACTTAAATGGGGGCCAAACTAGATGCTGGAGGATTCGGGAGAGGGAAGCGTACTAAGAAGCATGACAGAAAGTGACTCAGATCTACCCAGGTTCGGGGCTCTCGTAAGGAGATAACACCCCTACTCCTGCTCTACTGCTTGTATATCTCTGGATCGATGGATTGTACAACAATGGTGCTTCCAATCTCTCTGCTAGAGGAGGAAGATAAACTGCTAAGTGTAAGACTACTCAATGACCAACCCTTTGCTAGGGTTCCCTATGCCACCTTATATAGGGGTAGCCAGGGTTACAACGGCCATATGGGACCAAGAGACACCAACTACACTCCAAATAGGACATGCTGACGATGGCAGAGACCCTTGACTTTCTCCCTGATTGCTCTTGATGGGACTCAGCATCCCTGTACCTTGTACCTCTACGACTGTGACCTTACCACTGTGAGGTAAGGACTGTCCTTTGGCACAGTGATGGTTGGTAGACCACCACTGTGCACCCTATCATCATGATCTCCCTCAATGCTGGGAAGATTCTCTCCTTGATTGTAGGGATGTGACCCTCTAGTTGACCTTTATATTCCGGACATAGCCGTTGGCCATATCCCGGACCTATATCCCGGACCAACGACCCAAGGTCGGGTAATCCGGCCTCCACTGTTCCTGCATAAAATACCAACTTGGTTAGGCCGGCATATTTATATATATGCCGGCACATCACAGATATATCCCGGCCACACCAGCATTCCTGAACACTGGCCAGGATACGGCTTATATGCCGGCCTGGCCGAGACTCCTATATGCCGGCCAGGCCCAATCTTGGTCAACCATTACAGAGTCAACCACTTTCCTTATATCTTTCTAGTCTCTTGACCCTATCGGGGGTCATCCCCCCGACAAGTCTTACTAGCATAATGAATAACATTCAACTTCTTATCTATGCACTGTCTAAGAACAGCACCCACGGCAAAATCACTAGCATCACACATAATTTCAAAGGGTAAATTCCAATCAGGTGGTTGAACAATAGGAGCAGTAGTTAAAGCCTTCTTAAGAGTTTCAAAAGCTTCCTTACAATCATCATCAAAAACAAATGGTACATCCTTTTGAAGAAGATTAGTAAGAGGCTTTGAAATCTTAGAGAAATCTTTAATAAACCTCCTATAGAAACCTGCATGACCAAGAATACTACGAATACCTTTAACATATATGGGAAAGGGCATTTTCTCAATTGCTTCAACCTTTGCCCTGTCAACTTCGATTCCTCTTTCGGAGATTTTATGTCCAAGAAGAATTCCTTCATTCACCATAAAGTGGCATTTCTCCCAATTAAGAACAAGATTAGTTTCTTCACATCTCTGCAAAACTTTATCAAGATTGTGCAAACAATTATCAAAAGAAGTTCCATAGACGGAAAAATCATCCATGAATACCTCCACAATTTCTTCACAAAAACCATGAAAAATAGCAGACATGCATCTTTGAAAAGTAGCAGGAGCATTGCACAAACCAAGAGGCATACGTCTATAAGCATAAGTTCCATAAGGACAAGTAAAAATGGTTTTCTCTTAATCTTGCTTTTTAACGGTAATCTGAGAGAAACCAGAATAACCATCAAGAAAACAAAATGAGTTTTCTTAGATAACCTCTCTAGCATTTGATCTATAAATGGTTAAGGATAATGATCTTTCTTAGTAACTTTGTTGACCTTTCTAAAATCAATGCACATCCTATAACCAACTACTACCCTTTGAGGAATAAGCTCGTTATTCTCATTAGGCACAACAGTAATACCTCCTTTCTTAGGAACACAATGAACAGGACTAACCCATCTACTATCAGCAATAGGATAAATAATACTGGCATCAAGGAGCTTCAATACCTCATTTTTTACCACTTCCTTCATCTTAGGAATTAGGCGCCATTGATGTTCAACAACTGGCTTTGCATCTGGCTCCATGTTAATAGCATGCTGACATATAGTAGGAGAAATCCCTTTTAAATCATCAAGAGTATATCCCATAGCTCCTCGGTGTTTCCTCAATGTTTCTAATAACCTTTCTTCTTCCTTTCCTAAACGTTTAGAACTGATAATAACAGGATATATCTTCTTGTCATCAATATAAGCATATTTAAGATCATCAGGTAAAGGTTTTAAATCAAAAACAGGATCTTCCTTGGGTGGCAAAGTGGTACCCAAATACTCCATAGGTAAATTGTGTTTAATCAATGCTGGTTGATGAAAAAGAATATCGTCAATCTCATCTCTTTCTTCCCTGAAGACCTCACTTTCATGGTCCTCCATAAATTGCTGCAGAGCATTATTAGGAGAAAGAGCAATAGAGGCAAGCTGTTCAACTCGAAAATCTTCATTAGGAAATTCATTTTCATAAGGAGCTTTAGTAAACTTAGAAAAAATTAAACTCATAAGATTCTCCATCAAACTTAGTCAAAATTGTCTCCTTCTTACAATCTATAATAGCGCCACAAGTATTCAAAAAGGGTCTACCAAAAATAATAGGACAAGTTTTACTAGCTTCTTTACCAAGTATTAGAAAATCAGTAGGATATTTAGTCTTACCACATAGAACTTCCACATCTCGAACAATACCAATTGGCAAGACAGTCTCTCTATTAGCAAGCAGAATAACCACATCAATTTCCTCAAGTTCCCAAGGGGAAATTTCATGCATGATTTATCTATAAAGCTCATAAGGAATAGCACTTGAACTTGCACCAATGTTGCATAAACCATAATAGCAATGATCACCAGTCCTGACAGAAAGCACAGGAACACTTGTTTTCGTAGATCTACTAGGATGTGAAACAATGTTAGAAGCATCTTCACAAAAGATGATATGTTCATCTTCTACACTTTTAGTAACAAGGTCCTTCACTATAGCTACAGGAGACTTAATAGTAATTTACTCATCAGGTTCTACAGCTTTCTTTGCACTTTTCTTAAGCACACTAACTAAAGTAGAATGTTCCTTTACCTTAGCAGGGAAAGACGTTTTCTCAAAATAAAGCTCAGGCAGAATGCGATCAACAGTGCAAACTTTAGTAGTTCTAGCAGGAGCAAAACTAATAGTATCTTTATAAGGCGCATGATACTTGTTCCAATCCTTCTTTAGAACATCAAGATACGAGGCAAAGGCCTTAAAATAGTTAGCAAGTATTTGGGAATCAATACCATAAACAGTACTAACATCATGAAAGTCATCGGTTCCCATAAAAGCTTTAATGCATTCATAATCATAATTTATACCTGACTTTCTACCTTTGTCATTCTCCCATCCTTCAGTATTTTCTTGAATACGGTCTAGAAGATCCCATTTAGCATCTCCTTTCATATGTGTAAATGATCCAAAGCAAGAAGCATCCAATAAATCCTTGTCGTGAAGAGCAAGCCTTGCATAAAAGTTATCAATAACAATATTACCGGGGAGCTCATGAATGGGACATTTGAGCATTAGTGACTTCAATCTCCCCCACGCTTGGGCAATACTCTCTCCATCATGAGGCCAAAAATTATATATCTGATTACGATCTTTATGAATCTCACTTGGATGGTAAAATTTGGAATAAAAGAGAGGTACTATTTCCTCCCAGCCAATAGATGGACCATCCTTAAGTAGCCTATACCATTCCGCAGCTCTGCCCTTCAGTGATAAAGAGAATAGCTTTCTCTTAACCTGGCTTGATGAAATACCTGCACACTTGAACAACTCGCATAATTCATGTATAAAGAGTAAATGATCACCCGGATGGACAGTTCTATCTCTTGAATAGCGTTCAACAATTTTCATAGGTATTTTAAAAGGATCTAATTGAGCAGGCAGTGGTTCATCTACCACCGTAGCAGAGGCAGTAGTGTTCCCAAATAGGGAACCAAATGGAGAAATCTCCATAGCAAAATAAAATAAAAATAAAAGACAAAAATAAAAACAATACTCACAGCAAAAGTTACCTTTACCAATTCCACTCTTCAATAGCGCTTCACTCCCCGGCAATGGCGCCAGAAAATAGTCTTGATGACCCACAAGTATAGGGGGTGTATCATAGTACTTTTGATAAATAAGAGTGTCAAACCCAACGAGGAGCAGAAGGTGTTGACAAGTGGTTTTGATCAAGGATTCACTGTAAATACTAGCAAACAGGTTTTCAGGGGTATTTGGTAATGCAAGTAAATAAATTACGAGTAAATAAAAGACAATAATAGTAATTGCTGCAAGTGGCCCAATCCTTTCTAGATCAAAGGACAAGCCGGTTGTGTAACTTATGATTACCAAACATTCCTGAGGACACACGGGAGTTTCTGTGGAGAGCTTTCGCTTCATGCTGCTAAATAATCTTCATTGGTTTGATAAGTGTTATGGGGGTGAACCTGTGCTAGTGTACTACCCTTACTAGGACTACTACACACTTGTGATTATACCCCCTGCAAGCATCCGTAAATACAAGAAAGTAATTAAGATAAATCTAACCACAGCCTTAAACTCCGAGATCCTACGCTCCCTGGTGCAATGGTTTCCTAACGAGGGTTTAGGTTTCTGTCGCTCCGGCAACCCCACAATTAGTAGCCAAATACACAATGCATTCCACTAGGCCCATAAATGGTGAAGTATCATGTAGTCAATGTTCACATGACACCACTAGTAGAATAACACCACAACATAAATATCAAATCATTAAATATTACTCAACATAGTTTCACTACTAACATCTCGATTTCTCCCATGTCCTCAAGAACTAAAAAAACTACTCACAAGATATCATATGGATCATGACCAGAGGTGAAATAATGGTAAATAACAATCTGAACATAAACCTTAATTCAATGGTTCCACTCAATAGCATCAACTACAAAGGTAATCAACATCAGGAAAGTTTCCCCTAAGAATTTGACAAGATTCAACCCAAGATGTTACAGTGGGATAACATGGTGATGGTGGAGATGAAGGTGCTGATGATGATGATGGTGATGATGATCCCGATGAAGTCCACCGCGATGATGATGATGATGATGGCGACAATCTCCCCTCTCTAGGAAGGAATTTCCCCGGCAGATTTCTGCCTGCCGGAGAGCTTTTCTCTCTCGGTGTTTTCCGCCCCGCAGAGGCGGCGGTGTCTATCTCTGATCCCCCCTTGACTTAGGTTTTCAGAGACGACAATATACGGGAGGGGGTGATGCGGACGGTGTTGATATAGATCACCAACCAGTTGGGAACCCCAAGAGGAGGTATGATGAGCACAGCAGCAAGTTTTCCCTCAGTAAGAAACCAAGGTTTATCGCTCCAGTAGGAGAAAGCCAAACTTCAGAAGGTGATGCTTGCTAGCTTCGTGACACTCTAGCAAGGGCGCTGTTTACCATTCTTGTTGGTGCGTCTTCAACTAGTAGCAACGCGGAACCTGCACACAACACAACCAAGTACTTTGCTCCCAACTTACGATGAGGTTGTCAATCTCACCGGTTTGCTGTAAACAAAGGTATGAGCGTATCGAGTGGAAAACAGTAGTAGTATGCGAGAAAGTAAATAGTGCGAGTAATAGTAAAACAGTGTAACAATGTAAAGGAAATTGGACCGGGGTCCACAGTTCATTAGTGGCGTCTCTCCATAAGATAAATAACAACATGCTGGGTAAACAAATTACAGTTGGGCAATTGATAGAATAAAGATAACATGCATATGTCATAAGGATCACTATGATATTTACTCTGGGCATTACAACAAAATACATAGACCGCCATCCAACTGCATCTATGACTAATAATCCACCCATGGGGATATCATCTGAACACCCCAAAAGTATTAAGTTGCAAACAACAGATAACTGCATTAAGCAAAGTGTGTAATGTAAACAAAACGAATGCCCTTGGACACAAGAATGTTGTTTTCTCCCTAGTGGCAACATCACATCTACAACCTTAGAGGTTTCTGTCACTCCCCCAGATTAAATAGAGGCATGAACCCAACTATCGAGCATAAATACCCCCTCTTGGAGTCACTAGTATCTACTTGGCCAAGATAGCTACTAACAACGGAGAGCATGCAAGATCATAAACAACATAGAGATAACATAAGATATATGATTCAGCACATCAACTCAACATAACACCAATATTCATCGGATCCCAACAAACACAACATGCAGAATTACACAAAGATGATCTCGATCATGTAAGGCAACTCACGAGATCTAAACATGAAGCACATGGTGGAGAAGACAACCATCTAGCTACTGCTATGGACCCATAGTCCAAGGTAGACTACTCACTCATCATGCCGGAGGCAAGCATGGCGATGAAGAAGACCTCCGGTGGCGATTCCCCTCTCCGACAGGGTGCCGGGAAGAGCTTCTGGACCCTCCCAATCTCGGGTCAACGACGGCGGCGGATCGCGATGTGTTTCTAGAAAATTGATCGGGTCTTTAGGTTTTTCCCGTCGGGGGGTCTTTATAGGCAAAGGGGCGACACCAGAGGTGGGCCAGGGGGCCCTCACCATAGGACGGCATGGGCCAGGGGTAGGCCGCACCCCCTGGTGGTGTGGCCACCCTGTGGCCCCCCTCCGTCTCCTCTTCGGACTTCTGGAAGCTTCGGTAAATATCTGGATATTCGGATTTTGTTTCGTCCAATTCTGAGAATATTTCCTGAGTAACTTTTCTGAAACACAAAAATAGCAGAAAACAGGGAACTGGCACTGTGGCATCTTGTTAATAGGTTAGTTCCGAAAAATGCATAAAAACGCCACGAAGTGTAACAAAACACTAAGCAAATGGTGTAAGAACAAGCATGGAGCATCAAAAATTATAGACACGTTTGAGACGTATCAGCATCCCCAAGCTTAACTCCTGCTCGTCCTCGAGTAGGTAAGTAATAACAAAAGAATAATTTTTAAGGTGACATGCACCATCACAATCTTGATCATCTAAGTAAGCATTGAGTGCTAGGATCAAAAGAACTTAAAACATGGGCATAAAAGACATAATCTTGACAATAGAACTTAGCAACCATGTTATAACATGAAAAGGAACATAAACGAAAGATCATGAATAATGAAACAATGAAAGTCAAACGTGTGTTCAAATCATATGGAAAACATAGCAAATGGTTTTCAGCTTGTCCTTCATGGAATAGCAAAACATAAATGCATAGGACACCTTCAAGTTTAAGAGGGCGACTAGATACAAATAATTTGAGAACAAGTGAAACCAACAATATGAATCAATCAATGAAAACTTTGGGACAATGCACATTATACTCAGAATGACAACTATGCTCTCTTAGACGGTGCATAAAGGTAGAAGGTGGAGACTCAACATAAAAGTAAAAGAAAGGCCCTTCGCGGAGGGAAGCAGTGATTGCAAGTTTTATAAACCTTTAAAAATTATGGTACTTACCGGCTTTGAGCTCTCATTGCCCCCATCATAAGCATCTTGAATGGTTAAAGTTAATGCGAGTACACTTATGCTGCATATGCTTGACAAATCATAAGTTGAAAACCTCGTGTCCCGTGAAATACGAATACCCAAACCTCATGCTACTTTACTTAGAGTCCCAAGCAAGCTCTTATCATTGTAAGTATACACATCATCGAGAACCGCCAACGGGGTACCTCCGTGCCCGATGACATGGAACAAGCCCACATCAAAATGATAGGACAAACAGACAATAAACACCTCGGCATCTCTTTTATTTACCATTGGTATAGCTTTTTATTGTGAGATGCGTCGTCGAATGTTCACTATAGGCATGCTGTAAATTTCCACCATGAATTATGCAGGGCTTAGATTAGCGGCCCAGACATTTCTCTAACACGTATACAAACTCCATGATCCCGCAAGATTCCCAATTCATTTCACACCGCGAGTATCCATAAACCAAAGATCATGATATCAACTCAAATGAAAGATAGTGCAATGTTGAAAGCTTGCCCCATGACGGCATGGCTGGGCTAATTTCCAACTTACAACTTGCAAGCATAACAACTCAACATAAGAGAGCCACAATGTCAAAATTTTAAAATGAGAAAAGTAAAGTGTGCCATCAGGTTTGTGAGAGCTTTACTGACCAATTTTCGCATAACACCAAAAAGAGTTTAATTTGAAGGATAGATAAAAGCAAGTCAAATGTACTTTGGAATAGCAAATTGCTAATAGGTATGTATGGTGGACACATTGGAATAACTTGGTTTTTGGGAGTTGGATGCATGAGTAGAGCTCATACTCAGTATAAAATGAGGGCTAGCAAAAGACTGGGAGCGACCAACTAAGAGAGCAATAACGGCCATAATCATGCATAGCGACAAAACATCATTAAGAGAAGCATAAGATGGCATCAAAAGTCAAAAACTAAATGATCATAGAGGCTTATGGCGACTTTGTATGAGTCAAACATGTGTAAGCATACGCCAAGTCAACCCAAATAAAGCATCAAGGAGAAAACCAAATTAATGCTTCCAAATAATAAAAACAATGCATGATTTTTTCAAATGCTCATTAAGCAATCTCAATCATTTGAGACAAGTCATGCTACAGAAAAACCACTAAGCATACTATCAAAACGACATCAAGCACGACATGCAAAAGTCTAAGCCGCAGTCTAAACAAGCTCCTTTTTGTACCACTTTTTTGCATAATTTTTTTTTCTCTTTTCCAACACCATTCGAACCTTTTTGAAACAACTCTTTTGATGAAAACAAACATGGACCAGAGGTCAAAATATACCTTGATATAAAGATATAATAAGATCTAAACAAAAATTAAGGCGAAAAACGAAAGCTAAACGCAGTTCTAGAAAAAGAGAACACTCGTTGAACGATAAGAGTGAAAAACGGAGTGTTCTTGGCAAATGAAAAGCAAGGCAACTTCTCCAAAATAAATTTGTTGGGGTCCAACCATTTATTGCAGCAAAAAAAACTAAACAAAACTGAAAACTAAAGACAAGACGCTCCAAGAAAAATCCATAGTGCATGAAGCAATAAAAATATAGTGTTTTGAAAGGTGACCTGATTTTTGCCGATGAAGAAGGGGTGCCTCGGGGGCATCCCCAACTTTGACGCATGTTGTCGTCGTGGTGAAACAACATATGCCATAGGATGGCTTAAATGGGGGCCGAACTAGATGCTGGAGGATTCGGGAGAGGGGAACGAGCTAAAAAGCACGACAGAAAGAGGCACTGATCTACCCAGGTTCGGGGCTCTCGTAAGGAGATAACACCCCTACTCCTGCTCTACTGATTGTATATTTGGGTCGATGTAGTACACAACAATGGTGCTTCCAAGCTCTCTGCTAGAGAAGGAAGATGAACTGCTAAGTGTAGGAATACAGAGTGACCAACCAACCTTCAACTCTTTTCTAGGACTCCCTGTGCCACCTTATATAGTGGTGGCCAGGGTTACAACGGTCATAGAAGACCAGGAGACACCAACTACACTCCAAACAGGACTTGCTGTCGAGGGCAGACGCCCATGACTTTCTCCCTGATTGCTCTCGATGGGACTCCCCTTGCTGTACCTTGTACTTCCAGGACTGTGACCTTACCATTCTGAGGTAAGCTTGTACTTGTGCACAGTGAGGGTAGGTAACCTCCACTGTGCACCCTGCCATCACCCTGCTACCATGCTTGGATGTTTTCTTCCTTGATTGTAGGGATGTGACACCTTGGTTGACTTAAGTATCCCGGATATGACCGTTGGCCATACCCAGGACTTATATGCCGGACCAACGACCTACGAGGGTCGGGTAATCCGGCCTCCCCTGCTCCTGCACAACACACCAAATGGTTAGGCCGGCATATCTAAGTATATGCCGGCACACATATACTAGTATTCCGGCTATACCGGCATATCCAAGTATTAGCCGGGATACACACATATGCCGGCCTGGCCGATGCTCTCATATTCCGGCCAGGCCCTTTCTTGATAACTCGGCACAAGTCAACCATAGACTTTGTGTCTTTCTAGTCTCTTGACCCTACCGGGGGTTATCCCCCCGACACTAGTCCCCGAAGCTGCCGAGGTTCCCCAGTCATAACTGTGGAGCCTTGACAGGTTCAACATACCTTTCTTCATTATGTCCCGGTGATCAGATTATATCCCGGCATCTGTTCCTGTTCCAGAACTTATTCCGGCCGGTCCCGAGGGTATTCCGGACGGAACATATACATCGGGCAGTTAATCCGACATATAGATGAGTCTTCCTCGAGAAGCCATGCCTGACAGCTTTGCATCGAAACTTGTAACTGTCCTGCCACCTCGAACGGTCACCCACGATGTGACGGTTCACAGTGCAGTTACTCCTCGCCATCATTGCGTCATGGCACGGTTACCGGAACCGCCGCCCCACTCCGTGCCGCCACGTGGCGACTCTCTGCAGGAATGGTCGGGGGAGTGGAACACTCCCACGATCCCCACGACCCTGACCTGGCAGACCTATAAATAGGGCGGCGGGGGTAAACTTATCTTTTTACCCCCCACCATCGTCTTCCTCGCCTTCCTCGCCTGCTCCTTTGCCTCCTGCGCTCCACCGCCGGTCCGAAGAACAGCATCTCCGCCGCAGCCGTCCTGCTCCCCGCCGACGCCGACGCTCGACGGCGCCCTGCATCTCCGTCAACGACGCCGCCGCTGCCGCACCGTTCCTCCGCGACATTGCAGGGAGATTGAAACTCTTCCTGCACGCTCGCCGCCGCTCCATCGTCGCCGGCCAAGCTCCGGTGAGACCTCCCTCTGTTCTTCCTCTTTGATGCTTCTTCATAGCTTCTCATTGGTAGCCATATCCGCATAGATCTAGTGCAGTTCCTCTCTGGATTCGACTAGCATTGCTAACAGCGCTCACAGGTGTTCTTCCTTAGAATTTTTACCCTTATTTGTTTCCTGTTTTAACTGGCTCGGTAGATCTTTGATTTCTGCTAACCTTGGGGAGAGTGGTATGCCGGAGAGACTAACCTCCCTCTTTTCTCCGGCCTTGATAGGAATAACATCACGGGACTCCGGCTCTCACGCCTTATCCCGGCCACTAAGATGGCATCTTCAAGCATGACGGGTACCTCGGCCTCTGAGGAAGATACCTCGGCCCGAGCCCAAGGACGCTCCGGCTGGGAGGGGTCGGAGGTTACTCCGGCCGAGATATCCTGGGTCACCTCCACCAGGAGAGTCCCGGAGGGCGTAGCATGCCGGCTACCAGCAGGAGAAACTGTGCCGGCACCTGAACCTGGCGAACGCGTCGTCTTCATCGCCCACTTCGAGCGTGGCTTCGGCCTGCCGGCATCGGACTTCTTCCGGGACTTCCTCAACACCTACGACCTACAACCTCATCATATCCCGGCCAATGCCGTGATGATCCTCTCCGCCTTCGCTGCTTTTTGCGAGGGCTATGCCGGCATAGAGGCCCTTACTCAAGGCTGGGCGAAGTACTTCCAACTGCGGAAGCAAGTCGTCCAAGAGCCGCCCCGGAGCAAGGACGACCCACCGGAGACGGCCCAGGAAAAGAAGGACCGCCCCATGACCCTCTGCGGCGCGGCCACCATCATGTCCCGAAAGGGTTCGGACTTCCCCAAGGTGGAACTCCTGGAATCTTGCAAGAAGTGGCAGAAAAGCTTCTTCTACGTCAAGAACACCACCGACGAGGATCTGCTCAACCTGCCTCCATTTGTGGACGAGCCACCCTTGGCTATGACGAACTGGACCTACAACCCGAAGAACTCGGTGATGCCGGTGAATGCGCTTCACCGGGTTAAGGGCGAGCTCCTGGATGCCGGTCTTACTCCTCAAGACCTGGTGGCCTGCTATATAAGCCGGCGCGTCTCCCCTCTGCAGCGCCGGTCGCACAAGATCTGCCAGATGAGCGGGCCAATGGACCCCAACCGGCACTCCACACACGAGCTGACTCCGGCCGACATTCTGCGCCGGATTAAGGATGTCTGCAAGTCCTCTCAGGCCACTTTTGCCTGGGGGCTAGAACCATACAGCCGGGATAGGCCCGCCCCAACGGTAAACCATCTTATCCGATACATAAAGTCCATGTCCGGCACATAGATACTTAAGCCGACACATGTCTGTTTGCCGACACATATCATATTGATCCGACATACCTCTTCCACCGGCATATTTCCTTGTCTGAATACTTGACTTTGCTGTTTATACAGAAATTCAGCTTCCAAGCCATGGAGAATTCCCGGATCAAGATCGCGGCGGACCGCACTGTTGCGGATGTTGAAGATCCGGATCATTGGGATAAGCTTCCCAGGAGCACCCGTGCTGCAGCTGCCATGGGTAAGGGCTCTTCATCCCGGCATTATACTCAAGACCGGAGTGAGATTGATTCTGACGAGGAGATCCTGCTGTACTATGACCCGATGCCACTTGCGTATGCCTTTCCAGAAACATCTGTTGCTTATGAGTTTGCAATACCGTCCTCAGCTATCCCGGACGATATGGTTATCGACGCCGCCCCTCTGAACCAGGGACCTCCTTCCACCGGCGGACGTGCCGGCCGGAAGTGAGGGGTGAAGCCCCCGCCCGACACACCTCAGAAGTCGAAGAGGCAGAAGGTCGGCGTGCCCATAGCGAAGAAACCGAGACCTGTCGCCGCGGGGTAAGTTCCTTCTGCTTGTTTCATTTCCGACATATCTCTTGCTTGCATTATTGACTTGGCGTTTTTTCTCTTTCAGAGCTCCTCTTGCGCCGGAACAAGCTTCTGGCTTGAGTGGCGACCCGAAGGTTACCAAGCCCGCTGCCCCTGCTACCTCCGACATTCCCTCTGCCAGTCACACGACCTCCCCGGCGCCGGCATCCTCGCCTGCGCCCGACAAGACCTCCTCCCCGGCGAAGGACGTTCCTCCGCCGGAACAAGACACCTCTGCCCCCGACGTCCACATGGACTCGGGGGCTCAACAGGAACCTCCAGCTCCTGATGTCCACATGGACACAGGAGCCCACCAAGAAGCATCAGACTCCGGCGCGCCCACCAGCGACGCCGGCACAACTGAAGACGCCGGAGCAGACATCAAGGGTAAAGGCCCTTTAGTGCCGGAAGTCCGGACTATTCCGGATCCTGCCTCTGCTGGCCAAGATGCACCGGCCGCACCGGAACAGCCCGTGCCCAAAACCCCTTCTGCTGAAACGACTCCTGCACTGGCCAAGACCACGGCGCCGGCCAAGACCTCTGCCCCGGCCAAGTCCGGCACATTGAAGATCCAGCCGACCAAGTCCGGCACTCCATCCGCCGCCACTGCTCCTCCTAAGGCAACGCCTCGGACCAGCTCTGCTCTGGCCCTGCATCTTGGCAGGGCAGCAGCCCGGCCTGGCTACCGGCGCAACTTCTTCGACACGCCAGAACTTGAGGGCATCATCCCCCTGGTGACAAAGAGTAACCAAAGCCTCGGGTCTCTCAAGGAGCATTGCACCAAGTGGAACGACGCCGGCAGCATGGACACCGCGGACTCCAGCAGCAAGAAGAAGGCCGAAGCCGCGGCTACTGGTAGCCCAGCAGATATCCTGCCCGCGAAGCCCCTACCGATCGCCTGCGAGCTCCTCAGCCTCCAGCAGAGACTTCACCGATTGGCCGATGCCACCAACGTAAGTCCTTTACATATACATATCCCCAGTCCCCGAAAATGTCGGCTGTCCGGGATACGGACATCCGGGATTTTCCAAGACCTTTTGCACTTAGCTGCTTTTGCAATTAACTTTCCGACATATGAGCTCGATTCGAGCTTCAAATCCTAGTCACCGAGAGCCGGGATAGGTGCGCAGCACCTGTGCCGGGTCTTTAGCAATTTCACATCTCAATTATCTTTCAAATCCTCTTGACCGAGATATAAGCTCGTTTCGAGCTTCAAATCCTAGTCACCGAGGGCCGGGATAGGTGCGCAGCACCTGTGCCGGGTCTTTAGCCATTTCCCATCTCAATTATCTTTCAAATCCTCTTGACCGAGATATAAGCTCGTTTCGAGCTTCAAATCCTAGTCACCGAGGGCCGGGATAGGTGCGCAGCACCTGTGCCGGGTCTTCAGTAGAATGATCACTTGATAGAATTTTCAACTTAATTTCCATGCCGAATTTCTCTGCTGATATTTTGAATCCGGGCACTTTTGCAGCGCATGAACAACACCCGGGCCGACCTGTATCATGACTTGGTATGCGAGCATCGGAAGCTATCCGACGAGCATAGCAAGCTTCAGCTGGAGCTGTCCCAGAAAGGTAATTTCAGCCGACATACCTTGCCCTTCTCAATAGACCTCTGGCCAGCACATCTTAATATGCCGACACCTAATCTTTGTTTGACATTTGGCAGCTGGTGCCGAAGCACAAGTCACCGAGCTTGTCAAGAGAGTGAAGGAGCTTACTGGTATGCCGGATCCTCTTAACCTTGAACTAATCCTTCTGTACTTCAAATCCTTTAATCTTTTCACTGTTTTCTTTCTTCAAATCCTTGTTTTGACTTCAAATCTTTTCAGACGAGAAAGCTGCACTGGAGGCACGCCACCAGGACTGTGTGTCCTCGGTGGATGTAGCCAAGCAACTGGACGACCGAGATGCCGGTCACAAGGCTGAGGTTGAGCAGCTGAAGGGCCGGATCACCGAGCTTCTGGACGAAAAGGAACAGAGGGAGGGCCTACTGAAGAAAACCCAGTCCCTGCTTGTCATCTCCGAGACTGATGCCTCCAACGCCCACGCTGAACTGGATAGCCTGAAGGAGCAGGCCACCAAATGGGATGTTACAGTTGCACAGCTGAATGCCGACCTTGCCAGTAAGCTTCAAATCCTTTCCCTTTATCCTTCCCAACATAGTGTAATTCTCTCCGGCATATTCTCCTTTTGCTAACATTGTTTCTATTCCTCAGACATGTTTCCCGCTTCCGTCGCAGACGTTGAGAGGGCTTTGCAGTTGGATCGAGAAAACCGGGGTGTTCCGGTTGACTCGCCCAACTGGGACATGTCGGAGCAGCTGTTGGCTCTGCAGTCCCGGAAGAACGCCATGTCGCTCTACACTGAAGAACTCTTCTATGGCGCCCAGGAGGCATTCTCTGCCCTCTGGCCGGGACAAAGGACTCCCACTGATCCCGTCGACCTCGGCAACGATCTGCAGCTGGCCAAGGTTCGCCTCCGGGAGTGGCGAGATTCCGGCGCGAGGGTTGGAGCTGACGAAGCTCTCAGCTACTTCTTGTCCTGGTATGAAAAGGCTGACTTGGAGACTTTGCGCACTGTGCGCGAAGGATCCATCTGGACCACGGATCCGGAACACATCCGGCGCCGGCGAGAGTTGGCCCACAGCTATGTGGACTATGCCGACACCGACGCCTTCGTTCAGGATATCCGCGAGCCGGAGAAGAAGGACGATGCCGGGACATCCGCCGCTGCTGAGGGCTCCGACTCCAGCCAGGATGAAGAGGAAGCTGAAGGGGCCGACATTGATGCTCCGGAACAGGCATCTGCCCCGGGCGGAGGTGATGGCTCCATTCCATCTGCTGGGTCCGGCACTCCTGAAGCCGACATCTCCACCGCCACTGCTCCACCAGCCGGCGCCTCTGCTTCTGCCGCTGCTCCTTGACTTTGCAGCACAAACACTTTAAGTTTTATCAGATCCCCGGTATGCCGGGTGCAGATGTAATATACACGTTTAATTTCCTTTGGTTTGCTTCCTGAACAAGTTTTATCTTGGTTTGCTTGTTACTAATGCCGGATCATCTTTTGGCTAAGTCACCGAGTTGTTTTCCTGTTTCCTCAATTTCACAACCTTGGCTGCTTGTCTACCTCAATTGGCTTTCGACGTATGAGTCTCAAGGTTGCTTCCTCGAACATACAGTACTTTAACTTTGAGACTTAGACTTCAAATCATCCGACACTTTAAATTTTAACTTTAGCTTTAACGAAAATGTCGGTTCGCTTGCTTTGTATTTCCTTAGCCGTTTTCCATGTGTAGACAATCTCCGGCATCTACTCTTGCTAGCCATGAAGCCGGGTTTCGGACAGCAGCTGAGTCGAAGAGTGGCCTTTGGTGCCGACACATTACTAGGCCGACATAGGAAACATTCAAATAAAGCCAGCCGGCATATAACAAAAAACTGTAAATAAGCAACAAATATACCTCGGAGCTAGTTACCCGGCTTCTTCGGGATGCCGGTATTTCATTCATTAGTCTTGTGCCGGCACAACACGCCGGCATACAAAGGAAAATATGGAAATACATACATTGTGTTGCTCAGGAGTAAAAGGGGCGCAGTAGAGCTATGTTCCATGGCCTCTTGGTTTCTTCTCCGGACCTGTCCGCCTTATTCTTCTTGGGGTCCTGCGCATCTATAAGATAATAGGCATCATTGTGCAGAGCTCTGCTCACAATGAATGGCCCCTCCCATGGAGGAGTTAACTTATGCCGGCCTTCTGTTCCTTGCTTTAGCCGGAGTACTAGATCTCCCTCTTGAAATCTCCTTGGATTTACCTTCTGCGCATGATAGCGTCTGAGGTTCTGCTGATATACTGCTGTTCTTGACAGAGTTATTTCCCTTGCTTCCTCTAGCAGATCAACATCATTTTCTCTGGCTTCTTTAGCCTCTTCCTCAGTATATAGCACTATTCTTGGTGCATCATGTATTACATCTGTTGGAAGCACAGCTTCTGCTCCATACACCAGGAAAAATGGTGTGTAGCCTGTTGATCTATTCGGAGTTGTTCTTAAACTCCACAGCACTGCTGGCAGCTCATCTAGCCAACATCCCGGAGTTTTCTCCAGGGGCTCTATCAGCCGGGGTTTTATGCCGGATAATACTAGCCCATTCGATCTCTCTACTTGGCCATTGGCACAAGGGTGGGCAACCGACGCAACGTCCAGCCGGATTCCCACTTCCTCACAAAATCTGGCAAATGGCCCTTGGGCAAAGTTTGACCCATTGTCAGTGATGATGCTATGAGGAACACCATATCTCAAGATTATATCCTTTAAGAATTTCACTGCTGTGTGACCATCACACTTGCTTATGGGCTTCACTTCAATCCACTTGGTGAACTTGTCCACCATGACCAGGATATGGGTCATTTTCCCTCTGGCCGGCTTAAAAGCCCCGACCATATCCAGGCCCCAAACAGCAAAGGGCCAGGTTATTGGGATAGTTTTCAGGGCAGATGCCGGCTGATGAATCTGGTGGGCATATCTTTGACACCCATTACATTTCCGGACCAAGTTTTCTGCCTCTTGCAGTGCCGTTGGCCAATAGAAGCCATGCCGGAATACCTTTGCCACCAATGCCCTGGACGAAGCATGGTGACCACACTCCCCCTGGTGAATTTCCCGGAGCATCTCCAGACCCTCCGCAGATTCGACACATCTCTGCAATACTCCGGTGGTACTTCTCTTGTATATTTCTTTGTTGATGATGGTATACGCTTTGGATCTCCTTATAACCCGGCGGGCCTCGGTTTCATCCGCCGGCACTTGACCATCCACCATGAAGTTCATGATAGGACGTGCCCATGAGGGCACTTCCCTGACAGTGAACACTGCCTGATCTATTTCCATCATTTCGACCGACACATAATCGATCTCCATGGGCTGCGAAGTCCCCGGGACTGAAGAATCAGTCCCCGGGTATGCCGGAGCAGTCCCCGGGTATATCGGCACAACCTCTTGGCACATTTTACCCTTGCCTTTAGTTTTGCTCCGGAATACTGTACTAACAGCATATGCCGGCCCAGTCCCCGGGACTGAGGAAACAGTCCCCGGGTTATCCGTCCTGGCTCCGGCATCTATCTCCATTGGAACTGCTTCGTCTGGACCTGGCGGGACATAAATGGAGGATGACTCCGGCGAGGGTTTGATCGATGGCTTCCTCAGATGCTCCAGCGAAATGCCGGGCGGGATTGAATCTCGGGAAGACCCCAGCTTGGATAATGCATCGGCTGCATCGTTCTGAGCCCGGAGAACGTGCCGGAACTCACAACCTTCAAAGTAACCACTTAACTGCTGCACTAGGAAACGGTATGATGCCATGTTAGCATCATGCGCGTCCCATATGCCGGAACACTGCTGAATCACTAAGTCAGAATCCCCGAAGCACATAATCCGGCGAATTCCTATGTCCTTAGACACCTTCAGGCCATGCACAAGTGCCTCATATTCCGCCACATTATTTGATGCTGCAAAGTGAATCTGCAGGACGTATCTCAGCTGGTCATTCTTTGGTGAACTGAGAACTATGCCGGCACCCAAGCCATGGATTGTCTTGGACCCATCGAAATGCATCCTCCAATAATTGGCATCTGGCAATGGTGGCTCATACTGTATCTCGGCCCAGTCAATAAAGAAATCAGCCAAGACCTGGGACTTGATTGTATCCCTCTTATCGTACTGCGGTGTATATGGTGAAAGCTCTATTGCCCACTTTGCTATCCGGCCGCTGGCATCTTTGTTGCCTATAATTTCCGAGATAGGGGCCTCGGCCACTACCCGGATTGGATGCTCTTGGAAGTAATGCTTGAGCTTCTTGGCCGCCATATAGACACCATAGGTCATCTTCTGATAGTGGGGGTAATTTTGCTTTGAGGTGGAGAGGACTTCACTCAGATAATATACCGGCCGCTGCACGGTTTTGCCTCCTTCCTCTCGCTCTACTACCACCACAGCACTGACAACTCGGTTGGTTGCCGCTATATAGAGCAACATTGGCTCCCGGGGCATCGGAGACGCTAATACCGGAGCTGTTGACAACAACTGTTTCAATTCTTTGAAAGCTGCATCTGCTTGCGCTGTCCAGACAAATGTGTCGGACTTTTTCATCAACTGATATAACGGCAGAGCTTTCTCTCCCAGCCGGCTTATGAAGCGGCTCAGGGATGCGAGGCACCCAGTGAACTTCTGTACTTCCCTTAAATCTGTCGGCGGCTTCATCCTTTCTATGGCACGAATCTTGCCGGGATTCACCTCAATACCCCGGCTAGAAACAAGGAAACCGAGCAACTTGCCCGCCGGCACACCAAAGGTGCACTTAGCCGGATTCAACTTCATCCGGAATCTCCTCAGGTTCCCAAAGGTTTCCCGGAGATCATCTATGAGAGTCTTGCTCTCCTTGGTTTTTATGACGATATCATCGACATATACCTGCACATTTTTATCTATCTGATCGTGCAAACACTTTTGCATACACCTTTGGTAAGTTGCGCCGGCATTTCTTAAACCGAACGGCATAGTGAGATAGCAATAAGCCCCGTACGGGGTAATAAAGGATGTCTTTATTTGATCTGGCTCAAACAAGGGGATCTGGTGGAAACCAGAATAGGCATCTACAAATGATAACAGTTCACATCCGGCTGTGGAATCAATCACTTGATCGATCCGAGGGAGCGGGAATGGATCTTTAGGACATGCCTTATTCAAGTTGGTGTAATCAACACACATCCGCCATACTTTCACTATGGCGGGCTCGTCTTTCTTCTTTTCCACCAAAACCGGATTAGACACCCAATCCGGATGAAGTACTTCCTTGATAAAGCCAGAGGCTAAGAGCCTGGCCACTTCCTCCCATATGGCTTTCCTTCTATCGCCGGCATTCCGCCGGAGCGGCTGCTTCACTGGCTTAGCATTGGGTCTCACGTGCAATGCGTGCTCAGCCAGCTCCCTCGGCACACCTTGCAGGTCCGAAGTAGACCATGCAAAGATATCCCGATTCTCACGGAGGAAGCTGATGAGCTAGCTTTCCTATTTGGGATCCAAACTAGCCCCAACCAGGGCATGGCGCTCCGGGAAAGCTTCATCCAGAGGCACCTTTTTGACTTCCTTACTCACTTGAAAAGAAACGCTGCCACCGGGATTTGTCATGCCCGGCATAGATTTGCCGGCCACGACCGTCTCAGCAATCTCCACTGCTCGCTTGAGCCTCTTTCTCTCCTCTGCAATGATCAGAGTCTCGGCCAGATTGGATCCGGCGGTGGCACATGCCATCGAACGCTTGTAATCACCAATGATGGTGATCACTCCTTTGGGTCCCGGCATCTTCATCTTCAGATACGCCACATGCGTAGAGGCCATGAACTTTGCCAATGCCGGCCTACCCAGCAAAGCATGGTAGGGGCTTTCCAGATCAACCACCTCGAACATGAGGTTTTCCACCCTGCAGTTATCCCGGCTGCCAAACATCACATCCATCCGGATCTTGCCCATCGGCGCACACGAGAGTCCCGGCACAATGCCGTGGAACGTGGTCTTGCTCGGTTCCAGCATATTTTCCTTGATTCCCAGCTTCTCCATCGTATCCCGATACATGATGTTGATGCTGCTTCCATTATCAATGAGGACCTTGCTGAATCTTACGTTATTAGCCGGCCCGACGAATGTCGGATCCATCACCAGAGCATATCCGCCGGGATTTGGCATGATCCGGGGATGATCTGCCCTGTCCCAGCCAACAGCCTGGTCAGACCAGTACATCAGCTTTGGCACAGCCGACATAACGGCATTCACCTCCAGACACCGCCGGTACAAGCTCTGCTTGTCTGTTCTCTCGGTCTCAAAGACCATATAGCTCTGATCATACTCCTTGTACTCATTCCGGCCCGCTCCTGGGCCTCCGGCGTTATATTCCGGATTATAGCTCTGGTCAACTTGATTTACGCCGGCATTTCCGGCGTTGCTCTGATTCCCGGGATTAACCGGCCTAGGTGGGACTGCAATCGTATTGGCCCCTGTCAATGGCGATGGAGCTGCCGGGACAGAGGGTCTAGCCGGTCCCCAGGGACCTGCACGACCTGCTAATATGTCGTCCAGCCACGAACAGTTCCTTGTCAAATGGTTTGCCGGCTTTCCCGGCTGGAATGTGTGGAACACACAAGGCTTGTCCATGGCAAGACCCACAGTATACTTCGGCCACTGCTTCTTCTGGCCGGCGGCTCCTCCGGCATTCTTGTTGGTCCAGACATTCTTCTTCTGGAATAGCTGTGCTTGCTGCTGCGGCTGCTGCTGAGGCTGCTGATAGTCCTCATATCTCGGACGCTGGCTACTGCCGGCGCCCCCTTGCTCTTCCTCCACAGCTGCAACTTGTGCTGCCCCATACCGGTGATCCGGCCTTTCCTCTCTTCTCTTGTTCCGGTTATCAGTGCGATAATATTGCCCTGATCTCCCGGCATTGCTGGTGTTCCCCTGGGTTTGCCCCTGTCCTTGTGAATCGAGACTGGGCTGCATGGGATCTCCCGGAGCATAACTATCAGCGATCTTGATTGTTTCGGCCAGCGTGGCCGGCATTTGCCTCTGAAGCTTTTGCCACAGCATGGTGCCATGCCGGCACCCATGAGCGAACCACATGATGGCCTGCTGCTCATTGATTCCTTCGCAGGAATTGCGCAACGTGCACCACCTGGTCAGATAGTCACGGTCAGTCTCATTCACTCCTTGCCGGCAGTTAGCCAGCTGCTGCGGACGGTTGGGCCTCTTGTATGTACTGGTAAAGTTCGACACAAACTGCTCTTCGAAATCAATCCAGCCGTTGATACTCCCGGCCGGCAAATTATTCAGCCATATCCTGGCTGGACCTTCCAACATCTGCGGCACATATCGTACCGCCCATCTGAGGTTTCCTCCGGCGATGTTCACCGCTGTGGAGTAATCCTCCAACCAATCTTCCGGCTTCGTACTGCCATTATATGTCCTCGCGCCACGCGCGAGCTGGAAGAAGTAAGGCACCGGCTCCCCCATAATCCGGGGTCTGAAACACATAGGGCCCGGAGCTCCTTGTCTCTCCACCAACTCTGATTGGTGGATCTTGTCCAGCTTGAAACGTGCATCATTGGCTTCCAAGGACCGAGGTCCAAGCCGGGATGCTATTGGGCCTGCGATCATCTGCTGCTGCTGCTCCGGCTGATGCTGCTCACTATGCCGGCCTTGCTGGTGCTGCTGCTGATATCCCGCCCTGGCAAGGGCGGAATTGCCGTCATCCTCTCGATGTCCCGGATGGCCTGCACCCTGCTGCTGCGCTGCACCTCCGGCGCCCTGTTGCTGACGCCGGGCGGCACTGTTACTCCGGCCACCACCGGCCGCGCCTGCTTCATGCCCGGTCGGCACACTCTGGACGGGCTTCTTGCTGCCGACATACTTGTCAGCTTGGCCGACATTCTTCTGCACCATCGCCTGCTTTCCGGCGACAGCCGGTTCGTACACCTGGATCTGCTTGTCCCGGCGGCCAGAGGTCACACTTCCGGCACGCCGGGCGCTAGGATGCGGGGACGAGGCTTGGCCCCTCGACCTCGCGCCGGCACCTCCCGCCGACACAATGTACTGAGACGCCCCGGCACCCGGGTTTGCCTTCTTAAAGGCCTCCTGCTGCTTTGTAGCTTCAGACAAAAGTTGGTTAAGCCGGGCTTGCTGCTCACGCAGTGCTTCGCCGGATAAACAAGATAAATCCTTAGCTACCTCGGCCGCCGCTCTAAGGTTCTTTACTGGCGAACTATAGACTACCTTAGGCACAGTACTAGTTGCGGTATGACTCTTATCTCTAGCATCTTTTCCTATCTCAGCATTAAGATTTCTGCCTCTAGTTCTAACCTCTTCTATCCGGCTAGGCCGGATTACTACAGGAGTAAAACCATGGGCAGCCTCATACTCACGGAGTTGCCGGTTAAACCGTTCGCGCTCCTGGTTCATGGCCAGGGCCTCGTCGACGAGGGCCTGACGAGATCCCTCCAGGACCTCCCTTGTCTGCTCCGGATCAACGCCGGATCGCACCGGCTCGAGAAGCCGGTCGATGATGGGAAGAAGAACCTCGCCCCTAGCCGGCACACCGGAAGTGCCGGCCAGGTTCTCCGCACGCTCCAACGGAGGACGCGCCGACCTCTTGACCTTCGGCGGCTCCGGAGGAGAAGCTCCGGCCGCTGCTGCTTTGCCGGCATCTTCCGCCGGCGGCACGGATGTGCCGGCCATCATCACCTCCGCCGGCTCTACTGAGCGAGCGCTACGCCCAGCGTGAGCCAGCCGATGTGACGGAGGATCCGACGCCACCAACACCTCCTTCCTGCAAATTCTCTCAGTCCCCACGTACACCTCGTGGGAACCGAAAGACATAATCCGGCCATCCCTGGGGAACGGCCGGCCACCGAGACAACCGGCATTGTCACTGACGAAACTGAGCGAGCCTAGCCTCTGGACGAGGCCAGAGACCACGCGCACTCCCGAAGCTGCTATCACAGACCCCGTCCGAATGAACACTCCGCCCAGCATATCGATCTGCCCCACGGTGGGCGCCAAATGTCGTCGTGGTGAAACAACATATGCCATAGGATGGCTTAAATGGGGGCCGAACTAGATGCTGGAGGATTCGGGAGAGGGGAACGAGCTAAAAAGCACGACAGAAAGAGGCACTGATCTACCCAGGTTCGGGGCTCTCGTAAGGAGATAACACCCCTACTCCTGCTCTACTGATTTTATATTTGGGTCGATGTAGTACACAACAATGGTGCTTCCAAGCTCTCTGCTAGAGAAGGAAGATGAACTGCTAAGTGTAGGAATACAGAGTGACCAACCAACCTTCAACCCTTTTCTAGGACTCCCTGTGCCACCTTATATAGTGGTGGCCAGGGTTACAACGGTCATAGAAGACCAGGAGACACCAACTACACTCCAAACAGGACTTGCTGTCGAGGGCAGACGCCCATGACTTTCTCCCTGATTGCTCTCGATGGGACTCCCCTTGCTGTACCTTGTACTTCCAGGACTGTGACCTTACCATTCTGAGGTAAGCTTGTACTTGTGCACAGTGAGGGTAGGTAACCTCCACTGTGCACCCTGCCATCACCCTGCTACCATGCTTGGATGTTTTCTTCCTTGATTGTAGGGATGTGACACCTTGGTTGACTTAAGTATCCCGGATATGACCGTTGGCCATACCCAGGACTTATATGCCGGACCAACGACCTACGAGGGTCGGGTAATCCGGCCTCCCCTGCTCCTGCACAACACACCAAATGGTTAGGCCGGCATATCTAAGTATATGCCGGCACACATATACCAGTATTCCGGCTATACCGGCATATCCAAGTATTAGCCGGGATACACACATATACCGGCCTGGCCGATGCTCTCATATTCCGGCCAGGCCCTTTCTTGATAACTCGGCACAAGTCAACCATAGACTTTGTGTCTTTCTAGTCTCTTGACCCTACCGGGGGTTATCCCCCCGACACATGTACCTCTTGGATATTTCTTGGGGTGCGTGGGCATCCCCAAGCTTGAGCTTTTGTCCATTCTTCAACTCATCTCATCATTCTCCAATCCCTACACTTGAAAACTTCCTTTATATAAAACTCAACACAATTCTATTAGCAACATTAGTGTAAGCATAATAATGAATCAATTCCTTTTTGCTTCAGATTTCAACTCAAAACCACCACATATAAAGCATATACTACTGTAGCAACTTCCCCAAAAGTTCCGTGATCAAAAGACCTGAAAAAGAAAGTGATAGAGAGGCAAACACAAATAGTGGTAGAAATCTGTCAAAACAGAACAGCTAACAAAGGTCGATTTTTTCGAGGGTTTTCTGTTGCTCAAATCAAAAAGTGCATAACTAATGAAAGTTTGGATATAACCTGGGGCATATGCACAAGAAATCGCAGGTCAAAAAGATATTCTGAGAATTTTCACAAATTTTTACGGTGCAGCATCGAAATCTGTTTCAGGACAGCAACATCCCCAAGTCTTACCTCACTCAAATTAGAGGTTTCTCTTGGCACAACAACGAAATAAAAAGGATAAGGAGCGGTTATTATAGTAGTAATAACTTCCAAGACTCAAATAAAAGAAAATGAACTGAAAGTAAAATAATGGGTTATCTCCCAAGAGTGCTTTTCTTTAACGCCTTTGAGCTAGGCGCAGAAAGTGCGAATCAAGTAATATCAAGCGATGAAGCATCAAGTTCATAATTTGCTCTAAGAATAGATTCAAAAAGTAATTTCTTTCTCTTCCTAGGGAATTGTTCCATACCTTTCCTGCGTGGGAATTGATATTTGATGGTGCCTTTCCTCATATCAATGATGGCACCTACAGTTCGAAGAAAGGGTCTTCCCAAAATAATAGGACATGAAGCATTGCATTCAACATCCATAACAAGAAAATCAACAGGAACAAGGTTATTGTTAACCATAATAAGAACATCATTAATCCTTCCCAAAGGTTTCTTCTTAGCAATATCAGCAATAGGAACATCATAATAACACTTTTCAAGCGGTGGTAAATCAAGCATGTCATAAATTTTTCTAGGCATAATAGAAATACTAGCACCTAGATCACATAAAGCATGGCAATCAAAACCATTAACATGCATATCAATGATGGTTTCCCAACCATCTTCTAACTTCTTGGGAATAGAAGCCTTTTGCTTCAATTTTTCATCCCTAATTTTCATAAGAGCATTGGTAATATGCTTAGTAAAAGCAACATTTATAGGACTAGCATTAGGAGTCAAAGCAAGCTTTTGCAAGAACAAAATAACTTCAGATATATTGCAGCCATCAACATCAAAATCATTAAAATAAATAGAGCTATCATCTCCTACACTCCGAAAAATTTCAGCACTCTTTTGAGAAAAAGTTTTTGTAGTTTTGGGCTTTTTAACACAAGGAGTAGGAGTTTTCTCTACACCAATCAAAGTAAGAGGATTGCTAGCATTTGGAACAACATCATTAGAGGTAGTAATGGTACATACCTTCATCTTTCTAGCCATCTCATCTTTTCTTTCCCACCTGGCATGCAATTCTGTTAACATCCTAACATTTTCATCGATTCTTACTTGGATAGCATTAGCAGTGGCAAAAGTATTATTCTCTTTCACCTCATTAGGCAACACTTTTAATTTCAGAAGTTCAACATCAAGAGCAAGGCTATCAACTTTAGAAGCAAGAATATCAATTTTGCCTAACTTTTCCTCAACAGACTTGTTAAAAGCAGTTTGCTTACCGATGAAGTCCTTGAGCATGACTTCATGCTCAGAGGGTGCGGCCCTAGTGTTGTTGGAGGAATTACCATAAGAGTTACCATAACCATTACCATTGGTAGAAGGATACGGCCTATAATTGTTACTAGCAAAATTGTTCCTATAAGCATTGTTGTTAAAATTATTATTTCTAATGAAGTTTACATCAACATGCTCTTCTTGAGCAACCAAAGAGGCTAAAGGAACATTATTAGGATCAACATGAGTTCTATCATTAGAAAGCATAAGCAAAATAGCATCAATCCTATCACTCAAGGAAGAGGTTTCCTCAACGGAATTTACCTTCTTACCTTGTGGAGCTCTCTCAGTGTGCCATTCAGAATAATTTACCATCATGTTGTCAAGAATCTTGGTTGCGGCGCCCAAGGTAAGGGACATAAAAGTGCCTCCAGCAGCTGAATCCAATAGGTTTCTTGAAGAAAAATTCAGTCCTGCATAAAAAGTTTGGACAATCATCCAAGTAGTCAGTCCATGAGTAGGGCAATTCTTTATCATAGATTTCATTCTTTCCCAAGCTTGAGCAACATGTTCATTATCAAACTGTCTAAATTTCATGATATCACTACGCAAAGCTATAATATTAGCAGGAGGATAGTATTTTCCAATAAAAGCATCCTTACACTTAGCCCAAGACTCAATACTATTTCTAGGCAAAGACAGCAACCAATCCTTAGCTTTTCCTCTTAAAGAAAAAGGAAACAACTTAAGCTTAATAATATCACCTTATACATCCTTATATTTTTGCATCTCACATAGCTCAACAAAATTGTTGAGATGAGCTGCAGCATCATCAGTACTAGCACCAGAAAATTGCTCTTTCATAACAAGGTTCAATAAAGCAGGCTTAATCTCATAAAAATTTGCAGCAGGAGCAGGTGGCGCAATAGGAGTGCAGATAAAATCACTATTATTAGTGCTAGTAAAGTCACACAACTTGGTGTTCTCATGAGTACCCATTCTAACAATACTAAAAGCAGACAAGTAAAAACAACTATAAAGGAAACTAATTTTTTTGTATTTTTGATAAAACGATGCAAGTAAAAATAAAGTAAAGCAAAACTAAAACAAAGTAAAGGATGTGCGTGCGAAACTCCCCATGCAGAAATCTTCTTCCTCCCCGGCAACGGCGCCAAAAAACAGCTTGATGCGGATGGTGTTGATATAGATCACCGACCAGTTGGGAACCCCAAGAGGAAGGTATGATGAGCACAACAGCAAGTTTTCCCTCAGTAAGAAACCAAGGTTTATCGATCCAGTAGGAGAAAACAAACTTCAGAAGGTGATGCTTGCTAGCTTTGTGACACTCCAACAAGGGCGCCGTTTACGATTCTTGTTGGTGCGTCTTCAACTAGTAGCAACGCGGAACCTGCACACAACACAACCAAGTACTTTGCTCCCAACTTACGATGAGGTTGTCAATCTCACCGGTTTGCTGTAAACAAAGGTATAAGCGTATCGAGTGGAAAATAGTAGTAGTATGCGAGAAAGTAAATAGTGCGAGTAATAGTAAAATGTTGTAACAATGTAAAGGAAATTGGACCGGGGTCCACAATTCACTAGTGGTGTCTCTCCATAAGATAAATAACAACATGCTGGGTAAACAAATTACAGTTGGGCAATTGATAGAATAAAGATAACGTGCATATGTCACGAGGATCACTATGAGATTTACTCTGGGCATTACAACAAAATACATACACCGCCATCCAACTGCATCTATGACTAACAATCCACCCATGGGGATATCATCCGAACACCCCACAAGTATTAAGTTGGGAACAACAGATAACTGCATTAAGCAAAGTGTGTAATGTAAACAAAACGAATGTCCTTGGACACAAGAATGTTGTTTTCTCCCTAGTGGCAACATCACATCTACAACCTTAGAGGTTTCTGTCACTCCCCCAGATTAAATAGAGGCATGAACCCAACTATCGAGCATAAATACCCCCTCTTGGAGTCACTAGTATCTACTTGGCCAAGATAGCTACTAACAACGGAGAGGATGAAAGATCATAAACAGCATAGAGATAACATAAGATATATGATTCAGCACATCAACTCAACATAACACCAATATTCATCGGATCCCAACAAACACAACATGCAGAATTACACAAAGATGATCTCGATCATGTAAGGCAGCTCACGAGATCTAAACATGAAGCACATGGTGGAGAAGACAACCATCTAGCTACTGCTATGGACCCATAGTCCAAGGTAGACTACTCAGTCATCGCATCGGAGGCAAGCATGGCGATGAAGAAGACCTCCGGTGGTGATTCCCCTCTCCGGCAGGGTGCTGGGAAGAGCTTCTGGACCCTCCCGATCTCGGGTCGACGATGGCGGCGGATCGCGATGTGTTTCTGGAAAATTGATCGGGTCTTTAGGTTTTTCCCGTCGGAGGGTTTTTATAGGCGAAGGGGCGGTGCCAGAGGTGGGCCGGGGGGCCCTCACCACATGGCGGCGCGGGCCAGGGGCAGGCTGCGCCCCCTGGTGGTATGGCCACCCTGTGGCCCCCCTCCATCTCCTCTTCAGACTTCTGGAAGCTTCGGTAAATATCTGGATGTTCGGCTTTTGTTTCTTCCAATTCCGAGAATATTTCCTGTGTAACTTTTCTGAAACACAAAAATAGCATAAAACAGGGAACTGGCACTGTGGCATCTTGCTAATAGGTTAATTCCGGAAAATGCATAAAAACACCACGAAGTGTAACAAAACACTAAGCAAATGGTGTAAGAACAAGCATGGAGCATAAAAAATTATAGATACGTTTGAGACGTATCAGGGGGCGATGGCAGTAGTGGGCCAGGGTGGTCTCACCACAGGGCGGCGTGGCCAGGGGTGGGCCTGCGCCACCTGGTGGTGAGCCCACCCTGCTGCTCCACTCGCCTCCTCCTTCTGGCTACTTTCGTCTTCTGATATTATATGAATTTCTGGGTATTTCTCTGGAATTGTTGATCTTCAGAAATATGGTGTCTTGACGGTCCCTTTTCTAGCAGAATCCTGATTTCGGTAGCAAGTTCTCCAATGATCATCAAACATGTAAAAACAGAAGAAACAACATAAGTATCATCTCTAAATATGAAATATATCAATGAATAACAGTAAATTATGATACAAAATAGTGGTGCAAAATGGACGTATCACGCACCAGCAAAACATCAACAAGTTTTCTGGCGCCATTGTCTGGAGTGTCGCAAAGCTAGCGGGCATCAACCTTCAGAAGTTTGGTTCTTTCTCCTACTAGTTCGATAAACCTTAGTTTCACAACTGAGGGAAGACTTGCTGTTGTGCTCATCATAACCTTCTCTTGGGGTTTTCCAACTTGGCGGTTACATATATAATATCCGTACATCAACACCGTACCACCAACAAGTTTTCTGGCGCCGTTGTCAGGGAGAAAGAAGATTTCTGCAAGGGGAGTCTCTCACTTCCAACCTTTTACTTTGTTATTGTTTTGCTTTATTTTATTTTTGCTTGCATCTTTTGTATCAAAAATACAAAAAAATTAGTTCCTTTATAGTTGTTATTTTTACTTGCCTGCTTTTTAGTCTTGCTAGAATGAGTAATCCTGAAGTTGAGGTTCGTACTTTTAAGCAACAAGGGGGAGAGAGTTTGAAAGATGCTTGGTACCGCATTAGTAATGCTCATCATAGGTGTATGAAGAAGCATTCTACCATGATCCTCCTTAGGAATTTTTATGTTGGTATATCTAGTTGGAACAGGTACGTTCTTGATACTCTTGCAGGAGGTAATTTTCTAGGTACTCCTGCTTTGGAAGCTTGCACTTTAATTGAAAGTTTAGTGTGAGTACCACCTATTAATGTTGTTAAAACTAAGACCTCTTTGGAGGAAGTTTTGGAAAAACTTAGCTCTTAAGATTTTTTTTTTGCCAAATATCCTTGATAACGCTAGCCAGGTTAATGAATCGATAGAAAGTATCGGTAAGGGAATTACTATTTTAGAGGCTAGTACTACTCATGATAGCCAAAACCTTAGGATTGGTAAACTAGAGGAGTCTATGGAAACTTTAAGTTCAATTTTCTCTTCTCTTAAGTTTAAGAAGGAGAAAGCTTTTGTTGAAAAGGAGCAAAAATTTATGTATGTTCCCAAGGTTTCTGTGCCAAAACCGCTGCATCTTTTTAAGATTAGTAAGACTTTTATTTCAACTAAGAGTGACTTGTAGGTTGAATCATCTTCAGAGGCTTCTAAAGTGCCTAGTGTGGTAAGTGGTTCTCTTGAGGAAACAATTGATCTTAATGCTTCATTTGAAAATACTTGATTTGTACTTTCTGTGCCTAGCTCAAAGATGTTAAAGAAAAGCACTCTTGGGAGATAACCCAATGTTTTATTTTCAGTACTTTTTCTTTTTGTTGAGTCTTGGAAGTTATTACTACTATAATGACCTCTCCTTATCATTTTAATTTCGTTTTTGTGCCAAGACGAACCTCTAATTTGAGGGAGGTAAGATTTGGGGAAGTTGCTGTCCTGAAACAGATTTCTGCGCTGCACCATAAAAATTTGTGAGAATTCTCAGGATATCTTTTTGATCTGAAATTTCTTGTACACATGCCCCAGGTTATTTCCAAACTTTCATTAGTTTTGCACTTTTCGATTTGAGTAATAGAAGGTCCTCGAAAAAATTGATCTTTGTCAGCTGTTCTGTTTTCACAAATTCTGCCACTATTTGTGTTTGCCTCTCGATCGCTTTCTTTTTGAGTTCTTTTGATCACGAAACTTTTGAGGAAGTTGCTACAGTATCTTATGCTTTAATGGATGGTATATTCGAGTTTTAAACTGAACCAAAAGAGTAGATTTACTATCATGCTTACACTAATGTTGCTAATAGAATTGTGTGAAGTTTTCTATGAAGGAAGTTTTCAAGTGTAGGGAAAGGAGAGTGATGAGATGAGATGAAGTATGGACAAAAGCTCAAGCTTGGGGATGCCCATGTCACCCTAAGAAATATCCAAGAGGTACAAGCGTCAAAGCTTGGGGATGCCCCTGAGGTGCCCCTTCTTCATCGGCAAAAAATCAGGTCACCTTTCAAGACACTATATTTTTATTGCTTCATGTACTATGCGTTTTTCTTGGAGCGTCTTTACTTTTTCTTTCAGTTTTCTTTTGTTTTGTTTGCTGCAATAAATGGTTGGACCCCAACAAATTTCTTTTGGAGACGACATACTTCGTTTTTCATTGCCAAGAACACTCTAGTTTTCACTCTTATAGTTCAACAAGTGTTCTCTTTTTCTAGAACTACGTTTAGCTTTCGTTTTTTGTCTTGATTTTTCTTCAGATCTTGTTATATATTTGTATCAAGGTGCTTTTAGACCACTGGTCTATGTTGGTTTTCATCTCAAAGAGTGGTTTCAAAAAGATTGAATGGTGTTGGAAAAGAGAAAAAGTTTAATGCCTATAGTGGTACAAATGGGAGCTTGTTTAAACCGTGGCTTAGACTTTTGCATGTCATGCTTGATGTTATTTTGATAGTATGTGATATGTCTCAAACGTATCTATAATTTTTGATGCTACATGCTTGTTTATACACCATTTGCTTTGTGTTTTGTTACACTTCATGGCATTTTTATGCATTTTCCAGAACTAACCTACTAACGAGATGCCACAATGCCAGTTCCCTGTTTTTTTGCTGTTTTTGTGTTTTAGAAAAGCTACACAAGAAATATTCTCGGAATTGGACGAAACAAAAGCCGAACCTCCTATTTTCCAGAACACGAGTCAGAGTCCAAAGCAGAGACGGAGGGGGGCCAGGACCTGGCCACACCCTAGGGTGGCGCAGGCCAGGCCCTGGCCATGCCACCAGGGGGTGAGCCCCCCTGGTCCACTTCCTGACGCCACCCTTCCGCCTAAATATTCCCCTCGATGGGAAAACCTAAAAGACCTGATCAATTTTCCACAAAACATACTACAAGCCGCCGCCATCATCGACGCGAGATCAGGAGGGTCCATAAGCTCTTTCTGGCACCCTGTCGGAGAGGGGAATCACCACTGGAGGCCTTCTTCATCACCATGGTCGCCTCCAGAGTGATGTGTGAGTAGTCTACCTTGGACTACGGGTCCATAGCAGTAGCTAGATGGTTGTATCCTCCACCATGTGCTTCATGTTTAGATCTTGTGAGCTGCCTATCATGATCAAGATCATCTTTGTGTAATTCTACATGTTGTGTTTGTTGGGATCCGATGAGTATTGGTACTATGTCAAGTTGATGTGCTGAATTATTATCTTTATGTTATCTCTATGCTGTTTATGATCTTGCATGCTCTCCGTTGCTAGTAGATATCTTGGCCGAGTAGATGCTAGTGACTCCAAGAGGGGGTATTTATGCTCGATAGTGGGTTCATGCCTCTAGTAATCTGGGGGAGTGACAAAAACCTCTAAGGTTGTAGATGTGCTATTGCCACTAGGGAGAAAACAACATTCTTGTGTTCAAGGACATTTGCATTGTTTACATTACGCACTTTGCTTAATGCAGTTATCTATTGTTCGCAACTTAATACTCAACGGGTGCTCGGATGACACCTCGAGAGTGGATTATTAGTCATAGATGCAATTGGATTACGGTCTATGTATTTTGTCGTAACGCCCAGAGTGAACCTCATAGTGATCCTCATGACATATGTATGCTATCTTTATTCTATCAATTGCCCAACTGTAATTTGTTTACCCAGCATGTTGTTATTTATCTTATGGATAGACACCACTAGTGAACTGTGGACCCCAGTCCATTCCTTTTACATTGCTATTACCGTTTTACTTTTACTCGCATTATTTACATTCTTGCAAACTATTACCTTTTACCACTTGATACGCTTAATCCTTTGTTTACAACAAACCGGTGAGATTGACAACCTCATCGTAAGTTGGGGCAAAGTACTTGGTTTTGTTGCGTGCAGGTTCCACGTTGTTGCTGGTGAAAAGCTACACGGCGACAAGTTTCCTGGCGTCATTGTCTGGAGTGCCACAAAGCTAGTGGGCATCAACCTTCGGAAGTTTGGTTCTTTCTCCTACTGGTTCGATAAACCTTGGTTTCACAACTGAGGGAAAACTTGCTGTTGTGCTCATCATAACCTTCTCTTGGGGTTTTCCAACAAGTTTTCTAGCGTCAACTACACACTAGCAAGACATCAATCAAGCTTTTCTGGCACCGTTGCCAGGGAGAAAGAAGATTTCTGCAAGGGGAGTCTCTCAGTTCCAATCTTTTACTTTGTTATTGTTTTGCTTTATTTTATTTTTGCTTGCATCGTTTTATCAAAAATACAAAAATAGTTCCTTTATAGTTGTTACTTTTACTTGCCTGCTTTTAGTTTTGCTAGAACAGGTACTCCTGAGAACACCAAGTTGTGTGATTTTACTAGCACCAAAAACAATGATTTTATTTGCACTCCTATTGCGCCACCTGCTCCTGAGGCAAATTTTTATGAGATTAAACCTTCTTTGTTGAATCTTGTTATGAAAGAGCAATTTTCTAGTTCTAGTACTGATGATGCTGCAGCTCATCTCAACAATTTTTTTGAGCTATGTGAGATGTAGAAGTATAAGGATGTAGATGGTGCTATTATTAAGCTTAAGTTGTTTCCTTTCTCTTTAAGAGGAAGAGCTAAGGATTGGTTGTTATCTTTGCCTAGAAATAGTATTGATTCTTGGGATAAGTGTAAGGATGCTTTTATTGGAAAATATTATCCTCCTGCTAAGATTATAGCTTTGCGAAGTGATATTATGAAGTTTAGACAGTTTGATAATGAACATGTTGCTCAAGCTTGGGAAAGAATGAAATCTATGATAAAGAATTGTCCCACTCATGGACTGACTACTTGGATGATTATCCAAACTTTTTATGCAGGACTAAATTTTTCTTCAAGAAATTTATTGGATTTAGCTGCTGGAGGCACATTTATGTCCATTACCTTGGGCGCCGCAACAAAGCTTCTAGATAATATGATGGTAAATTTTTTCTGAGTGGCACACTGAGAGAGCTCCACAAGGTAAGAAGGTAAATTCTATTGAGCAAACCTCTTCCTTAAGTGACAAGATTGATATTATTATGCTTATGCTTGCTAACAATAGAGCTCATGTTGATCCTAATAATGTTCCTTTGGCCTCTTTGGTTTCTCAAGAAAAGCATGTTGATGTAAACTTCATTAGAAATAATAATTTCAACAACAGTGCTTATAGGAACAATTTTGCTAACAACAATTATAGGTTGTATCCTTCTACCAATGGTAATGGTTATGGTAACTCTTATGGTAATTCCTCCAACAACACTAGGGCACGCCCTCCGAGCTTGAGGTCATGCTCAAGGACTTCATCGGTAAGCAAACTGCTTTTAACAAGTCTATTGAGGAAAAGTTTGGTAAAATTGATATTCTTGCTTCTAAAGTTGATATCCTTGCTCTTGATGTTGAACTTCTGAAACTAAAAGTGTTGCCTAATGATGTGAAAGAAAGCAATACTTTGAATGCCATCCAAGTTTGAATTGATTAAAATGTTAGGATGTTAGTGATACGTCTCCAACGTATCTATAATTTTTTATGCTCCATGCTTGTTTTTACATCATTTGCCTAATGTTTCGTTACACTTCATGGCACTTTTATGCATTTTCTGGAACTAACATATTAACAAGTCACCACAGTGCCAGTTCCCTGTTTTCTGCTGTTTTTGTGTTTCAGAAAAGCTACACAGGAAATATTCTAGGAATTGGACAAAACAAGTTCCTGAAGTCTTATTTTCCCCGGAAGCTTCCAGAGATCCAAAGAGGAGTCGGAGGGGGGCCACGAGGGCCCCACACACCAGGGTGGCGCGGCCCAGCCCCTGGCCGTGCCCCCTATGTGTGAGGTCGCCTCGGTCCACCTCTGACGATGCCCCTTCACCTATAAAGACCCCTCGACGGAAAAAACCTAAGTACCTGATCAATTTTCCAGAAACACATCGCGATCCGCCGCCGTCGTTGACCCGAGATCAGGAGGGTCCAAAAGCTCTTCCCGGCACCCTGCCGGAGAGGGGAATCACCACCGGAAGTCTTCTTCATCGCCATGCTTGCCTCCTGAGCGATGAGTGAGTAGTCTACCTTGGACTATGGGTCCATAGCAGTAGCTAGATGGTTGTCTCCTCCACCATGTGCTTCATGTTTAGATCTCATGAGGTGCCCTACATGATTGAGATCACCATTATGTAATTCTACATGTTTGGTTTGTTGGGATCCGATGAATATTGGTGTTATGATTGAGTTGCTATACTGAAATATATCTTATGTTATCTCTATGTTGTTTATGATCTTGCATGCTCTCCGTTGTTAGTAGCTATCTTGGCCGAGTAGTTGCTAGTGACTCCAAGAGGGGGTATTTATGCTCGATAGTGGGTTCATGCCTCTATTTAATCTGGGGGAGTGACAGAAACCTCTAAGGTTGTAGATGTACTATTGCTACTAGGGAGAAAACAACATTCATATGCTCGAGGGCATATGCTTTGTTTACATTACACACTTTGCTTAATGCAATTATCTGTTGTTCGCAACTTAATACTCATGGGGTGTTCAGATGATATCCCCGCGAGTGGATTATTAGTCATAGATGCAGTTGGATGGCGGTTTATGTATTTTGTTGTAATGCCAGAGTAAATCGCATAGTGATCTTCTTGACATATCACGTTTATCTTTATTCTATCAATTGCCCAACTATAATTTGTTTACCCAGCATGTGTTATTTGTCTTATGGAGAGACACCACTAGTGAACTATGGACCCTAGTCCTATTTCCATCATATTGCTATCACCTGTTTACTTTACTCGCACTGTTTACTTTACTCGCATACTACTATCACTTTCCACTCGATACGCTCAAACCCTTTGTTTCAAGCAAACTGGTGAGATTGACAACCTCATCGCAAGTTGGGAACAAAGTACTTGGTTGTGTGTGTGCAGGTTCCACGTTGCTGCTCGCAAAGCAAAGCTTGGACGAGGCGCCCTATAAATTGACTAGAGCTGTCGCGAAGCTTGCAAGCATCACATTCAGTCGTATTGTCTGCTCTTCTCCTGATCGACATACCTTAGTTTCTTAACTGAGGGAAAACTTGCTGCTATATTCATCAAAACCTTCTCTTGGGGTTTTCCAACTGGCCGGTCATTTACTACACATCTTTCATACTATCATCACCACGCCACCAACAAGTTTTCTGGCGCCGTTGCCGGGGAAGAGTGGAAGACCTCTGCAAGGGGAGTTTTTCGCACGCACATCCTTTACTTTGTTTTATTGTTTTGCTTTACTTCATTTATTTTTACCTGCATTGTTTTATCAAAAACCCAAAAAAATTAGAATCCTTGATAGTTGTTTTTATCTGTCTACTTTTAGTTTTGCTGAAATGGCTAATCCTGAAAATACCAAGTTGTGTGACTTTACTAGCACGGACAATAGTGATTTTATCTGCACTCCTATTGCGCCACCTGCTCCTGCTGCAAACTTTTATGAGATTAAGCCTGCTTTATTGAACCTTGTTATGAAAGAGCAATTTTTTGGTGCTAGTACTGAAGATACTGCATCTCATCTCAACAATTTTGTTGAGCTATGTGAGATGCAGAAATATAAGGATGTAGAAAGTGATATTATTAAGCTCAAGTTGTTTTCTTTTTCTTTGAGAGGAAAAGCTAAAGATTGGTTGCTGTCTTTGACTAAGAATAGTATTGATTCATGGGCTAAGTGTAAGGATGCTTTTATTGGTAGATATTATCCTCCTGCTAAAATTATATCTCTGTGTAGCAATATTATGAAGTTTAGTCAGTTTGATAATGAACATGTTGCTCAAGCTTGGGAAAGAATGAAATCTATGATAAATAATTGCCCCACTCATGGACTGACTACTTGGATGATTGTCCAAACTTTTTATGCAGGACTGAATTTTTCTTCGAGGAACCTACTTGATTCAGCTGCTGGAGGCACTTTTATGTCCCTTACGTTGGGCGCCGCAACGAAGCTACTTGACAACATGATGGTAAATTATTCCAAATGGCACACCGAGAGAGCTCCACAAGGTAAGAAGGTAAATTCTGTTGAGGAAACCTCTTCCTTGAGTGATAAGATTGATACCATTATGGCTATGCTTGCTAATGATAGAACTCATGTTGATCCTAATAATGTTCCTTTAGCCTCTTTGGTTGCTCAAGAAGAGCATGTTGATGTGAACTTCATTAGAAACAATAATTTTAACAACAATTCTTATAGGAACAATTTTGCTAGTAACAATTATAGGCTGTATCCTTCTAGTAATGGTTATGGTAACTCTTATGGTAACTCCTCCAACAACACTAGGGCCGCGCCCTCAGAGCTTGAGGTAATGCTCAAGGACTTCATCGGTAAGCAAAATGCTTTTAACAAGTCTGTTGAGGAAAAGTTAGGCAAAATTGATATTCTTGCTTCTAAAGTTGATAGCCTTGCTCATGATGTTGAACTTCTGAAATTAAAAGTGTTGCCTAATGATGTGAAAGAGAACAATGTTTTTGCTACTGCTACTGCTATTCAAGTTGGAATAGATGAAAATATTAGATTGTTAGCAGAATTGCATGCTAGATGGGAAAGAGAGGATGAGATTGCTAGGAATATGAAAGTCTGTACTATTACTACCTCTAATGATGTTGTTCCTAAAGCTAGCAATCCTCTTACTTTGATTGGTGTAGAGAAAACTCCCACTCCTTGTGTTAAGAAGCCTAAAACTGCCAAAACTTTTTCTCAAAAGAGTGCTGAAATTTTTTGGAGTGTAGGAGATAATAGCTCTATTTCCTTTAATGATTTTGATGTTGATGGCTGCAACATATCTGAAGTTATTTTGTTCTTGCAAAAGCTTGCTTTGACTCCCAATGCTAGTTCTTTAAATATTGCTTTTACAAAGCATATTACCAATGCTCTCATGAAAATTTGGGATGAAAAGTTGAAGCAAAAAGCTTCTGTTCCCAAGAAGTTAGAAGATGGTTGGGAACCCATCATTGATATGCATGTTAATGGTTTTGATTGCCATGCTTTATGTGATCTAGGTGCTAGTATTTCTATCATGCCTAGAAAAATTTATGATATGCTTGATTTACCACCTCTTGAAAAATGCTATTATGATGTTCCTATTGCTGATGTTGCTAAAAAGAAACCTTTGGGAAGGATTAATGATGTTCTTATTATGGTTAACAATAACCTTGTTCCCGTTGATTTTCTCATTATGGACGTTGAATGCCATGCTTCATGTCCTATTATTTTGGGAAGACCCTTTCTTCGAACTGTAGGTGCCATCATTGATATGAGGGAAGGCACCATCAAATACCAATTCCCACTCAAGAAAGGTATGGAACACTTCCCTAGGAAAAGAAATAAATTACTTTTTTACTCTATTCTTAGAGCAAATTATGAGCTTGATGCTTCATCTCTTGATGTTACTTGATTCGCAATTTTCTGTGCCTAGCTCAAAGCCGTTAAAGAAAAGCACTCTTGGGAGATAACCCAATGTTTTATTTTCAGTACTTTTTCTTTTATTTGAGTCTTGGAAGTCATTACTACTGTAATGACCTCTCCTTATCATTTTTATTTCATTGTTGTGCCAAGAGAAGCCTCTAACTTGAGTGAGGTAAAAATTTGGGGATGTTGCTGTCCTGAAACTGTTTTCAGTGCTGCACCGTAAAAATTCGTGAAAATTCCCTATATATAGTTTGGACCTGCGATTTCTTGTGCATATGACCCAGGTTATATCCAAACTTTCATTCGTTGAACGCTTTTTTATTTGAGCAACATAAAACACCTTAAAAATTCGGCCTTTGTCAGCTGTTCTGTTTTGACAGATTTCTGCCAATATTTGTTTTTGCCGCTTTATCGCTTTCTTTTGAGTTCTTTTGATCACGAAACTTTTGGGGAAGTTGCTACAGTAGTATATACTTTATATGTGGTGGTTTTGGGTTGAAACCTGAAGCAAAAAGAGGTTGATTATATGATATGCTTACACTAATGTTGCTAATAGATTTGTGTTTAGTTTTGTATGAAGGAAGTTTTCAAGTGTAGGGATTGGAGAATGATGAGATGAGTTGAAGAATGGACAAAAGCTCAAGCTTGGGGATGCCCATGCATCACCCCAAGAAATATCCAAGAAGTACAAGCGTCAAAGCTTGGGGATGCCCCCGAGGCACCCCTTCTTTATCGGCAAAAATCAGGTCACCTTTCAAGACAATATATTTTTATTGCTTCATGCACTATGTGTTTTTCTTGGAGCGTCAGTTGTTTTAGTTTTCTTTATTAGTTTAGTTTTGTTTGCTGTAATAAATGGTTGGATCCCAACAAATTTCTTTTGGAGAAGTTGCCTTGCTTTTCATTTGCCAAGAACGCTCTAGTTTTCATTCTTATCAAAAACCAAGTGTTCTTCTTTTTTCTGCTACTACTTTTGGTTTTTGTTTTCGCCTTGATTTGCATTCAGACCTTGTCATATCTCTTCATCAAGGTGTATTTTTGCCTCTGATCTTTATTGGTTTTCATCAAAAGAGGTGTCTTAAAAATTTTCAAATGGTGTTGGAAAAGAGAAAAAGCTTTATGCAAAAAAGTGGTACAAGAAAGAGCTTGTGTAGACTGCGGCTTAGGATTTTTCATGTCATGCTTGATGTCTTTTTGATAGTATGCTTAGTGGTTTTGCTGTAGCATGATTTGTCTCAAATAACTGAGATTGCTTAATGAGCCTTTGAAAAAATCATGCGTTGTTTTTATTGTTTGGAAGCATTATTTTGGTTTTCTCCTTGATGCTTTATTTGGGTTGACTTGGCGCATGCTCACACATGTTAGACTCATACAAAGTCGCCAGTAGCCTCTATGATCATTTAGTTTTTGACTTTTGATGCCATCTTATGCTTCTTTTAATGTCGCTTTGTCGCTTTGCATGATTATGGCCATTATTGCTCTCTTAGTTGGTCGCTCCCAGTCTTTTGCTAGCCCTCGCCTTGTACTGAGTATGAGCTCTACTCGTGCATCCAACTCCTAAAAACCAAGTTTGCCAAAGTGTCCACCATACATACCTACTAGCAATTTGCTATTCCAAGTAAATTTGACTTGCTTTTATTTTCTCTTCAAATTAAACTCTTACCAGTGTTATGCGAAAATTGGTCAGTAAAGCTCTCACGAACCGGAAGGCACACTTTACCTTTTTCCTGTTCTTAAAAATTTGACATTGTGGTCTCTTATGTTGAGTTGTTATGCTTGCAAGTTGTAAGTTGGATACTAGCCCAACCATGCTGTCATGGGGCAAGCTTTCAACATTGCACTTCTTATTTGAGTTGATATCGTGATCTTTTGTTTATGGATGCCCGCGGTGTGAAATGAATTGGGAATCTTGCAGGGATCATGGAGTTTGTATATGTGTTAGGGAAACGCCTGGGCCGCCAATCTAAGCCATGCATAATTCATGGTGGAAATTTGAAGCATACCCATGGTGGACATTCGACGACGCATCTCAAAATAAAAAGCTAAACAAATGGCAAATAAAAGAGATGTCGAGGTGTTCATTGTCTGCTTATCCTGTCATTTTGATGTGGGCTTGTTCCATGTCATCGGGCACGGAGGTACCCCGTTGGTGGTTCTCGATGATACATATATACTTACAATGACAAGAGCCTTGCTTGGGACTCTAAGTTGAGTAGCATGAGGTTTGGGTACTCGTATTCACGGGACACAAGGTTTTCAACTTATGATTTGTCAAGCATATGCATCATAATTGTTCTCGCATTAACTTTAACCATTCAAGATGCTTATGATGGGGGCAATGAGAGCTCAAAGCTGGTAAGTACCATAATTTTTGAAGGTTATAAAACTTGCAATCACTGCTTCCCTCTGTGAAGGGCCTTTCTTTTACTTTTATGTTGAGTCACCACCTTCTATCTTTATGCACCATTAAGAGAGCATAGTTGCCATTCTTAGTATAATGTGCATTGTCCCAAAGTTTTCATTGATTGATTCATATTGTTGGTTTCACTTGTTCTCAAATTATTTGTATCTAGTCGCCCTCTTAAACTTGAAGGTGTCCTATCCATTTATGTTTTGCTCTCTATGAAGGACAAGCTGAAAACCATTTGTATGTTTTTCCTTATGATTTGAACACACGTTTGACTTTCATTGTTTCATTTTCATGATCTTTTGTTTGTGTTCATTTTCATATTATAACATGGTTGCTAAGTTTCTATTGTCAAGATTATATCTTTCATGCCCATGTTTTAAGTTCTTATGATCCCAGCTCACAAATGCTTACATATATGATCAAGATTGTGTAGATGCATGTCACCTCAAAAATTATTCTTTTGTTATCACTTACCTACTCAAGGACGAGCAGGAGTTAAGCTTGGGGATGCTGATACGTCTCCAACGTATCTATAATTTTTGATCCTCCATGCTTGTTTTTACACCATTGGCCTAATGTTTCATTACACTTCGTGGCACTTTTATGCATTTTCCGGAACTAACCTATTAACAAGTCGTCATAGTGCCAGTTCCCTGTTTTCTGCTATTTTTGTGTTTCAGAAAAGCTACACAGGAAATATTCTCGGAATTGGACGAAACAAGTTCCTAAAGTCTTATTTTCCCCGGAAGCTTCCAGAGATCCGAAGAGGAGTCGAAGAGGAGTCGGTCCACCTCTGACGATGCCCCTTCGCCTATAAAGACCCCTCAACGGAAAAAACCTATGTACCTGATCAATTTTCCAGAAACACATCGCGATCCGCCGCCGTCGTCGACCCGGGATCGGGAGGGTCCAGAAGCTCTTCCCGGCACCCTACCGGAGAGGGGAATCACCACCGGAGGTCTTCTTCATCGTCATGCTTGCCTCCGGAGCGATGAGTGAGTAGTCTACCTTGGACTATGGGTCCATAGTAGTAGCTAGATGGTTGTCTCCTCCACCATGTGCTTCATGTTTAGATCTCATGAGCTGCCCTACATGATTGAGATCACCGTTATGTAATTCTACATGTTTGGTTTGTTGGGATCCGATGAATATTGGTGTTATGATTGAGTTGCTATACTGAAATATATCTTATGTTATCTCTATGTTGTTTATGATCTTGCATGCTCTCCGTTGTTAGTAGCTATCTTGGCCGAGTAGTTGCTAGTGACTCCAAGAGGGGGTATTTATGCTCGATAGTGGGTTCATGCCTCTATTTAATCTGGGGGAGTGACAGAAACCTCTAAGGTTGTAGATGTGTTGTTGCTACTAGGGAGAAAACAACATTCATATGCTCGAGGGCATATGCTTTGTTTACATTACACACTTTGCTTAATGCAATTATCTGTTGTTCACAACTTAATACTCATGGGGTGTTCAGATGATATCCCCGCGAGTGGATTATTAGTCATAGATGCAGTTGGATGGCGGTCTATGTATTTTGTTGTAATGCCCAGAGTAAATCGCATAGTGATCTTCTTGACATATCACGTTTATCTTTATTCTATCAATTGCCCAATTGTAATTTGTTTACCCAGCATGTGTTATTTATCTTATGGAGAGACACCACTAGTGAACTGTGGACCCTGGTCCTATTTCCATCATATTGCTATCACCTGTTTACTTTACTCGCACTGTTTACTTTACTCGCATACTACTATCACTTTCCACTCGATACGCTCATACCCTTTGTTTCAAGCAAACCGGTGAGATTGACAACCTCATCGCAAGTTGGGAACAAAGTACTTGGTTGTGTGTGTGTGTGCTGGTTCCACGTTGCTGCTCGCAAAGCAAAGCTTGGACGAGGCACCCTATAAATTGTCCGGAGCTATCGCAAAGCTTGCAAGCATCACCTTCAGTCGTATTGTCTGCTCTTCTCCTGATCGACATACCTTGGTTTCTTAACTGAGGGAAAACTTGCTGCTATATTCATCAAAACCTTCTCTTGGGGTTTTCCAACTGGCCGGTCATTTACTACACATCTTTCATACTATCATTACCGCGCCACCAGTTAGCAGAATTGCATGCCATGTGAGAAAGAGAAGATGAGATGGCTAGAAACATGAAGGTATGTACTATCACCACCTCTAGTGATATTGTTTCAAATGCTAGCAATCCTATTACTTTGATTGGTGTAGAGAAAACTCTTACTCCTTGTGCGAAAAAGCCTAAAACTGCAAAAACTGTTTCTACAAAAAGTGCTGAAATTTTTCGGAGTATGGAAGACAATAGCTCTACTTCTTTTAATGATTTTGATGTTGATGGTTGCAACATATCTGAAGTTATTTTGTTCTTGCAAAATATGGTGACCCAGCATACCACTGCATGTTGTAGTATGCAAGTCGTTGGCATAACACTTGTGAAGTACCATTTCACAAATATTTCATCCCTCAGAGTGGTACAACAGAAACATAGCGGTCTTTTATTCAAGCACTAAATATTACAAGCCACAGTGTTACAAAGGACGCCAGTTCCTCCTCGGTCCAAAGAGGAACACTAGTAGGTTCTACTCTAACATTACAAACCTTGATTATAACAGAAAGTAGTAAACTAAACATGATGCCCTACTCAAGTCACTTTATTCTATAAGGTTTGATGTGAATTATGTTACTACACTACGCGAGTAGTTGTCGGTCTCCTCCTTGGTTCCTTCACTGATACCATAGGCTATGGTGTAGTCCACGCCTTCAACTCCACCGGTGAGGTCCGGTTACTCGTAGTAAACTTCTTCAACGTCTTCCGACGCTTCTTCAGTTTTCTCGTTCTGGCCCTCTGAGTCTAAGCAAGGGTTAAGAGGGAATGGGGTGAGTAACGAGCATTACCCAGCAAGTTCATTTAATAGTATAGCGGTGTTTGATGCACTAGCTACGACCGTAGACTAGAAAGTCTTAGGTCAAATGCAAGTTTTAGTAATCATTTCTTCAAAGATTGATTTTATTCAGAAAACTATGTCCGTCAGTCTTCATAGGTTGATTAGAGCTTCGATGGGCTCCTTTCCTATCGCGTTCGTGGCTTGTTCTCGGAACAGGGAGTATCTTGATACTTTTTGTACACTCTGTAGAGGTGGTCACTTGTACCCATAAGAGATCAATGCTTTGCTGCACAACCGGGCGTACTTTCCCGTCCATACTTCTTTTGTATGGGGCCCAGTCATATGATCCAAGCCAATCACTTTCCTCCTCTACGACCCCGCATATCCACCCTTTTGTAGTTCCAACCTTGGAAACAATTCATGCCGGTCGCCTAAGCATTGTGGTAGGTCCGACCTTGATTGACACAATCCACGCCGGTCGCCTACCCGCAGGTAGTTTCCGACCTCGATTTAACTTACCCACGCCGGTCTTCTACCAATTGGTATTTCCGACCTTGGTAGATGTTCCCCACGTCGGTCTCCTACACAATGGTAGCTTCCGACCTCGGGTTCCCACGTTCGTCGCCTACAATCCATCATAGACCACAGTACCATGGAATCATTAAGGGGATTCCACCCTCATGTTGCTCCCAGCAGGAGACCAAAAGCTATGGTACGCACATCCGTTGATATGCAGAAGGAAGTTGGTATAGCTAACTTCTCCGTCCCATTCCTGATCTTATGGTTGACCGTTATTTACGGCGCTAGAATCACTGGCGACATTGGTTATTTTTTCCTAGGTGAACTTTCCAGTTACAGTGGGACCTCCACCAATATCCATACCATGGTCCCACTGCCCACCATCCTAGGGTAACAACCACCATGGTTGCTCACCACTAATCAAATTGATTAAGAAAGCAGAACTTTTGCTTTAAAATGCAGTACTAATACCACAGGTATATTTGCAAGTAATTTGCTAAAGATAAACAATAGGTATGAGCAAGAGTGAACTTGCCCGCAAACTGCAAGGTAGTGCAGTTGGATTTGTTGAAGTGACCCGGGACCTCGAGTTCTGGAAAACAACATCATTGTCCGATAAGGGCAATGGTTAAAGATTCAAATAATGCATGCTTTAAGGTGTGTGTGTGTGTTCCCTTTATACCCCCCCCCCCCAGAAGTGTTTTATTCATTTGCTAGAATTTATATACTCCTTTTATGATTTTAAGGAATATATGTTATCAATATCTTCATTCAAGAATAATAATCAAATATTCTTGAATGGAGTTTAATTTTGATAAGGAGTTATAATTCTAACCAGATTTTTCTTAGATATCTCACAATTTTATTTATTATAGAAAAGTCTTTAAAATTACCTTTTCTTTTTGCACGATTAATCCCTAAGATTAATTTTAATTCAAAATTTAGCCTCAAAGTTTATAATCAGGCTAGAAATAGTTAATTTTTGCTTTGGTTATTTTCAGACTATTTTCTGGTGTTATTTTTAATCAGAATTCCTTTTCCTAGAGTCCTTTTAGTTATTTTATAAAAAAACCTAACTGACGGCCTGGGCCCACTTGTCGGCCCCCTGGCCCACCTGTCGGCGCCAGCCTACCTGGTCGAACCTGACCAGGTGGCTCGGTCGTTCCGACTCGGCCAGTCTGCGTTCTTCCACCTCCTTCTCTTCTCGCTCGAGCTCTGGCGACCGAGTCACCGTCGCCGCCGCCGCGCTCGATTCCAACCGCTCCCACCGGAGCTAGCCGTCGAGATAGGGCGCGTTCGATAGATCCCGCGATGGTGCACCTACCTGTCCGAGAGATCTTGTCGATTGTCTCCCTGTGCCCTTGGCTCCATCGCCTCCCGCACCTAGGGTTTTGGCCATGGCGACCTCGAGCTTCTCCTCGAGCTGCTCGACCTTTCCCTTGGTGAGATCTAGTGCTGGTGTGTGCTGTGCCTTGCCGACATGTCGTCGACGCCTTCCCTTGGCTTGGTGCCATCGTGGCTGCATGGGCACTGCCACGCCATGCCACGGTGGTACCTCCTGGGCGCTGAGTAAGTCTTCTCCTTCCTCTACTCCTCTCTACGTCTTCCTGGAACTGGCCTTGGCCTTGGTTCTACTTCCAGATGAACTAGGGTTTCTGCCCCATACTTGCCAACATGCTGTTGAACTAAAACTTGCTGTGATATGTATGATTCATACTCAGTGACCCCTATCTACCTATTAATCTTGATGTTAAAATCTGAATAGGATTAGCATGGGTGCTTGCTGCTGATGTTAGTTTCAGACACAGCTTTAGTTAACTCCTTAACCGAAGCTTGTTGGTTTCAGTTAACTCCTTAACTGAAGCTTGTTGGTTTCAGTTACTTGGTTCTAGTTGCTGGAATTAAATTGAATAATATGATGTCCCTATACTATTTAATTACTCAGTTTTGCTATTTGATAATTTGGCTAAGAACTTGCTAGTGGCTGGCCTTGATTATGAATACCAAGTGCATGGATAACTATGTGTTATTTATCACTGAATGTTGTTGTTCACTCAGCTGTGATGTAACAGCTTCACTGCACTTTCTTGCAGTGAGCTTCTGTTGTGCTGGTTCAGTGATGCAAACTTTACTTCTATTGAGCTTGATTAATCCTAGCAGTGATGCTAGGTTCAGTGGCTAATATTGTGGCTTTTGCAATAGCCTCCGGCTATTCATTTTACTGTGATGCCTCTCTGAGGTATACACAATTGCTGTTGGTTGCTAGCTGCCTTAGCTTGAAGGTTTTCAGTGTGAATCACTCTTTGTAGTGATGTGCTGGTGGCTTGCTTTATGAAAATGTCCATGTCCATTTTCCCCAGATGCTTACTGCATATTTTCCAATTTAGTTGGTAAAGCTGATGGATTACTAGGTTTAGGTCTTAGTCTTGCTAGCCTAGGCAACTCATGTGCCACTCCTTGACTTATTCTTATTTCTGTGAGTATTTCCTTTGAGAAATTCCTAGATAAGGCCATGCTCTGTGGAGTAGGTGCTGTTGATGGCCTTGTTATCAAGGTCATGACCTCCTGGACATCCAAATGATGACCAAAGTTTTGCATTATCAAGCTTTGCTTGATTAGCAGTGTGGTTGTGCTCTGTGCTGCCTGCTTGGGAGATAAACCTGTGGGTTTACTCCCAGCACTTATGTATGTTGTGGTTCAATAATAACCTGCTACTGAAGAGTAGCTTGTTCTTTTGGATATTTCTGATTTCCTGCTTCTTGTGGCAAGCCTGCTCCTCCTAGCTGCTTGACCTAGTTCCTAGTTGAACTAAGTAACCATTGTGGTCTTGGTTTTGCTAGTTTGGTTGATTGATGGTGTGCTGCTGGTGTGAATCTTCCCCTGTTGCTCAACTCATGAGCAGGGTAGATTTGTGTGATGGTGTTGCTGGTGGTGATACTCCCAGTGATGATGTGATCTGTGGTGATGTGTGCTATGATGGTGATGTGCTGTGGTGATGGTGTTGCTGGTCGGCTGGTGTTCTTGGCCGAGCAAATCCACACTCAGTGACCTATTTATACTAGCTCCGGTTCCTTGGTGGCTTGACACTTCTATTCATGCATATGGTGAGTGAGCTAGCTGCTAGCTTGCTTGCCTGGTCTCGGCTGGCTTGAGATCTTTTCCTATGAGCTGTGGTGATAAGCTCAAATGAGCTGATGATTATCAACAGTGGCTATTGTTTTTGACTGCCACTTGGTTATTACCCCCTGGCTGTGTTTCTGTAGTGTTTTTGTCGCAGGTGCCAAAAGGAAAAGAAAGAGAAGAGAAGAAAGAAGATGTTTAGTTTTAGGAATTAATGTACTTATCTTCTTTTATTCATTCTTGTAATATTCATGTATTGGCATGTCCCCTTATTGTAATATTCTTTTATTTCACTGAATTTTGTAAAGACAATGTATATTGTGTTGATGATAAATAAAGTTCAAGTTTTCTTTCTATTAAATATTTATCCTTTCTAAATGTGCCTTTTGAAATCAAATTCAAATTTCATAATTCAAAATCAAGTTTGAATTCATAACTTATACTTAGGGTTTTAGTTATTCAATTTCACCCTATCCCCACAAGCAAATGTTCAAATGAGATCATGTCGAATTCTTTCACACTTCGAGAGTATACCATTCCCCCTCGAAGAGAGACTCGATCCCCCTTAGGTTTTAGTAATAAAAGCGCAAAAAAATCCCGTAAGTTGAGATGATATGCACAAAAGCCCTCTAATCTACCCCAGAGTTGTCCTACGTGCTGGGATGTTACAGACTTCCCCCCTTAACAAAATATTCGTCCCGAAGTTTGGGGTAAGATGTACCTGAAGAATTCTGGATATGCTGTCCTTAGATCTTATTCCTTCTCCCAGGTTGCTTCTCTCTCCGGGTGATGTTTCCATTGTACTTTACAATACTTGATGGCTTGATTATGGAGTTGCTTCCAATTCTCTGCCAAAATCTTTGATGGTTCTTCAACATAAGTCAAATCAGCTTGCAATTCAACCTCTTTGTAGGATATGGTTTCTTCCGGTGTCTTCATACACTTGCGAAGTTGAGAAGCATGAAACACATTATGGACTTTAGATAGTTCCTTCGGCAGTTCTAACTCAAAGGCTACTCCCCGACTTTGACTCCGAATCTTGAAAGGTCCAGTGTATCTTGGGCTAAGTTTCCCCTTGACTCCAAAACAATGCACTCCCTTCATGGGACTAACCCTTAGATAAACCATGTCCCCAACTTGCGGTTCCCATGTCCTTCTCTTGGAATCTGCATAGCTTTTCTGTCGACTTTGAGCAATCTTCAACCGGTCTCGAATGATATCAATGACATGTTGTTTCTCCTTGACATAATCTGGATGAAACTCCTTACTGGCTCCTGGTTCATACCAACAAATAGGTGATTGACATAATCCGGATGAAACTCCTTACTGGCTCCTGGTTCATACCAACAAATAGCTTCAAATGGTGCCATTTGTATACTACTTTGGTAACTGTTGTTATATGAGAATTCTGCCAATGGTAAGTGTTCTTCCCACGATCCTCCGAAATCTAATGCACATGCTCGGAGCATATCCTCCAAAATCTGATTGGTCCTTTTAGTTTGACCTCCCGTTTGTGGATGATAAGCAGTGCTAAAGTCTAGCTTGGATCCTAAAGCTTCATGTAATTGCTTCCAGAAAGCTGAAGTGAATACGGATCCTTGATCCAATACTATCGTCTTCGATACCCCGTGCTTGCTCACAACCTCCTGAACATATAGACTTACTAGTTTTTCTCTGGAATCCTTCTGGTTGACAGCTAAGAAATGTGCACTTTTGGTCAATCTGTCCACTATTACCCAGATCATATCTTTCTTCTTAGGTATCAGTGGTAAACCTGTAATAAAGTCCATTCCAATTTCTTCCCACTTCCACTCTGGAATATTCAACGGTTGCATAAGTCCAGCGGGACTTTGATGTTCTGCCTTCACTCTTTGACATGTATGACATTCAGATACAAACTTGGCTATCTCCCGCTTCGTATTATTCCACCAGAATAATTCTTTAAGATCCATGTACATCTTGGTGCTCCCCGGATGTATTGAATAAGGCGTTTTATGTGCCTCTTTGAGTATTAACTCCTTGATCTCGTGTATGTCTGGAACACATATTCTGTCATGAAACCAAAGTGAATTAAAGTCGCCTAATCGGAATTCAGACGGTCTACCTTCTTCAGTTCTGCGTATGTCTTCCATAATGAATGGATCCTCACTTTGTCTTCGAATTATATTATATTTGAGATCACTATGGCGTTCTTCCATTACCTTCATGGTAGACAAACTACCCAGAGATTGCACTTCAAGACATTGAATTTCTAACCTTTCCAAATCCATAAGCAATTCCTTAGGAAGTTCTCGGCTCATTGGTTGAGTGTATGTGCTCTTTCTGCTTAAAGCGTCGGCTACCACATTAGCCTTCCCCGGTGTGTAGTTGATGGTCAAATCATAGTCCTTGATCAATTCTAGCCATCTTTGTTGTCTCATATTCAATTCTTTCTGAGTGAAGAAGTACTTGAGACTCTTGTGATCTGTATAAAGTTCACACTTAGCTCCATAGAGAAAATGCCTCCATCCTTTTAATGCAAACACCATAGCTGCTAGCTCAAGATCATGTGTCGGATAGTTAACTTCATGTGGTCGTAATTGCCTCGATCCATAGGCTATAACCTTCTGGTCTTGCATCAATACACACCCAAGTCCATTCTTGGATGCGTCACAATATACTGTGTAGTCCTTGCCGGTTTCTGGTACGGCTAACACAGGTGTTGTGGTTAACTTCTCCTTGAGTGTTTGAAAACTTGCCTCACATTCTTCTGACCAAACAAACGGTGTATTCTTCCGAAGCAACTTTGTCATTGGTCCTGCAATCTTAGAGAACCCTTCAATAAACCTTCGATAATATCCTGCCATTCCCAAAAATCCTCTAATCTGCTTGACATTCTTCGGTGCCTCCCATTCTAGAACAGATGCTACCTTGCTTGGATTTACTGCTATGCCTTCTTTACTGATCACATGTCCAAGAAACTCCACTTGGTCCAGCCAGAATTCACACTTACTGAACTTGGCATACAACTGATGTTCCCGTAGAATCTGTAAAGCAATTCTCAAGTGTTTAGCATGTTCCTCTTTGTCCTTGGAGTAGAACAAGATATCATCGATGAATACTATCACAAATTTGTCCAAGTAGTGCATAAAAATCTTGTTCATGAGATTCATGAAAATTGCCGGTGCATTTGTCAACCCAAAAGGTACGACTAAATACTCATGATGTCCGTACCTGGACACAAAAGCTATCTTTGGAACGTCCTCCTTCTTGATCTTAATCTGGTGGTATCCTAATCAAAGATCTATCTTGGAAAATACTCCTGCTCCTCTGACTTGATCAAATAAGTCCTGGATTCTAGGCAAAGGATACTTGTTCTTGATAGTAACATTATTGAGGTTTCTGTAGTCTCCGCACATCCTGCGTCCTCCATCCCTCTTATCCACGAATATCACTAGTGTTCCCCAAGGTGAAATACTTTCTTGAATGAATCCCTTCTATTCTAACTCATACATCCGTTCCTTTAACTCTACTAACTCCTTGGGTCCCATTTTGTATGGTGCTTGAGCTATTGGTGCTGTCCCCGGAATTAAGTCAATGGTGAACTCAATTTCTCTGTCTGGTGGCATCCCCGGTAATTCCTTAGGAAACACATCTTGGAATTCATTTACCACCGGAATATCTTCGAGTTTAGCTTCTTTCAAGGTGTTTAGTTGCAATTGAACTTCAATATGTGCATGTCGGTCACCTTGATACACTATCCTTCCTCCTCCTGGACTTCTAAGTGATACAGTTTTCTCTTTGCAATCAATATGAGCTCCATTCTCCTCCAACCAATCCATTCCAAGGATTACAGCCATATCCTTCATAGGGATGAGAAAAAGATTGGCAAGATAAACGCAATCGCGGATCATAATGACCTGCTCTTGCCTGAGGTGTGTGACTAAAATCGTTCCCCCCGTAGACAAAACAGTGATGGGGTATTCTAGCTTATTGCAAGGAATTCCATAAAGATCAATAAACTCTTGAGAAATGAACGAATTAGTTGCACCAGTATCAAAAAGTACTTTGTTGGGATGAGATAGGATTTGAAGCGTACCTATCATAGTCTTATCGGAGTCATTGACTTCCTCCAAGTTGGTGCAATTCAGTTTCCCGAATGGTCGGGACCTCTTTCCAGGACCGTTGCCTCCTGGATTCCCACCTTTATTGAATCCGCCTCCATTTGATTTCCTTCCCCAAGCGGCTTTGTTTGGACATTGATTCTTCATGTGCCCCTCTTGATTGCATCCAAAGCAAATAATCTTGGGCTTCTGACACTCATTGGAATAATGTCCCTTGGCCCCACAAGAGCGACAAATAACTCCATTTTGAGGATTTCCTCCTCCTGACCTGGGAAGTGCTCCCCGATTCTATTGTTGTGGTTTGAAACTAAGGTCTGTTGATGGTTTATTAAGTGGAAACCTCCTAGGTTCCAGTTTGGCCTTCTTCCGTCGTTCCTCCTAAACTTGCTTGAAGTTGTCTTCCATGGTGATCGCTGCATCAACAAGTTCCTGAAAATCTGCTGCCTTCAACATTCTTAGCTGCATTTTTTGCCACTGGGTGTAATCCCCTCATGAACCATTTCTTCCGCTTCTCATCAGTATTCACTGCATCTTAAGCATAGCGTGATAGAAGAGTAAACTCCTTGACATACCTCATAATGGTTTTGTCTTTCTGTTCTAGGTTATCAAACTCCCTTCTCTTCAATTCCATGATGCTTTCAGGCACATTTGCCTCCCTGAACTTCCTTTTGAATTCATCCCAGGTGAATACCCTTCCTGGAGGATGTATTGCCACAATGTTGTCCAACCATGCTGCTACGGGTCCGCATTGCAATTCACGGTGTTGAGCTTTCTCTCTGTGTCCAACAACCAATCTTCAGCGTCCATTGGTTCCGGTGCTGATGCAAATGGAAGTGGTCTTGTATTCAGGAAATCTGCCAGTGAGACTCCATGTACTCCTTCATTCCGGCCCTATCGGTTGCGGTCCATCACATCTTGCATCATCTTGGTCTAGCATTTAATGAGCATTCGCTGTCGTTCATCCGCCATTCTCATGTATTGGGCAAAATCTTATTGCGTCAGAAATGGTGGTGGTGGTGGTAAGGGTTCCCTTGTCGCTGCATCAGCTGCCTCCTTAGCCTTGGCTTCAGTTTCCATCCTCTGTTGTTCTGACTCCTCGTCCACTACTGTCGCCATTTGATCCCCCTAGCCCTGTTACATTAAGCGAAACTCATAGTTACACCATGCTCATGCTTTCTGAGCTTCATGCACAGAGTTAGTCACACAATAAAATCCAAATAAAACATAGCCAAATCACACCAAACATATACCATGTATATACATTGGTAAAAGCAACATAGTGTTACATAGCTTATCGTCTTGTGAGTAACTACACTCACTTATTCCAGCTGCAAAAGCAAATACTACATATTACACATATGGTACATATGTTACACAACATGTCGCCTCCATATCAGTGGTGGTCCTCTACGGGTAGTCGCACTCCCGATACATCCCCGGTGTCCAACCGGTAGCTCGTGATGTCCTCCTGGGTGAAGCAGGAACATAGGATGACTCCGTGATTGCTATAGATGGCGCGGTGATGGTGGAGTGAATGACCGGCCGGTTGGGAAACCCCAAGAGGAAGGTATGATGAATATAGCAGAAAGTTTTTCCCTTAGTAAGAAACAAAGGTTTAATCGTCCAGTAGGAAAAAGCTAAACTCAAGAAGGTGATGCTTGCTAGCTTTGCGACAGCTCCGGACAATTTATAGGGTGCCTCGCCCAAGCTTTGCTTTGCCAGCTACAACGTGGAACCTGCACATAACACAACCAAATACTTTGTTCCCAACTTACGATCAGGTTGTCAATCTCACCGGTTTGCTTGAAACAAAGGGTACGAGCGTATCGAGTGGAAAGTGATAGTAATATGCGAGTGATACGTCTCCAACGTATCTATAATTTTTGATGTTCCATGCTTGTTTTTACACCATTTGCCTAATGTTTCATTACACTTCATGGCACTTTTATGCATTTTCCGGAACTAACCTATTAACAAGTCGCCACAGTGCAAGTTCCCTGTTTTCTGCTGTTTTTATGTTTCAGAAAAGCTACACAGGAAATATTCTCGAAATTGGACAAAACAAGATCCGGAAGTCTTATTTTTCCCAGAAGCTTCCAGAGATCCGAAGAGGAGTCGGAGGGGGGCCACAAGGGCCCCACACACCAGGGCGGCGCGGCCCAGCCCCTGGCCGCGCCCCCTACGTGTGAGGTCGCCTCGGTCCACCTCTGACGATGCCCCTTCGCCTATAAAGACCCCTCGACGGAAAAAACCTAAGTACCCGATCAATTTTCCAGAAACACATCGCGATCCGCCGCCGTCGTCGACCCGAGATCGGGAGGGTCCAGAAGCTCTTCCCGGCACCCTGCCGGAGAGGGGAATCGCCACCGGAGGTCTTCTTCATCACCATGCTTGCCTCCAGAGCAATGAGTGAGTAGTCTACCTTGGACTATGGGTCCATAGCAGTAGCTAGATGGTTGTCTCCTCCACCATGTGCTTCATGTTTAGATCTCATGAGCTGCCCTACATGATTGAGATCACCGTTATGTAATTCTACATGTTTGGTTTGTTGGGATCCGATAAATATTGGTGTTATGATTGAGTTGCTATACTGAAATATATCTTATGTTATCTCTATGTTGTTTATGATCTTGCATGCTCTCCGTTGTTAGTAGCTATCTTGGCCGAGTAGTTTCTAGTAACTCCAAGAGGGGGTATTTATGCTCGATAGTGGGTTCATGCCTCTATTTAACCTGGGGGAGTGACAGAAACCTCTAAGGTTGTAGATGTGCTGTTGCTACTAGGGAGAAAACAACATTCATATGCTCGAGGGCATATGCTTTGTTTACATTACACACTTTGCTTAATGCAATTATCTGTTGTTCGCAACTTAATACTCATGGGGTGTTCGGATGATATCCCCGCGAGTGGATTATTAGTCATAGATGCAGTTGGATGGCGGTCTATGTATTTTGTTGTAATGCCCAGAGTAAATCGCATAGTGATCTTCTTGACATATCATGTTTATCTTTATTCTATCAATTGCCCAACTGTAATTTGTTTACCCAGCATGTGTTATTTATCTTATGGAGAGACACCACTAGTGAACTGTGGACCCCGGTCCTATTTCCATCATATTGCTATCACCTGTTTACTTTACTCGCACTGTTTACTTTACTCGCATACTACTATCACTTTCCACTTGATACGCTCATACCCTTTATTTCAAGCAAACCGGTGAGATTGACAACCTCATCGCAAGTTGGGAACAAAGTACTTGGTTGTGTGTGTGCAGGTTCCACGTTGCTGCTCGCAAAGCAAAGCTTGGACGAGGCGCCCTATAAATTATCCGGAGCTGTCGCGAAGCTTGCAAGCATCACCTTCAGTCGTATTGTCTGCTCTTCTCCTGATCGACATACCTTGGTTTCTTAACTGAGGGAAAACTTGCTACTATATTCATCAAAACTTTCTCTTGGGGTTTTCCAACTGGCCGGTCATTTACTACACATCTTTCATACTATCATCACCGCGCCACCAACAAGTTTTCTGGCACCGTTGCCGGGGAAGAGTGGAAGACCTCTGCAAGGGGAGTTTTTCGCACGCACATCCTTTACTTTGTTTTATTGTTTTGCTTTACTTTATTTATTTTTACCTGCATTGTTTTATAAAAAACCCAAAAAAATTAGAATCCTTGATAGTTGTTTTTATCTGTCTACTTTTAGTTTTGCTAAAATGGCTAATCCTGAAAACACCAAGTTGTATGACTTTACTAGCACGAACAATAGTGATTTTATCTGCACTCCTATTGCGCCACCTGCTCCTGCTGCAAACTTTTATTAGATTAAGCCTGCTTTATTGAACCTTGTTATGAAAGAGCAATTTTCTGGTGCTAGTACTGAAGATGCTGCAGCTCATCTCAACAATTCTGTTGAGCTATGTGAGATGTGGAAATATAAGGATGTAGAAAGTGATATTATTAAGCTCAAGTTGTTTCCTTTTTCTTTGAGAGGAAAAGCTAAAGATTGGTTGCTGTCTTTGACTAAGAATAGTATTGATTCATGGGCTAAGTGTAAGGATGCTTTTATTGGTAGGTATTATCCTCCTGCTAAAATTATATCTCAGCGTAGCAGTATTATGAAGTTTAGTCAGTTTGATAATGAACATGTTGCTCAAGCCTGGGAAAGAATGAAATCTATGATAAAGAATTGCCCCACTCATGGACTGACTACTTGGATGATTGTCCAAAAATTTTATGCAGGACTGAATTTTTCTTCGAGGAACCTACTTGATTCAGCTGCTGGAGGCACTTTTATGTCCCTTACCTTGGGCGCCGCAATGAAGATACTTGACAACATGATGGTAAATTATTCTGAATGGCACACCGAGAGAGCTCCACAAGGTAAGAAGGTAAATTCTGTTGAGGAAACCTCTTCCTTGAGTGATAAGATTGATACCATTATGGCTATGCTTGCTAATGATAGAACTCATGTTGATCCTAATAATGTTCCTGTAGCCTCTTTGGTTGCTCAAGAAGAGCATGTTGATGTGAACTCCATTAGAAACAATAATTTTAACAACAATGCTTATAGGAACAATTTTGCTAGTAACAACTATAGGCCGTTTCCCTCTAATGGTGAAAATGGCTATCTTGGTAGACCTAAAATGCCTAGTGAAGAGAGGTTTTTAGAACTTGAAAAGGCTACCAAGAATTTTATGCAAATGCAATATGAGCAAAATAAGTTGTTTACTAAGACTATGGAGGAGCAATCAGCTCTGTTGAGGACTATTAGTCATCAACTTGAAAATTTAAACAAGGCTATTCCTGAATTGCAAGCTAAGGTTTCCAAAGCCGAAACTGATATTTCATCTTTGTCTAATGTGCAATCCTCTTTGGTTAACAGAATGTCCGCTAAGCCTGATCCTTTTGCTACTGCTAATGCTATTCAAGTTGGAATAGATGAAAATATTAGATTGTTAGCAGAATTGCATGCTAGATGGGAAAGAGAGGATGGGATTGCTAGGAATATGAAAGTTTGTACTATTACTACCTCTAATGATGTTGTTCCTAAAGCTATCAATCCTCTTACTTTGATTGGTGTAGAGAAAACTCCCACTCCTTGTGTTAAGAAGCCTAAAACTGCCAAAACTTTTTCTCAAAAGAGTGCTGAAATTTTTCGGAGTGTAGGAGATGATAGCTCTATTTCCTTTAATGATTTTGATGTTGATGGCTGCAACATATCTGAAGTTATTTTGTTCTTGCAAAAGCTTGCTTTGACTCCCAATGCTAGTTCTTTAAATATTGCTTTTACAAAGCATATTACCAATGCTCTCATGAAAATTAGGGATGAAAAGTTGAAGCAAAAAGCTTCTGTTCCCAAGAAGTTAGAAGATGGTCGGGAACCCATCATTGATATGCATGTTAATGGTTTTGATTGCCATGCTTTATGTGATCTAGGTGCTAGTATTTCTATCATGCCTAGAAAAATTTATGATATGCTTGATTTACCACCTCTTGAAAAATGCTATTATGATATTCCTATTGCTAATGTTGCTAAGAAGAAACCTTTGGGAAGGATTAATGATGTTCTTATTATGGTCAACAATAACCTTGTTCCCGTTGATTTTCTCGTTATGGACGTTGAATGCCATGCTTCATTTCCTATTATTTTGGGAAGACCCTTTCTTCGAACTGTAGGTGCCATCATTTATATGAGGGAAGGCACCATCAAATATCAATTCCCACTCAAGAAAGGTATGGAACACTTCCCTAGGAAAAGAAAGAAATTACTTTTTGACTCTATTCTTAGAGCAAATTATGAGCTTGATGCTTCATCTCTTGATGTTACTTGATTCGCAATTTTCTGCGCCTAGCTCAAAGGCGTTAAAGAAAAGCACTCTTGGGAGATAACCCAATGTTTTATTTTCAGTACTTTTTCTTTTATTTGAGTCTTGGAAGTCATTACTACTGTAATGACCTCTCCTTATCCTTTTTATTTCATTGTTGTGCCAAGAGAAGCCTCTAATTTGAGTGAGGTAAATATTTGGGGATGTTGCTGTCCTGAAACTGTTTTTGGTGCTGCACCGTAAAAATTCGTGAACATTCTTTGTATATCTTTTGGACCTGCGATTTCTTGTGCATATGCCCCAGGTTATATCCAAACTTTCATTAGTTGAACACTTTTTTATTTGAGCAACAGAAAACACCTTAAAAATTCTGCCTTTGTCAGCTGTTCTGTTTTGACAGTTTTCTGCCAATACTTGTGTTTGCCGCTTTATCGCTTTCTTTTGAGTTCTTTTGATCACGGAACTTTTGGGGAAGTTGCTACAGTAGTATATACTTTATATGTGGTGGTTTTGGGTTGAAACCTGAAGCAAAAAGAGGTTGATTATATGATATGCTTACACTAATGTTGCTAATAGATTTGTGTTTAGTTTTGTATGAAGGAAGTTTTCAAGTGTAGGGATTGGAGAATGATGAGATGAGTTGAAGAATGGACAAAAGCTCAAGCTTGGGGATGCCCATGCATCACTCCAAGAAATATCCAAGAAGTACAAGCGTCAAAGCTTGGGGATGCCCTCGAGGCACCCCTTCTTCATCGGCAAAAATCAGGTCACCTTTCAAAACACTATATTTTTATTGCTTCATGCACTATGTGTTTTTCTTGGAGCATCAGTTATTTTAGTTTTCTTTATTAGTTTAGTTTTGTTTGATGCAATAAATGGTTGGACCTTAACAAATTTCTTTTGGAGAAGTTGCCTTGCTTTTCATTTGCCAAGAATGCTCTAATTTTCATTCTTATCAAAAACCGAGTATTCTTCTTTTTCTGCTACTGCTTTTGGTTTTCGTTTTCGCCTTGATTTGCGTTCAGACCTTGTCATATCTCTTCATCAAGGTGTATTTTTGCCTCTGATCTTTATTGGTTTTCATCAAAAGAGGTGTCTTAGAAATTTTCAAATGGTGTTGGAAAAGAGAAAAAGCTTTATGCAAAAAAGTGGTACAAGAAGGAGCTTGTGTAGACTGCGGCTTAGGCTTTTTCATGTCATGCTTGATGTCTTTTTGATAGTATGCTTAGTGGTTTTTCTGTAGCATGATTTGTCTCAAATAACTGAGATTGCTTAATGAGCCTTTGAAAAAATCATGCGTTGTTTTTATCGTTTGGAAGCATTATTTTGGTTTTCTCCTTCATGCTTTATTTGGGTTGACTTGGCGCATGCTCACACATGTTAGACTCATACAAAGTCGCCAATAGCCTCTATGATCATTTAGTTTTTGACTTTTGATGCCATCTTATGCTTCTTTTAATGTCGCTTTGTCGCTTTGCATGATTATGGCCATTATTGCTCTCTTAGTTGGTCGCTCCCAGTCTTTTGCTAGCCCTCGCCTTGTACTGAGTATGAGCTCTACTCGTGCATCCAACTCCTAAAAACCAAGTTTGCCAAAGTGTCCACCATACATACCTACTAGCAATTTGCTATTTCAAGTATATTTGACTTGCTTTTATTTTCTCTTCAAATTAAACTCTTACCTATCGATGGATTTCGTGTCGCAAGAACACGGGGTACCACGCGACGGACCCAAAGATTCGAACGCAGGGGGCTGAACGTGTGAGATCTAGGATTGCAACGAAGCACGGTGATGGAAGTCTCGAGCTGTCGAACGCACTACGCACTGCAGAGAGAGACGCCGAGCTTTTCCCAGGTTCAGGGCCCTCGTGGTGAGGTAACACCCCTACTTCCTGCCTTCTTGTATTGCAACGCGACACCTCGCAAGGAGTACAAGGCCTTGGTTATAGAGTTCTAGCTGGCCAGAGGTTGAAGAACCTGCGTGCCCAGCTAGCCACTTGGAGAAGATCAGATCCCATCTAAGGGGTGGCCTCCCCTCCTTTTATAGCGCCCAGGTCCTCCTTCCCCTTATCTTCTTGGGGAAGGGGTTGCCACACACACGGCCAAAGAGGGTGGACAGCTGTAGACTACACTCTTCTGTAGACGTGGTCTTCGTAGGGTAGTGGCACCGGTCCACAGGAGTGGGTGGAGGAAGCTGACGTCTTCCTCTGGCGCCCTGCACCGTCCACGCTATTTTCAGGGGGGGTGGCCAACAACCGCTGTGCCGCTTTGGGCAGGCACAGCGAAAGTTGGTCTCCTCCCTATCGGGGGTAGCGTGGGCGGTACGCGGTCTTCTGTCCTTCATCTTCTTGCTCCGCACGCCAACGTGCTGAGCTGGCGTGGACTTGGTCTCTCTCTCCTCACCAGCGGGGGCTCGTGAGGAGGTCTTCTGGTCCTTGGCATTTTTCACCGTCGTTCTCCTCATGAGGTGCCTCCTCGTGAGGGTCTTCTCCGTAGCTTGGGTCGTTGATTCTCCCCTGGGCAGAAGATGGGCCGATGAAGTGGCCCAGCAGCAGGTGGACCGGGATACCCTGGTATCCAGAACACCGACAGTAGCCCCCGGGAGCCCGGCCCGCGAACGCGCCCTCTTGAGGAAGCGAAGGGCCGGGGGCCCCCGAAGCTGCTGGGCCCTCCAACGGCACGCGTCAACCGCGCGGTCAGAGGACCATGTGAAGAAGCAGAGGCTCCGGACACGTGGCGAGGCCGCAACTGGAGAGGCGAAACGGCGGGCGACGCTACAGTCTCCAAGGCGTCAAACCGTCATGATGGCGCATCGCTTCACTGCGGAGCGCTGCGTTGACGCTTTGATTCCCGCGCTGAGATTTGACGCATCGACGCCAGATGCCCCCCTTAAATAAAGTCTCCTTGAGACCTCCGGCACTTCACCTCCTTCCTCCAGTGCCATTTCTTCCTCCGCGCCCCCCAAGCTGATTGACTCCTCCGCCTCCGCCGCCGCCGCTAGACCAAGCTCCGGGGCCAAGCGCCGTGGACGCCCCCCGGGCAGCGGGATCAAGGTGAAGATCCCGGCCCGATGGACGCCCGGCGCCGGTGGACCCCTTCGCATCGGCGCGCCGAGGCCGGACGAGGTGAACCGCGCTGCCTCGAGGACCTCCGGCGCCCTGACCCTCGGGGGTCCCGCGCGCGGAGGTGCTCTGAACTCGCCGTCGCCGCTGGCGGCGACGCCTGCTCCCCGCGCCCCGTGGAGCGTCGACCGGGTCCTCCGGGAGGTGGAGGCCGCCCTGGGCCCCCCTCCCCCTGCTGCAGATCGTCCGGTCCCGCCGGCGAACGGAGTGGTTGCCACTACGCGCCACATGGCGGCGGCGATGCTGGGACCCCTCACCGGCCCAGGGTCCCGCTTCCTGGAGCTCCTCGTCATCGTCGATGCCCCAGGCTTCAGCTCCCTCCGGCTGCCCGACGCCGTGCGGAGGGTGATTTACGCCCCCGGCGCGGCCGCCGGGGAGATTGCCCTGGGGGAGCAGAGCAGGCCAGATCTCCTCTGGCCTGTGGACATCCTCCTCGGGGTGGGCGGCAACGCCGTCCTCTCCGGTAGCTGGAGGGCCTTCGCCCTCGGCCATCGCCTCCGTGTCGGCGACCACCTCGTCTTCCGCTTCAAGCTGGGGACGTTGGAGGCTTCGGTGCGGATCTTCACCGCTGGTGGCGTCCGCCGCACCTACCCCCAGCCCGCGGCGCAGTGAAGAAGAGGTCCTGGCGCGGTAGTCTTCTGGGAAGGGGAGCTAGTCTCCTCCCCTCTTTTGTCGTGTAGTCCTCGCCGGCGGGGTATGCCCCGCCATGCCTTTGCTTCTCCCTTTGATGGGATTACTTCAATGAAGTCCGCTTTTTAACTGTCTTGCACTTCGACTTCCAATGTTCTTCATTGTCCTGGTCATTCGCACGCTCGAGAGCCCTGGTGAGCTGTTAGCGTCGTCGGGAGGCCTCCCTTCGCCTCAGAGCTCAAGATGGGGTCGGCGCCGACGACACATTGGACGATTCCTGAGACAAGAAGTTGAAGAAAGAGTTGGAAAAGAAAAAACCCCAAATCCCCGAAAACGGAAAACAAGTCGATAAAACAAACGAGAAAAGAAGGCGAATAAGATGCCCCTGTGACCGGCACAGGGACCTTCTCCGTCGTGGAGGAGCGCGGCACTATCTGTGCCAGTAGCTAAGAGCAAATTGCCGCGCGTGGCGATTCACGGGGCCTTCCTCGTCGTTGAGGGAAGCTGGACCCTCACGGACGTGAAAACGTCGACGCTTAAGAGAGCCCAGAGATCGTCGACACCTTGCAAGGGTTGCTCACGAGGTGAAGGGCCTGGCGCGGACCTCCGGATCTGCGTCTCCTTCGCAAGATGATCGGAGCGGCCTTGGTCTTCAATAATCCTGCTACGTTAGGCCTTCCTCGGTAGAGGGAATCTTCCTGCGGATGCTTGCCGAATCGACGCATTCTTGCCTCCTCGTGAGGGTTGCTCACGAGGGGTAGGTCCTTAGCGGGTGCCTTGGGCACACCTTGGACTTTCCTCGAAGATTTTTTATTTTCCGATGTACTTCGCGAGGAACTAAGCACCATGGGTATTTGGAGGTGATCGATAACAGGACCGTCGCCCCCGACCAGAGCTCACTCCCTTCGGGTTTTTTGGGCTCGCTGTTTTCCGGGCGAAGGCCCCAGCATAGACACCGTGCCTAGCCCCCTTCCGCGTGGAGTACAACAGAGAATAGATGGACTTCATGCCATTTTAATGTCATGCCGAAGCAGAGGCGCTATGTTGCGCGATAACTTAATATCAGTGCTTAAGAGCAGTTTGAGCTGATACACGTGCCGTGAGAACGGTCTTTATCTCCTCGTGAGGAACCTAAGGGTAGAACTTTCGCAGATGAGCTATGTTCCACGGGTTCCCCACCGGCACGCCTTCTGCGGTTTCCAGCCGCGCCGAGCCTGGCCTGGCGATGTGCGTCACCTTGAAGGGTCCTTCTCACATTGGAGACAGCTTGTGCAGGCCCTCGCGAGAGAGTATTCTCCTCAGCACCAGGTCGCCGACCTCCAGAGTCCTTGCTCGAACATGGCGGCTATGGTAGCGGCGTAGTCCTTGCTGGTACCTCGCGGCGCGGAGCGCGGCTTGGCACCGAGCTTCTTCGAGCAGGAGGAGATGATCCTTGATGAGGTCCTCTTGGCAAATTTCGTCGAAGGCGAGTACTCTTGGCGATTCGAACTTGACGTCGGTGGGAAGAACAGCCTCCGCCCCATAGACCAGGAAGAAAGGGGTCTCTCCAGTGGGTTTGGTGGCGGTGGTCCTGATGGACCACAAGATGGATTGGAGGTTGTCTAACCATTTTTTGCTGCAGGCTTCGAGCTTGGCGTTGAAGCTTTTCGTATTGAGTCCCTTGAGGACCTCGGCGTTAGCACGCTCGGCTTGGCCATTGCTCCGGGGGTAGGCGACGGAGGCGAAGCAGATCTTGATGTCGGCCGATACACAGTACTCCCGGAACAGTCCGCTGGTGAACTGGCTGCCGTTGTCAGTGATTATGCGGTTAGGCACACCAAACGACAGACCAGCCCACGGATGAACTTGACTGCGGACCTGGCCGGGATGGTGCACACCGGTTCCACCTCCACCCACTTGGTGAATTTGTCGATGGCGACGTAGAGGTAGCGGTAGCCCCCTTGCGCTCTGGGGAATGGACCAAGGATGTCCAGCCCCCAAACTACAAAGGGCCAAGTGAGTGGGATGGTTTGCAGCTCCTGCGCCGGCTGGTGGATCTGTTTGGCATGGAATTGGCATGCCTCGCACCTCTTGACCATCTCCGCCGCATCCCCGAGCGCTGAGGGCCAGTAGAAGCCGCTTCGATGTGCCTTCGTGGCTAGAGTTGCAGCGGAAGCATGATGGCCGCACTTGCCAGCGTGGATGTCCCTGAGAAGCTCCTGGCCTTGGTGAGTAGATATGCACTTCAAAGCGACGCTGTTTGGGCGACGCCGGTACAAGTCACCATCCTTGACGCAGTAGCCCGAAGCTTGGCGCATGATCCTTTCGGCCTCCTCTTCATCCTCGGGAAGCCTGCTGCTGGTGAGGAAGGCCTTGAGCTCGAGAATCCAATTCACTCCCTCCTGCCGTGTCAATGCCAGAAGGACGCGGTCACCCGAAGGAGGCCCGCAGTCTGGAGCCCCCTGCTCCGGCGGTGGCGGCAGGGCAGGTGGAGGGTCTGATCCAGCTGACGGTGGAGAAGCGGACGGCTTGAAGAGACGTTCCTCAAAGACGCCGGCAGGTTGTGCCAGGCGGTGAGAGGCGCGCTTGGCGATCTCGTCGGCTTCCACATTTTCTCCTCTCGGGATGTGCTTCAGCTCCAAACCTTGGAAGCGTTTTTCCATCTTTCGATGCTCCTCGAGATAGGCCGCCATGTGCTCGTCCTTTGGAGTGTAGCTCTTGTTTGAGAAGTTCACAACCAGCTGTGAATCTCCCTTGACGATGAGGCGCTTGATGCCCAAAGCGTTTGTCGCCCTTAAGCCGGCGAGTAGTCCTTCGTATTCTGTGATGTTGTTGGAGACCTTGTGCTCAGGCTTAAAGCAGAGCTGTACGGCGTAGAAGAGCTTGTCTCCAAAGGGAGAGGTTAGGACAGCACCAGCTCCCGCGCCGGGGAGGTTGAAGGCGCCGTCGAAGTGCATGACCCAGAGGCCTGGGGCCTGGGGCCTCCTCTCCTGGGAGCGTTGACTCCACCTCTGGAGGCTCGTCGGCGAACGGATCGGTCCACTCCGCAGTGAACTCGGCCAAAGCCTTGCTCTTGATTACCTTTGTAGTTTCGAAGGAGATCTCGAAGGGCTGAAGCTCCACGGCCCATTCTGCCACCCGCCCAGTGACGTTGGGATTGCGTAGGATGGTCTCCAGGGGATGATCGGTTACCACCTTTATCGGGTGACCCTGGAAGTAGTGGCGTAGCTTCCGCGAAGCGACGAGCAGGGTGTAGAGCAGCTTTTGCTGCATGGTGTAGCGCTCCCGAGCGTCACGTAGCACCGTGCTGACGAAGTATACGGGCTTCTGCACCTTGGTGACACCCTCGGGAGGTTCCTCCTCAGGAGTCCTTTGAGCGTTGCTCTGAGAGAGCGGCTCGGTCGACGGAGATGTGGCGGGCGGCTCCTCTTGAGGAACGGGAGGTGCAGCGGCCCCTTCCTCGCGAGGTGCCCCCGGACCGGGAGGGCCAACCTCTTCCTTGGCGATCACCTTTGCGTCTCGCTCCGCCACGAGTACGGCACCTGCGGTCCTTGGAGTTGCCGCGATGTAGAGTAGCAAGGGCTCGCGGACTGCTGGGGCAACCATGATCGGTGGGCTCGTGAGGTACCTTTTCAACTCAGCGAAGGCCTTGTCGGCTTCCGGAGTCCACTTGAACTTCCCAGCGCGCTTCATGAGCTTGAAGAAGGGCAAGGCTTTCTCCCCACTCCTCGCGATGAAGCGCCCCAGGGCTGCCATGCACCCCGCGAGGCGTTGCATCTCCTTGAGATTGTGTGGCGGACGCATTTCTTTGATGGCCTTGATCTTGTCAGGGTTCGCCTCTATCCCACGATGGGACACTAGGAACCCCAATAGTTTTCCCGACGGTACGCCGAAGGCGCACTTGGCGGGGTTGAGCTTGATATTTACCTTTCTCAGGTTGACGAATGTTTCCTCCAGATCCTCGATGAAGGTGTGACTCTCGCGAGTCTTGACGACGATGTCGTCGACGTAGGCCTCCGCGTTCCTTCCCATCTGAGCCCCCAAGGCCTTGCGCATGAGCCTTTGGAAGGTGGCTCCTGCGTTCTTCAGACCGAAGGGCATGCAGACGTAGTAGTACACACCACAAGGTGTGATGAAGGCGGTCTTCTCCTCGTCCTCCTTTGCCATCTTGATCTGATGATAGCCGGAGAAAGCATCCAAGAAGCAAAGGAGGTCACAGCCGGCGGTGGAGTCGACGATTTGATCTATCCTTGGGAGCGGATAAGGATCCTTGGGGCAGGCCTTGTTGAGACTTGTGAAGTCCACGCAGAGGCGCCCACTGCCATTTGCCTTTGGGACGACCACCAGATTTGCAATCCAGGTGGGGTGGGCTACCTCGCGTATCAGCTTGGCCTTCTTCAGCTTCTCTATTTCCTCGACTATGAAATCCTGCTTTTCTTGCGCTTGTTTCCTGGTCTTCTGCTTCACGGGGTGTGCCTGAGGGCACACGGCTAAGTGGTGCTCAATCACCTCCCTGGGAACGCCGGGCATATCTGACGGAGTCCAAGCGAACATGTCAGAGTTTGCCCACAGGAAGGTGACGAGCGCGCTTTCCTATTTGGGGGAAAGCCCTGCCCCGATGGTGACAAAATTTTTGCAGCCCCCAGCCTGAAGCGGGACCTTCTTGGTTGCAGAGCGCTCTTGGGTGAACTGGGGCCTCCTCCCTGAGGGTACCGCTGCTTCCCCAATGCTCATGTCCAGCATCGAATGGACTAGGTCCTCGCTTGGACTAGGCGACGTAGAGGCGGTGAACTTCTTCCCTGTTGAGCCCTGCAGGTGGGGCTCAAGAGAGGCCTTCTTTGCAGCAGCCTGCTCTTGGGATACGAGCTGCTTCTTTCTCGCGAGGTCGCCGGAGTGTTCCAGCAGATCTTCGTCGGCGGGGAACATGGTGGCGGCCTCACGGTAGACATGCTCCACCGATCGGAGAGCATCCTTCTCGTTGCAGCGCACGGTGATCGTGCCGTTCGCGCCTGGGATCTTGAGAACGTTGAAGCCATGATGCGTGGCTGCCATGAACCTTGCCAGGGCTGGATAGCCGAGAATGGCATTGTATGGCAGCGCGATGTAGGCGACGTCGAAGTCGAGGCTCTCAATCCTGTAGTTGTCCCGGGTGCCGAAGGTAACGGGCAGGCGTACCTGCCCAATTGGCGTTGTAGACCCTTCGGTTACCCCAAAGAACGGCCGGGTTGGCATGAGCCGGTGGTACGGCACCTGCATCTTCTCGAAGATCTCGACCGAGATGATGTTGAGGCCCGCCCCTCCATCGATGAGAGTGCGATTTACAGCGACGTTGTTAATGGTTGGCGTGCACAAGAGAGGAATTGTGCCCATGCCCCTGGTGGAGGCCGGATGATCCTCCTCGTCGAAGCCAATCTTGCATGTTGACCACTTCATTAGGCGGTTGCCGACGTTGGGCTGTGCCGCCGCGATCTCTCGCGACAGCTGCTTGAAGTGTCGGTTGGACAAAGGAGCCTGAGCTCCACCCAGGAGGCAAGCGGCGAAGTCTCGCAGCTCTTGATAGCCCCCCTGGTTCTCCTCCCGATGATCGTTTGCTGGTGGGGGCAGCGGCAGCTGCTCGGGATCGGCTCGAGACAGACCCTCGCGGCGGCGACCTTCACCCCCGCGGCGCTTGGAGGCACCATTTTCTTCATGAAACTTCCGGACAAACCAACAATCGTCGGTATTGTGGGTGTCCTTCTTGTGGAGAATGCAGTAGCGGCGACGACGACCTTTGTCGCGTTCGGAGCGGTCCCCACGGCATTGCTTATGATCTGGCTCTGCCGCGAGGACAGCAGCCTCCTTTCGCTTGGGGTCCTTGGACTTTGGCTTAAGGGGAGGCGCCTCCGGCAGATTATGCACGAAGAGCCTCCCCTCCTCGGTCTTGGCGCAGCGGTCGGCGATCTCGAAGAGCCTGACGACGGAAGTCAACTCATCGTACACGGACAGCTTCTCCCTCATCTTGATGTCGGAGACGCCCGTGGAGAATGCGGAGATGACCTCCTCGTTGGAGATCCTGGGGATCTTGTACCTCATCTGGCTGAAGCGCTGGATATACTGATGAAGCGTCTCGCCCTTGTACTGACGCACCGCCTTAAGATCGTTCTTGGTAGCGGGGCGCTCGTACGTGGGCATGAAGTTGGCGACGAACTGACGGCATAAATCCTTCCATGAAGTCACGGATTCGTGAGGAAGATTCATGAGCCAAGTTCGCGGAGCGTCCTTGAGGGCCATGTGGAACCAATTTGCCATGGCACGCTGATCTCCACGCGCGGCCTGGACGGCGACGACGTAGAGTTGGAGGAATTCGACGGGGTTGGTGGTCCCGTCGTAATGCGCTCCGATGTTCGGCTTGAACTTGTCAGGCCAGACAACGTAGCGTTGCTGACGAGTGAGAGCAAGACACCCAGGGTTGTAGATTGGGTCGCCGGGGGTCCTGACGTTCTTGCCAGCCTCGCCGATGTCGTCGATGGCGCGGTCATGATTTTTGCGGTGGCGCTCAAGGGAGACGCGTGCGTCTTCTGGAGCGCGTTGGATGATTTGGCAGCTGGGCTCCCCGCGCGGCGAAGATGCGGCGCGGGAAACCACCTTCTTGGCCTTGTTGGCCTTCCCATCTCTGGCGCCCAGGGCGCGACGCCCCGCCGCCGGATCTGGGTCTCCCGCGCCCTGGGCTCCTCCCTGGGCCGGGTCTTCGTTGGCGATGGCGACGAGTTCGGCGATTTGAGCGCGCCACCCCTCACGCCCGTCATCGGTGGGTTGATAGCGCAGCAGCTCCTGCGCCATGGCGAGAGCCTGCGCAGGAGATAGCTGACTCCCAGAACGAGCGCGAGAAGTGGCGGTGGCGATGAAGGAGAGCGAAGGCTCCGTACGCCCGGACGGGAGGTAGGAGGACTCCAGATCTTCCTCCTCGGCCGAAGCTTCACGACGACGAAAGATGGGCTCGGTTTGCCCCCGAGCAGCGTTGCGACGGCGAAGACGCTCGAGCCTTGCGTTGGCGTCGGCCATGTCGAAGCAGATCTAGGAGAAAACACACCACAGCCCCCTACCTAGCGCGTCAAATGTCGATGGATTTCGTGTCGCAAGAACACGGGGTACCACGCGACGGACCCAAAGATTCGAACGCAGGGGGCTGAACGTGTGAGATCTAGGATTATAACGAAGCACGGTGACGGAAGTCTCGAGCTGTCAAACGCACTACGCACTGCAGAGAGAGACGCCGAGCTTTACCCAGGTTCAGGGCCCTCGTGGTGAGGTAACACCCCTACTTCCTGCCTTCTTGTATTGCAACGCGACACCTCGCGAGGAGTACAAGGCCTTGGTTACAGAGTTCTAGCTGGCCAGAGGTTGAAGAACCTGCGTGCCCAGCTAGCCACTTGGAGAAGATCAGATCCCATCTAAGGGGTGGCCTCCCCTCCTTTTATAGCGCACAGGTCCTCCTTCCCCTTATCTTCTTGGGGAAGGGGTTGCCACACACACGGCCAAAGAGGGTGGACAGCTGTAGACTACACTCTTCTGTAGACGTGGTCTTCGTAGGGTAGTGGCACCGGTCCACAGGAGTGGGTGGAGGAAGCTGACGTCTTCCTCTGGCGCCCTGCACCGTCCACGCTATTTTTAGGGGGGTGGCCAACAACCGTTGTGCCGCTTTGGGCAGGCACAGCGAAAGTTGGTCTCCTCCCTGTCGGGGGTAGCGTGGGCGGTACGCGGTCTTCTGTCCTTCATCTTCTTGCTCCGCATGCCAACGTGCTGAGCTGGCGTGGACTTGGTCTCTCTCTCCTCACCAGCGGGGGCTCGTGAGGAGGTCTTCTGGTCCTTGGCGTTTTTCACCGTCGTTCTCCTCACGAGGCTCCTCCTCATGAGGGTCTTCTCCGTAGCTTGGGTCATTGATTCTCCCCTGGGCTGAAGATGGGCCGATGACGTGGCCCAGGAGCAGGTGGACCGGGATACCCCGGTATCCAGAACACCGACATTACCAGTGTTATGCGAAAATTGGTCAGTAAAGCTCTCACGAACCGGAAGGCACACTTTACTTTTTCCTGTTCTTAAAAATTTGACATTGTGGTCTCTTATGTTGAGTTGTTATGCTTGCAAGTTGTAAGTTGGATACTAGCCCAACCATGCTGTCATGGGGCAAGCTTTCAACATTGCACTTCTTATTTGAGTTGATATCGTGATCTTTTGTTTATGGATTCCCGCGGTGCGAAATGAATTGGGAATCTTGCGGGGATCATGGAGTTTGTATACATGTTAGGGAAATACCTGGGCCGCCAATCTAAGCCATGCATAATTCATGGTGAAAATTTGCAGCATACCCATGGTGGACATTCGACGACGCATCTCAAAATAAAAAGCTAAACAAATGGCAAATAAAAGAGATGTCGAGGTGTTCATTGTCTGCTTGTCCTGTCATTTTGATGTGTGCTTGTTCCATGTCATCGGGCACGGAGGTACGTACCCCGTTGGCGGTTCTCAATGATACATATATACTTACAATGACAAGAGCCTTGCTTGGGACTCTAAGTTGAGTAGCATGAGGTTTGGGTACTCGTATTCACGGGACACGAGGTTTTCAACTTATGATTTGTCAAGCATATGCATCATAATTGTTATCGCATTAACTTTAACCATTCAAGATGCTTATGATGGGGGCAATGAGAGCTCAAAGCCGGTAAGTACCATAATTTTTGAAGGTTATAAAACTTGCAATCACTGCTTCCCTCTGCGAAGGGCCTTTCTTTTACTTTTATGTTGAGTCACCACCTTCTATCTTTATGCACCATTAAGAGAGCATAGTTTCCATTCTTAGTATAATATGCATTATCCCAAAGTTTTCATTGATTGATTCATATTGTTGGTTTCACTTGTTCTCAAATTATTTGTATCTAGTCGCCCTCTTAAACTTGAAGGTGTCCTATGCATTTATGTTTTGCTCTCCATGAAGGACAAGCTGAAAACCATTTGTATGTTTTTCCTTATGATTTGAACACACGTTTGACTTTCATTGTTTAATTTTCATGATGTTTTGTTTGTGTTCATTTTCATGTTATAACATGGTTGCTAAGTTTCTATTGTCAAGATTATATCTTTCATGCCCATGTTTTAAGTTCTTTTGATCCCAGCTCATAAATGCTTACATATATGATCAAGATTGTAAAGGTGCATGTCATCTCAAAAATTATTTCTTTTGTTATCACTTACCTACTCGAGGACGAGCAGGAGTTAAGCTTGGGGATGCTTGATACGTCTCCAACGTATTTATAATTTTTGATGCTCCATGCTTGTTTTTACACCATTTGCCTAATGTTTCGTTACACTTCGTGGCACTTTTATGCATTTTCCAGAACTAACCTATTAACAAGTCGCCACAGTGCCAGTTCCCTGTTATCTGCTATTTTTGTGTTTCAGAAAAGCTACACAGGAAATTTTCTCGGAATTGGACGAAACAAGTTCCTGAAGTCTTATTTTTCCCGGAAGCTTCCAGAGATCCGAAGAGGAGTCGGAGGGGGCCACGAGGGCCCCACACACCAGGGCGGCGCGGCCTAGCCCCTGGCCGCGCCCCCTATGTGTGTGGTCGCCTCGGTCCACCTCTGACGATGCCCCTTCGCCTATAAAGACCCCTCGACGGAAAAAACCTAAGTACCCGATCAATTTTCCAGAAACACATCGCGATCCGCCGCCGTCGTCAACCCGAGATCGGGAGGGTCCAGAAGCTCTTCCCGGCACCCTGCTGGAGAGGGAAATCGCCACCGGAGGTCTTCTTCATCGCCATGCTTGCCTCCGGAGCGATGAGTGAGTATTCTACCTTGGACTATGGGTCCATAGCAGTAGCTAGATGGTTGTCTCCTCCACCATGTGCTTCATGTTTAGATCTCATGAGCTGCCCTATATGATTGAGATCACCGTTATGTAATTCTACATGTTTGGTTTGTTGTGATCTGATGAATATTGGTGTTATCATTGAGTTGCTATACTGAAATATATCTTATGTTATCTCTATGTTGTTTATGATCTTGCATGCTCTCCGTTGTTAGTAGCTATCTTGGCCAAGTAGTTGCTAGTAACTCCAAGAGGGGGTATTTATGCTCGATAGTGGGTTCATGCCTCTATTTAATCTGGGGGAGTGACAGAAACCTCTAAGGTTGTAGATGTGCTGTTGCTACTAGGGAGAAAACAACATTCATATGCTTGAGGGCATATGCTTTGTTTACATTACACACTTTGCTTAATGCAATTATCTGTTGTTCGCAACTTAATACTCATGGGGTATTCGGATGATATCCCCGCGAGTGGATTATTAGTCATAGATGTAGTTGGATGGTGGTCTATGAATTTTGTTGTAATGCCCAAAGTAAATCGCATAGTGATCTTCTTGACATATCATGTTTATCTTTATTCTATCAATTGCCCAACTGTAATTTGTTTACTCAGCATGTGTTATTTATCTTATGGAGAGATACCACTAGTGAACTGTGGACCCCGGTCCTATTTCCATCATATTGCTATCACCTATTTACTTTACTCGCACTGTTTACTTTACTCGCATACTACTATCACTTTCCACTCGATACGCTCATACCCTTTGTTTCAAGCAAACCGGTGAGATTGACAACCTCATCGCAAGTTGGGAACAAAGTACTTGGTTGTGTGTGTGCAGGTTCCACGTTGCTGCTCGCAAAGCAAAGCAAAGCTTGGACGAGGCGCCCTATAAATTGTCCAGAGCTGTCACGGAGCTTGCAAGCATCACCTTCAGTCGTATTGTCTGCTCTTCTCCTGATCGACATACCTTGGTTTCTTAACTAAGGGAAAACTTGTTGCTATATTCATCAAAACCTTCTCTTGGGGTTTTCCAACTGGCCGGTCATTTACTACACATCTTTCATACTATCATCACCGCGCCACCAGCGAGTAAAGTAAACAGTGCGAGTAAAGTAAACAGGTGATAGCAATATAATGGAAATAAGACTGGGGTCCACAGTTCACTAGTCGTGTCTCTCCATAAGATAAAATAACACATGCTAGGTAAACAAATTACAGTTGGGCAATTGATAGAATAAAGGCAACGTGCATATGTTGAGAGGATCACTATGAGATTTACTCTGGGCATTACAACAAGATACATAGACTGTCATCCAACTGCATCTATGACTAATAATCCACTTGTGGCGAATCAATCCGAGAACTCCACAAGTATTAAGTTGCGAACAACAGATAATTGCATTAAGCAAAGTGTGTAATGTAAACAAAGCATATGCCCTTGAGCATATGAATGTTATTTTCTCCCTAGTGGCAACAGCACATCTACAACCTTAGAGGTTTCTGTCACTCCCCCAGATTAAATAGAGGCATGAACCGAACTATCGAGCATAAATACCCCCTCTTGGAGTCACTAGTATCTACTCGGCCAAGATAGCTACTAACAACGGAGAGCATGCAAGATCATAAACAACATAGAGATAACATAAGATAATATTCAGCACATCAACTCAATCATAACACCAATATTCATCGGATCCCAACAAACACAACATGTAGAATTACATAACGGTGATCTCGATCATGTAAGGTAGCTCACGAGATCTAAACATGAAGCACATGGTGGAGAAGACAACCAACTAGCTACTGCTATGGACCCATAGTCCAAGGTAGACTACTCACTCATCGCGCCGGAGGCAAGCATGGCGATGAAGAAGACCTCCGGTGGCAATTCCCCTCTCCGGTAGGGTGCCGGGAAGAGGCTTCTGGACCCTCCCGATCTCGGGTCGATGGCGGCGGCAGATCGCGATGTATTCTGGAAAAGTGATCGGGTATTTAGGTTTTTCCCGTCGGGGGGGGGGGGTCTTTATAGGCGAAGGGCGGCGCCAGAGGTGGACCAGGGGGCCCTCACCACAGGTGGGCGCGGGCCAGGGATAGGCCGCGCCCCCTGGTGGTGTGGCCGCCCTGTGGCCCTTCTCCGTCTCCTCTTCGGTTCTCTGGAAGCTTCGGTAAATTTCCGGATGTTCGGCTTTTGTTTCGTCCAATTCTGAGAATATTTCCTGTGTAACTTTTCTGAAACACAAAAACAGCAGAAAACAGGGAAATGGCACTGTGGCATCTCGTTAATAGGTTAGTTCCGGAAAATTCATAAAAATGCCATGAAGTGTAACGAAACACTAAGCAAATGGTGTGAAAACAAGCATGGAGCATCAAAAATTATAGATACGTTAGAGATGTATCACTCCGCCGGCATGTAGTCGAAATCGGGTGTAGTACCTAAGTTGAAGTCAGTCATCCCCAGATAACTGCTCAACGATGGGTATGCACTATCTGTGGCACCCCTCTCCATCTTAGGCCTCGAGCATTCTCCATGCTCTATATGGATAGGCAACTCTCCCTCTGAATCCGACCCTATTTCTATGGGCTTTCCTGCCACGTCTCCAGCGCGGTGAACAACCCTAAACTGACTCGTTACCTCATGCTCTGAATCACACGGAATCAGATCTCCAGCCGTCCCCATATACTCACCGAAACGCCAACCCATGGATTTTCCTCCAAAACTGTCGTTATGGGGCATTCCCCATGACGAGGGTTAACTCGACAAATGTCCTAAATGAAGGACTTAGGATCGGGGAGATAGGGCGTCGGATGAACTCAAAGGTAAAGTTAGTCGAAATAGGTATATGTCGAAAGTAAACTTGGGTGTTCAACCTGGCTTGCTTTCAATCTGCCCCACACCGTCCCCTCCTAGCCCCTATATATAGATGGCCAGGTCTCGAGGATCGGGTAGGGTCCGATACAGATTACAATATCGACATACGGTAAAAACTCGTATTCGACTATCATTACAATCGGGCCTAGCTTAACGGGCCTCAGGGGTACTCAACATACGGGCTCTATTAACTATACCCTTGTCAGTAGCCCCTGAGATTCTACCAGAATGGCAGATTCGGGTTGAATCTCTAATCTTTATATCTTCGATTTGATCAATTCTTTGACTTCTTCTTATCTTCAAATCTTCGACTTGGTCTTTCGACTTATTTTCATGATAATATTTTGCAAGGGGTTTTGATGAACAAGCCTGACATTTCTGACGGATCAAGAGGTCAGTTAACTACCGGAACAGATACTTGTCACCTACTTCAAATTCAATCCCCTTGGATTTGAATTCGGGATACCGGTCAAACCCACTCTTTTGCCGCATTTAGGACTTACAAAGAATGAATCCCAGTGATTCTCAGGGTACCCAGTGCGTCCACCAGGATTTTCTTCGCGTCGTAGACACAGATACATACCAGCAGAGCGCATCCATGTGCATATACCAGGCCGCACAGGACGGATCCCAGGGTCTTACCTTCGTGATAAATCACGGCATTCAAGTTTCGTTGCGATAACGCAACTCGAGAATCTTATGTCGCAATCAAATTTCGACTGAAAATATTCGGGTTTAAACAACCATAAAATTCGCTCCCGATGGGAGTAACATTTCTTCACTTCTCATGCTCTATCATTTGCCAAGAAATATCGTCGGGTGCGCGCTCAGCGCTCCCGATGGGAGTAGCCCCCGAGGCTATAGTCGAAAAAATATTTCTTTGAGTATAGGCTCAAATGTTATTCATCATACTTCATCGCTAAATAGCTTAATCCTATTGTCGACTATGTATCCAATTCTTTAGAAAAAAAATTGTATTCACCATTCTTGAAAGTAGTAGCCCCCAAGGCTATAATCGAAACTCCTTCGTAGATAGTTTTGTTTATCTATGTTGCACTTGTCGGCGCCATCCTTCTTCTTTCTCATACCATCTTTTTTATGACGTCACTAGCTAATTTTAGCTATACGTCACTTATGATTTGAGCGCGAACCGTCTGATGGGTAGCGCGGTAATTTCGATTTTTTTCCTGCCCGTTAGTGGACTGCCACTTCCGCTCCGCTTGCCATGTCTCAACCCATGTTCCTTCATCGAGAAGGTATATATGGGGAGAGTGGAGGGCTTTTACTATTTACCAGCTCCTCTTCTTCTCCGCCGCCGCCATTGCCGATCTGCACATCTGTGTTCTTTGCACAAAAAGCCCCCAGACCGGGATTGTAGATGCGCGTGAAGCACTGCGCATCCAAGAACGTCGTTATGGCCAAGGGCAAGAGTGCGAACTCCGCAACCGATTGGGTGCGCTCTTCTATCAAGGAGAAAGAGGTGAAGAAAGCTCGGGAGGACGGCTTCCTCTCTTCCGAAGACTTCATCAAATTTCCCAGCACCGAGCGGATCCCAAAGCCCCCGAGCGGCTATCGAGTAATGTTTCTCTCCTTCCTTCTCCGCGGTTTATCTCTTCCTGCCCACGAATTCCTTCATGGGCTTCTTTTTGTTTACGGCGTACAGCTTCACCAGCTTACCCTAAATTCCATCCTTCACATTGCCTGCTTTGTGACTCTTTGCGAGTCCTTCTTGGGGATAGAACCCCACTTCCTTCTCTGGCGTTCAATTTTTCGACTTCGTCCCAGTGTCTCGCTGTCTAATAAACCTGAATTGGGCGGCGCCGTTGTCTCTGTACGCGCTGAAGCCCAATATCTTGAATTCTCCATGTCTGCATCAGTCCAAGGTTGGAGGATAAAATGGTTTTACATAAAGGACCGTGAGGCCTCCTCTGAAGACCAATATGGCTTAGCTCCTTTTGATCCGACTAAGGAACTTAAAAAATTAGCCTCGTGGGACTCGCCTCCCTCAGATTCTGAGATGGAAGAAGTTACCCCTCTGCTGAATCGTATCCAAACTCTGAAGGGAGGTAAAGGAGGTGCTTTATCGGGTATTCATCTCATGGCGTTCTTTGTGCAACGTCGAGTCCAACCCTTGCAGCATCGTCTTTCCAAACTTTGGAGCTATTCTGGTTTAGCAGATCCTTCTCGCATCTCTGACGATCTTATAGAGAAAAAGGACGTCGGCAAGCGAGTTAGGAGCCTCACCAAGCTCACTAAGGAGCACGCAGTCATAGATTTGACTGCTAGTTTCTTCGACTCCACGCACCCCTACCCGAGGTATGCATTTGTTTTGTATGCTTGCTGTCTAATTTTATCGACCTTTGCTTTTACTTGTGCGGAATACTTTTCTGATTTATTCCTCTTCAGGACCATGTATTCCTTGTCTCACTCCCTCCTCTTCCCGAGGGAGGACCACTGCCGGCTGATCTGGCTGTTGTTGCATCTGAAGCCCCCGAGGCTGAAGAAACCCAGGACGGGGATGAAACCGAAGATTCGGAAGAAGGCACCAACTCGACGGCGTCGCCTCCTGCTGCACTATTTGAAGACACTGGTGCCAATAAGAAGAGGAAGCGTGTCGACGAGGTGGCTTCTTCGAGTACCTCTGCATAAAAGACTTCTGCTGTTGCAGCCCCTTGTCTAGAAGAGGGTGTCGAGATGTTCGACCTCTTGGATTCGTAAGTGTTTCTTCGAGTTCCACTATTTGTTGTTTTTTGTTTTTTTACTTCTTTTCTTTTTCAAGCTGTGTGAAACCCGTTTCTCATTTATAGTGAGGATGAGGAAACACAACTAGACGCCCCGACTTCTCCTTCTCGACAAACTGCAATTCCAAATAAAGCTTCTGTGCCAGAAACTGAACTTCCTGCTGAAGTGCCTCGGGTTACCAGATCTACCATCAAGAAGGTTCCTGTCTCTCGGAGCACAAAAATGTCAAAGAAATCCAAAGAAGCCGACGTCTCTCTCGAGGTGCATGAGCCTTCGAGTTCTTCAGATAATGTAAGTGATAGTATTCTTGAAGATGTTTCCTCCCTCTTTGCATGTGCTTATTTGTTCTTGTTTTACTAGGCGCTGATGAAGAAATTTGTCACCTTAGGCACTGAGTGTACTCAGTACTGGAGGGTTGCGAAAGCTTCTGAAGGTTAATTCATTGCCTCATTTCTGCTTTTCTTGATATGCTCTGTCCCCTGCTTCTTTATTGACTTTCCTTTTCTTCACTTGTTGACTTGCAGATGCTTTAGCATCGGCAAACGCACGCATTGCATCTCTGGAAGCTGAGCTTTCTGCTTCTCAGAAAGCCTATGACTCCGCGACTAAGGCCAAGGCGAACGCTGAAAAATTGCACAATACTGCAATTGCCAGGGCTAAGAAGGCAGAGTCATCTTTATCCGATGTTACCAAGGAGCGCCTCCAGCGGGAACAAGTCGTGGCCGAACGACTCAACAAGATTTCTGCCGCTGCTGGCGGTACACACTTACTTCGTATTCTTTTCTTGCTGATGATACTTTCTTTATACTCTATTGATAATGACTTTTCCTTTTTAATTACCTTCCCTTGCTTATCTATTCAGAGCGTACCAAGGCTCTTTCGCCAACTCCGCAATCTGCCGATGATCCTCTTCTGGCAGCGGTCAACTTGCTCGAGGCAAACTGGATATCTGTCCAGGATGTTTTCGAGTTGGTTAGCCGCATTCTATCGCGGATGTTTGTCGGATTATGGCCGAAGAAACGGTTGGAGGTTCCTGTCAGCGACTTAGGACAGCTTGCCAAGGCCTTTGACACTCAGGATGATCCTCTTCTCCAGCTGAAAGGTTTATCTGTGAAGCGAGGTGTCGAAGGTGCCATCGCGCTTTACTACGCGCACGGGGCAGATCTCGATTGGGAGAAAATTGGTTCTCCTCATGGTCGCACCCGATCAGAGTTGAAGCCTTTCTTTGAGAAAGCAAAGAAATGGACGCCTGCCATAGTGTCCATAATTTCCCCTTCAGCGGCCTCGGCGGCTTCTCTGGCGCCAACCTCCGCAATTCCATTCACGACTGCTTCCGCGCCTCCTCCAGCTACTGCAGACGACGCTACCGTTCCTCCTACTGCCACAGAGCAAGATGCTGAGGTGGCATAGATTTCAGCCTCTCTGCTGTAATTTCCTCTTTTGAATGTAGAAACTTGTATTCAACCCGAGAACTTTAGCCAAAGGGTTTGCACATTATGTAAATATGTCTATTCGATATGATATGCTATGTTAGCTTCTGAAGTCTTTCTTTTGTTTTGACTCTTGGCTTCCAGTTTGTCGATGATCCCTTCAGTTATGCTCGTGCTTCTCCATTTGATGTGCCTGGTTCCCGAGTTTCGTCGTCTGCTTCCCGCTGCTCTCAATGCGCGGAGTATTCTTCGAGGATTTTAGATCTAGAGACTCGCTTAACTTTGGCCAAACGCCAAGCAAAGATGGCTGTTGACAAGGCTAGCAAAGCTTGCGGTTTTATGAAGCAGATTTTTGCTCTTGATGACCAGGTGTCTAGTCTGACGGCCAGGGTTGTTCATCATGAAGAGTGCGAATCTTTTATCCTTGGCATTATCGAATCTGCTTGCGAGATGCTACGATGTAAGACTCTTTTTGACTTCTTCCTTTCCTCTTGCATCGCTTATCTCAATGCTTTTTGCGATATGTCTTGCCATTGCAGGCACCTGTTTGGATTTCGCAGCTGAGGATCGTCGAGTTACTGAACGAAGTGCGGCTCTTGAAAGAATGTCCGCGAATGTTGAGACTCTGTGATCTGATCCTCGACGTCGAAATGCTATCGTGTTACTTCAAGATCGTGCCCAGCATGTTGGCGAATTAGTTGATGGTTGCCGAAGAGCTCTCACAACGATGCATTCTGTTATACTTCCTCACAATCCTTTGCCTACAACTTTCCCCCTTCTTCTTGATACGTTCAGATCCAGCCATCGTATTTATAGATTGATAGAGCTGAACTTAGTGGCAGGTGCCAATTTTGCTCTTGGGTGGATACGCAAGTGGCACCCGAGGTTGAATTATAGCTCTATGTCCCTTAGTTTGGCTCCGGGTGGAGCTAGCCTTCGGGTACATATGGAGAACACGCTGCAACCTGCTCGAAGACTCGTAGCTAGGCTGCTGGAAGCGGATGCTGCGTTTTTTTGCGAGTACCATTATTTGGATCCTTTAGGTGTAGATGATTCTGATAACCCGTTATTGTAATATTTTTGTATATGTGGAATGCGAGAGTGTCATATTTTGTGACTTTTATGTCAAAAAACTTGTCCTCAAAGCGTTACTATATGAGTCGTGCGTTTATCGCATTTTCCCCTTGAAAGACTCGTAAACTCGAATATGAGGAATGCTTCGTCTTTATTATACTTGTAATGTAAGATACATGGGGTGACCCAATAGATCCGGCCTATGACCTGTGTTCTGGATCTAGAGGGCGTTGCCCCTGGTGTCGGGGGGATGACCCCCGGTAGGGTCAAGAGACTAGAGAGACACAAGGTCTATGATTGACTTTATGCCGGGTTATCAAGGAAGGGCCTGGCCGGAATATAAGAGCATCGGCCAGGCCGGCATATAATGTGTATCCCGGCTGGTGTCTGGATATGCCGGCATAGCCGGAATACTGATATATGTGTGCCGGCATATACTCAGATATGCCGGCCTAACTATTTGGTGTGTTGTGCAGGAGCAGGGGAGGCCGGATTACCCGACCCTCGTAGGTCGTTGGTCCGGCATATAAGTCCTGGGTATGGCCAACGGTCATATCCGGGATGCTTAAGTCAACCAAGGTGTCACATCCCTACAATCAAGGAAGAAAACATCCAAGCATGGTAGCAGAGTAAGATGGCAGGGTGCACAGTGGAGGTTACCTACCCTCACTGTGCACAAGTACGAGCTTACCGCACGGAGGTAAGGCCACAGTTCAAGAGGTACAAGGTACAGGGATATGGCGTCCCATCGAGAGCAATCAGGGGCGAAGTCAAGGGTCTCTGCCATCGCCACCAGCTCCTGTTTGGAGTGTAGCCCTTGTCTTGTGGTCTTGTATGACCGTTGTAACCCTGGCCACCACTATATAAGGTGGCATAGGGAGCCCTGGTAAAGGGTTGAACGTTGGCTGATAGTTGTTGGTTGGTCACTCTGTACTCTTACACTTACCAGTTCATCTTCCTTCTCTAGCAGAGAGCTTGGAAGCACCATTGTGGTGTACTACATCGATCCATATATACAATCAGTAGAGCAGGAGTAGGGGTGTTATCTCCTTACGAGAGCCCCGAACCTGGGTAGATCAGTGTCTCTTTCTGTCGTGCTTTTTAGCTCGTTCCCCTCTCCCGAATCCTCCAGCATCTAGTCGGCCCCCATTTAAGCCATCCTATGGCATATGTTGTTTCACCACGACGACATTTGGCGCCCACCGTGGGGCATCAGATCGATATGCTGGGCGGAGTGTTCATTCGGACGGGGTCTATGATAGCAGCTTCGGGAGTGCGCGTGGTCTCTGGCCTCGTCCAGAGGCTAGGTTCGCTCAGTTTCGTCAGTGACAACGCCGGTTGTCTCGGTGGCCGGCCGTTCCCCAGGGATGGCCGGATTATGTCTTTCGGTTCCCATGAGGTGTACGTGGGGACTGAGAGAATTTGCAGGAAGGAGGTGCTGGTGGCGTCGGATCCTCCGTCACATCGGCTGGCTCACGCTGGGCGTAGCGCTCGCTCAGTAGAGTCGGCTGAGGTGATGATGGCCGGCACATCCGTGCCGCCGGCGGAGGATGCCGGCAAAGCAGCGGCGGTCGGAGCTTCTCCTCCGGAGCCGCCGAAGGTCAAGAGGTCGGCGCGTCCTCCGTTGGAGCGTGCGGAGAACCTGGCCGGCACTTCCGGTGTGCCGGCTAGGGGCGAGGTTCTTCTTCCCATCATCGACCGGCTTCTCGAGCCGGTGCGATCCGGCGTTGATCTGGAGCAGACAAGGGAGGTCCTGGAGGGATCTCGTCAGGCCCTCGTCGACGAGGCCCTGGCCATGAACCAGGAGCGCGAACGGTTTAACCGGCAACTCCGTGAGTATGAGGCAGCCCATGGTTTTACTCCTGTAGTAATCCGGCCTAGCCGGATAGAAGAGGTTAGAACTAGAGGCAGAAATCTTAATGCTGAGATAGGAAAAGATGCTAGAGATAAGAGTCATACTGCAACTAGTACTGTGCCTAAGGTAGTCTATAGTTCGCCAGTAAAGAACCTTAGAGCTGCGGCCGAGGTAGCTAAGGATTTATCTTGTTTATCCGGCGAAGCACTGCGTGAGCAGCAAGCCCGGCTTAACCAACTTTTGTCTGAAGCTACAAAGCAGCAGGAGGCCTTTAAGAAGGCAAACCCAGGTGCCGGGGCATCCCAGTACATTGTGTCGGCGGGAGGTGCCGGTGCGAGGTCGAGGGGCCAAGCCTCGTCCCCGCATCCTAGCGCCCGGCGTGCCGGAAGTGTGACCTCTAGCCGCCGGGACAAGCAGATCCAGGTGTACGATCCGGCTGCCGCCGGAAAGCAGGCGATGGCGCAGAAGAATGTCGGCCAAGCTGACAAGTATGTCGGCAGCAAGAAGCCCGGCCAGAGTATGCCGGCCGGACATGAAGCAGCAGCGGCCGGTGGTGGCCGGAGTAACAGTGCAGTCCGGCGTCAGCAACAGGGCGCCGGAGGTGCAGCGCAGCAGCAGGGTGCAGGCCATCCGGGACACCGAGAGGATGACGGCAATTCCGCCCTTGCCAGGGCGGGATATCAGCAGCAGAATCAGCAAGGCCGGCATAGTGAGCAGCATCAGCCGGAGCAGCAGCAGCAGATGATCGCAGGCCCAATAGCATCCCGGCTTGGACCTCGGTCCTTGGAAGCCAATGATGCACGTTTCAAGCTGGACAAGCTCCACCAATCAGAGTTGGTGGAGAGGCAAGGAGCTCCGGGCCCTATGTGTTTCGGACCCCGGATTATGGGAGAGCCGGTGCCTTACTACTTCCAGCTCGCGCGTGGCGCGAGGACATATAATGGAAGTACGAAGCCGGAAGATTGGTTGGAGGATTACTCCACAGCGGTGAACATCGCCGGAGGAAACCTCAGATGGGCGGTACGATATGTGCCGCAGATGTTGGAAGGTCCAGCCAGGATATGGCTGAATAATTTGCCGGCTGGGAGTATCAACGGCTGGATTGATTTCGAAGAGCAGTTTGTGTCAAACTTTACCAGTACATACAAGAGGCCCAACCGTCCGCAGCAGCTGGCTAACTGCCGGCAAGGAGTGAATGAGACTGACCGTGACTATCTGACCAGGTGGTGCACGTTGCGCAATTCCTGCGAAGGAATCAAAGAGCAGCAGGCCATCATGTGGTTCGCTCATGGGTGCCAGCATGGCACCATGCTGTGGCAAAAGCTTTAGAGGCAAATGCCGGCCACGCTGGCCGAAACAATCAAGATCGCTGATAGTTATGCTCTGGGAGATCCCAAGCAGCCCAGTCTCGATTCACAAGGACAGGGGCAAACCCAGGGGAACACCAGCAATGCCGGGAGATCAGGGCAGTTCTATCGCCCGGATAACCGGAATAAGAGGAGAGATGAGCGGCCGGATTATCGGTATGGCTCAGCACAAGTTGCAGCTGTGGAGGAAGAGCAAGGGGGCGCCGGCAGTAGCCAGCGTCCGAGATATGAGAACTATCAGCAGCCTCAGCAGCAGCCGCAGCAGCAAGCACAGCCGTTCCAGAAGAAGAATGTCTGGACCAACAAGAATGCCGGCGGAGCCGCCGGCCAGAAGAAGCAGTGGCCGAAGTATACTGTGGGTCTTGCCATGGACAAGCCTTGTGTGTTTCACACATTCCAGCCGGGAAAGCCGGCAAACCATTTGACAAGGAACTGTTCATGGCTGGACGACATATTAGCAGGTCGTGCAGGTCCCTGGGGACCGGCTAGACCCTCTGTCCCGGCAGCTCCATCGCCGTTGACAGGTGCTAATACAATTGCAGTCCCACCTAGGCCGGGTAATCCTGGGAATCAGAGCAACGCCGGAAATGCCGGCGTAAATCAAGTTGACCAGAGCTATAATCCGGAATATAACGCCGGAGGCCCAGGAGCGGGCCGGAATGAGTACAAGGAGTATGATCAGAGCTATATGGTCTTTGAGACCGAGAGAACAGACAAGCAGAGCTTGTACCGCCGGAGTCTGGAGGTGAATGCCGTTATGTCGGCTGTGCCAAAGCTGATGTACTGGTCTGACCAGGCTGTTGGCTGGGACAGGGCAGATCATCCCCGGATCATGCCAAATCCCGGCGGATATGCTCTGGTGATGGATCCGACATTCGTCGGGCCGGCTAATAACGTGAGATTCAGCAAGGTCCTCATTGATAATGGAAGCAGCATCAACATCATGTATCGGGATACGATGGAGAAGCTGGGAATCAAGGAAAATATGCTGGAACCAAGCAAGACCACATTCCACGGCATTGTGCCGGGACTTTCGTGTGCGCCGATGGGCAAGATCCGGATGGATGTGATGTTTGGCAGCCGGGATAACTGCAGGGTGGAAAACCTCATGTTCGAGGTGGTTGATCTGGAGAGCCCCTACCATGCTTTGCTGGGTAGACCGGCACTGGCAAAATTCATGGCCTCTACGCATGTGGCGTATCTGAAGATGAAGATGCCGGGACCCAAAGGAGTGATCACCATCATTGGTGATTACAAGCGTTCGATGGCATGTGCCACCGCCGGATCCAATCTGGCCGAGACTCTGATCATTGCAGAGGAAAGGAAGAGGCTCAAGCGAGCAGTGGAGATTGCTGAGACGGTCGTGGCCGGCAAATATATGCCGGGCATGACAAATCCCGGCGGCAGTGCTTCTTTTCAAGTAGGCAAGGAAGTCAAAAAGGTGCCGCTGGATGAAGCTTTCCCGGAGCGCCATGCCCTGGTTGGGGCAAGTTTGGATCCCAAATAGGAAAGCGAGCTCATCAGCTTCCTCCGTGAGAATCGGGATATCTTTGCATGGTCTACTTCGGACCTGCAAGGTGTGCCGAGGGAGCTGGCTGAGCACGCATTGCATGTGAGGCCCGATGCTAAGCCAGTGAAGCAGCCGCTCCGGCGGAATGCCGGCGATAGAAGGAAAGCCATATGGGAGGAAGTGGCCAGGCTCTTAGCCTCTGGCTTTATCAAGGAAGTACTTCATCCGGATTGGGTGTCTAATCCGGTTTTGGTGGAAAAGAAGAAAGATGAGCCCGTCATAGTGAAAGTATGGCGGATGTGTGTTGATTACACCAACTTGAACAAGGCATGTCCTAAAGATCCATTCCCGCTGCCTCGGATCGATCAAGTGATTGATTCCACAGCCGGATGTGAACTGTTATCATTTGTAGACGCCTATTCTGGTTTCCACCAGATCCCCTTGTTTGAGCCAGATCAAATAAAGACATCCTTTATTACCCCGTACGGGGCTTATTGCTATCTCACTATGTCGTTCGGTTTAAGAAATGCCGGCGCAACTTACCAAAGGTGTATGCAAAAGTGTTTGCACGATCAGATAGATAAAAATGTGCAGGTATATGTCGATGATATCGTCATAAAAACCAAGGAGAGCAAGACTCTCATAGATGATCTCCGGGAAACCTTTGGGAACCTGAGGAGATTCCGGATGAAGTTGAATCCGGCTAAGTGCACCTTTGGTGTGCCGGCGGGCAAGTTGCTCGGTTTCCTTGTTTCCAGCCGGGGTATTGAGGTGAATCCTGGCAAGATTCGTGCCATAGAAAGGATGAAGCCGCCGACAGATTTGAGGGAAGTACAGAAGTTCACTGGGTGCCTCGCATCCCTGAGCCGTTTCATAAGCCGGCTGGGAGAGAAAGCCCTGCCGTTATATCAGTTGATGAAAAAGTCCGACACATTTGTCTGGACAACGCAAGCAGATGCAGCTTTCAAGGAATTGAAACAGTTGTTGTCAACAGCGCCGGTATTAGCGTCTCTGATGCCCCGGGAGCCAATGTTGCTCTATATAGCGGCAACCAACCGAGTTGTCAGTGCTGTGGTGGTAGTAGAGCGAGAGGAAGGAGGCAAAACCGTGCAGCGGCCGGTATATTATCTGAGTGAAGTCCTCTCCACCTCAAAGCAAAATTACCCCCACTATCAGAAGATGACCTATGGTGTCTATATGGCGGCTAAGAAGCTCAAGCATTACTTCCAAGAGCATCCAATCCGGGTAGTGGCTGAGGCCCCTATCTCGGAAATTATAGGCAACAAAGATGCCAGCGGCCGGATAGCAAAATGGGCAATAGAGCTTTCACCATATACACCGCAGTACGATAAGAGGGATACAATCAAGTCCCAGGTCTTGGCTGATTTCTTTATTGACTGGGCCGAGATACAGTATGAGCCACCATTGCCAGATGCCAATTATTGGAGGATGCATTTCGATGGGTCCAAGACAATCCATGGCTTGGGTGCCGGCATAGTTCTCAGTTCACCAAAGAATGACCAGCTGAGATACGTCCTGCAGATTCACTTTGCAGCATCAAATAATGTGGCGGAATATGAGGCACTTGTGCATGGCCTGAAGGTGTCTAAGGACATAGGAATTCGCCGGATTATGTGCTTCGGAGATTCTGACTTAGTGATTCAGCAGTGTTCCGGCATATGGGACGCGCATGATGCTAACATGGCATCATACCGTTTCCTAGTGCAGCAGTTAAGTGGTTATTTTGAAGGTTGTGAGTTCCGGCACGTTCTCCGGGCTCAGAACGATGCAGCCGATGCATTATCCAAGCTGGGGTCTTCCCGAGATTCAATCCCGCCCGGCATTTCGCTGGAGCATCTGAGGAAGCCATCGATCAAACCCTCGCCGGAGTCATCCTCCATTTATGTCCCGCCAGGTCCAGACGAAGCAGTTCCAATGGAGATAGATGCCGGAGCCAAGACGGATAACCCGGGGACTGTTTCCTCAGTCCCGGGGACTGGGCCGGCATATGCTGTTAATACAGTATTCCGGAGCAAAACTAAAGGCAAGGGTAAAATGTGCCAAGAGGTTGTGCCGGTATACCCGGGGACTGCTCCGGCATACCCGGGGACTGATTCTTCAGTCCCGGGGACTTCGCAGCCCATGGAGATCGATTATGTGTCGGTCGAAATGATGGAAATAGATCAGGCAGTGTTCACTGTCAGGGAAGTGCCCTCATGGGCACGTCCTATCGTGAACTTCATGGTGGATGGTCAAGTGCCGGCGGATGAAACCGAGGCCCGCCGGGTTATAAGGAGATCCAAAGCGTATACCATCATCAACAAAGAAATATACAAGAGAAGTACCACCGGAGTATTGCAGAGATGTGTCGAATCTGCGGAGGGTCTGGAGATGCTCCGGGAAATTCACCAGGGGGAGTGTGGTCACCATGCTTCGTCCAGGGCATTGGTGGCAAAGGTATTCCGGCATGGCTTTTATTGGCCAACGGCACTGCAAGAGGCAGAAAACTTGGTCCGGAAATGTAATGGGTGTCAAAGATATGCCCACCAGATTCATCAGCCGGCATCTGCCCTGAAAACTATCCCAATAACCTGGCCCTTTGCTGTTTGGGGCCTGGATATGGTCGGGGCTTTTAAGCCGGCCAGAGGGAAAATGACCCATATCCTGGTCATGGTGGACAAGTTCACCAAGTGGATTGAAGTGAAGCCCATAAGCAAGTGTGATGGTCACACAGCAGTGAAATTCTTAAAGGATATAATCTTGAGATATGGTGTTCCTCATAGCATCATCACTGACAATGGGTCAAACTTTGCCCAAGGGCCATTTGCCAGATTTTGTGAGGAGGTGGGAATCCGGCTGGACGTTGCGTCGGTTGCCCACCCTTGTGCCAATGGCCAAGTAGAGAGATCGAATGGGCTAGTATTATCCGGCATAAAACCCCGGCTGATAGAGCCCCTGGAGAAAACTCCGGGATGTTGGCTAGATGAGCTGCCAGCAGTGCTGTGGAGTTTAAGAACAACTCCGAATAGATCAACAGGCTACACACCATTTTTCCTGGTGTATGGAGCAGAAGCTGTGCTTCCAACAGATGTAATACATGATGCACCAAGAATAGTGCTATATACTGAGGAAGAGGCTAAAGAAGCCAGAGAAAATGATGTTGATCTGCTAGAGGAAGCAAGGGAAATAACTCTGTCAAGAACAGCAGTATATCAGCAGAACCTCAGACGCTATCATGCGCAGAAGGTAAATCCAAGGAGATTTCAAGAGGGAGATCTAGTACTCCGGCTAAAGCAAGGAACAGAAGGCCGGCATAAGTTAACTCCTCCATGGGAGGGGCCATTCATTGTGAGCAGAGCTCTGCACAATGATGCCTATTATCTTATAGATGCGCAGGACCCCAAGAAGAATAAGGCGGACAGGTCCGGAGAAGAAACCAAGAGGCCATGGAACATAGCTCTACTGCGCCCCTTTTACTCCTGAGCAACACAATGTATGTATTTCCATATTTTCCTTTGTATGCCGGCGTGTCGTGCCGGCACAAGACTAATGAATGAAATACCGGCATCCCGAAGAAGCCGGGGTAACTAGCTCCGAGGTATATTTGTTGTTTATTTACAGTTTTTTGTTATATGCCGGCTGGCTTTATTTGAATGTTTCATATGTCGGCCTAGTAATGTGTCGGCATCAAAGGCCACTCTTCGACTCAGCTGCTGTCCGAAACCCGGCTTCATGGCTAGCAAGAGTAGATGCCGCAGATTGTCTACACATGGAAAACGGCTAAGGAAATACAAAGCAAGCGAACCGACATTTTCGTTAAAGCTAAAGTTAAAATTTAAAGTGTCGGATGATTTGAAGTCTAAGTCTCAAAGTTAAAGTACTGTATGTTCGAGGAAGCAACCTTGAGACTCATACGTCGAAAGCCAATTAAGGTAGACAAGTAGCCAAGGTTGTGAAATTGAGGAAACAGGAAAACAACTCGGTGACTTAGCCAAAAGATGATCCGGCATTAGTAACAAGCAAACCAAGATAAAACTTGTTCAGATAGCAAACCAAAGGAAATTAAACGTGTTTATTACATCTGCACCCGGCATACCGGGGATCTGATAAAACTTAAAGTTTTTATGCTCCAAAGTCAAGGAGCAGTGGCAGAAGCAGAGCCGCCGGCAGGTGGAGCGGTAGCAGTGGAAGTGTCGGCTTCAGGTGTGCCGGACCCAGCAGATGGAATGGAGCCATCACCTCCGCCCGGGGCAGATGCCTGTTCCGGGACATCAGTGTCGGCTTCCTCAGCTTCATCTTCATCTTGGCTGGAGTCGGAACCCTCAGCAGCGGCAGATGTCCCGGCTTCGTCATTCTTCTCCGGCTCGCGGATGTCCCGGACGAATTTGTCGGTGTCGGCATAGTCCACATAGCTGTGGGCCAACTCTCGCCGGCGCCGGATATGTTCCGGATCCGTGGTCCAGATGGATCCTTCGCGCACGGTGCGCAAAGTCTCCAAGTCTGCCTTTTCATACCAAGACAAGAAGTAGCTGAGGGCTTCGTCAGCTCCAACCCTCGCGCCGGAATCTCGCCACTCCCGGAGGCGAACCTTGGCAAGCTGCAGGTCGTTGCCGAGGTCAACCGGATCAGTGGGAGTCCTTTGTCCCGGCCAGAGGGCAGAGAATGCCTCCTGGGCGCCGTAGAAGAGCTCTTCAGTGTAAAGGGTCATGGCCTCCTTCCGGGACTGCAGGGCCAGCAGCTGTTCCGACATGTCCCAGTGGGTGAGTCAACCGGAACACCCCGGTTTTCTCGGTCCAACTGCAAAGCCCTCTCAACGTCAGCGACGGAAGCGGGAAACATGCCTGCAGAATAGAAACAATGTTAGCAAAAGGAAAATATGTCGGCATAGAGGCTACGCCGAAAAAGATTACACTATGTCGAAAAGGATAAAAGGGGAAAGGATTTGAAGCTTACGGGCAAGGTCGGCATTCAGCTGGGCAACTGTAACCTCCATTTGGTGGCCTGCTCCTTCAGGCTATCCAGTTCAGCGTGGGCGTTGGCGGCATCAGTCTCGGAGGGGGGTAACAAGCAGGGTGTGGGTTTTCTTCAGTAGGCCCTCCCTCTGTTCCTTTTCGTCCAGCAGCTCGGTGATCCGGCCCTTCAGCTGCTCTACCTCGGCCTTGTGACCGGCATCCCGGTCGTCCAGTTGCTTGGCCACATCCACCGAGGACACACAATCCTGGTGGCGTGCCTCCAGTGCAGCCTTCTCATCTGCAAAGATTTCAAGTTAAGAGGATTTGAAGAAAGAAAACAGTGACAAAGAGTAAAGGATTTGAAGTATAAAGTAGCTATCCGGGTAGTAACAGCAGGATCCGGCATACCAGTAAGCTCTTTCACCCTCGTAAGAAGCGCGGCGACTTGTTTTCAGTGCCAGCTGCAGAATGTCGGCACAAGGTTATGGGTCGGTAGAAGAAGAAGTATTGCAAAGTAAAGAGAGGAAAGATATCCGGCATATAGCGGTATGTCGGCAAAGATTACCTTTCGGGACAGCTCCTGCTGAAGCTTGTTGTGTGCGTCAGATAGCTTCCGGTGCTCGCACACCAACTCATGGAACATGTCGGCCCGGGTGTTGTCATTTGCTGCAAAAATGCGGGATTTGAAATGTCAGCAGAGAAATTTGACATGGTAATTAAAGTGAAGATTTTAACAAGTGATCATTCTTTTAAAGACCCCGGCACAGGTGCTGCGCACCTATCCCGGCCCTCGGTGACTAGGATTTGAAGCTCGAATCGAGCTTATATCCCGGTCAAGAGGATTTGAAAGATAATAGAGATGTGAAATTGTTAGAGACCCGGCACAGGTGCTGCGCACCTATCCCGGCCCTCGGTGACTAGGATTTGAAGCTCGGATCGAGCTCATATGTCGGCAGTTAATTCAAAAGAAA
>QXEO01001566.1:0-24419 GCA_007115705.1 Dactylis glomerata
TTGCTAGAAGACGATCCCGCTTCAGTTCAATCTAATGTAAAGAAGGGGGGTCAATATATATGAATGAAGAAACTCAACATAAATGATGGCAATAAAATAAAATTGTGAATATTGTTTACGTACATCTAGTTGTTCTAGTCTTCTCTTCTCACGACAAGTCTCTCGCATGAACTCGCAGACATAGAATCCACATAAATTATTCCCGTCTTCTTGCTTCAAGCACTTTACGAGAATAGAGTTCAATCAAAATAATAATCAAGGATGATAATGGTATTGAAACTAGAACCAACGAGATGCGCGGACCTAGCTAGTAGTACTTACCGGTACTTGTTTAAATTCAAGCTCATTTCTCCAGGGACCCGGTGCCTTAGCCGTGAACCGTTTCCAAGCACTGCCCGGCAAAGAAAATGAATAAAGAAGTTAGTTGAAAGGGCATTTCCCTAATAAATGTATTTTGGTGTTTGTTAACAACATTTGGTGAATTAACCATTCTATTTAAGTTCTGCAGATTTTCTAGGTTAATTCAGAATCTCGCGGAGGTTCACCCAAAAAGGGAAGAAAAGATCGAAGCCCGTAGTCCAGTAGTGGAGTTAGGGCTTAGTGGTCTTATAGGGTGCTTCGCGAAGGTGGAATTGGTGGAGAGGGGATCCTCGAAGTACTGCTATTGCTACTTCTAGGGCGGAGACTCCGGCCCTGGTGGCCGGAGACTCCGGCCTAGGAGTATCGCCCTAGCAATCCTCCCAGTTGGTCTAAGCAGAGACCTGCCCGGAGTTGGGCCGGAGACTTTTGTCTCTGGCCGGAGACTCCGGTCCCAGTGGCCGGAGACTCCGGTCTCTCTGGCTGGGTTAGGGTTTGCTAAGGAGTTGGTCTATGCAGTGACCAGGCCGGAGTTGGGCCGGAGACTTCTGTCTCTGGCCGGAGACTCCAGCCCTGGAGTCACTTAGGGCGGAGACTCCGGCCCTCCTGGCCGGAGACTCCGGCCCTAGTCGACCAGCAACGGCTACATTTCGAGGAGGAGTATATAAAGCCTTCTTCTTCCTCAAGAGAAGGCTGCGGCTTCCACTCTCTCTCCACCATTGTTCCAAAGCTTCAAAGCTCAAGATCTCTCTCCCTAGCCAATAGAACTCAAAGCCCTTTTGGGATTTGAGGGAGAAGACCTAGATCTACACTTCCACCAAGGCGATTTGATTTCCCCCCTCTCTTTGTTGAGGGGCTTGTTACTTGTGTGATTCATCGGATTTATAGCCGGAAGAAGCCGTCCCCCAAGCTTGACTTTGTGTGTAAGAGCTTGGTGGGCCTATTGGGAGCCTCCAATTGAGTTGTGGAGCTTGCCCCAATACTTTGTGTAAAGGTGTCGTGCCGCCTTCAAGGGCATCGCTTAGTGGAGCGTGAACTCGCCTTTGTGGCTTGTTCACCGGAGAATAGGGTGAGCCTTTGTGGCGTTGGTGGCCTTTGTGGCACCACACCTCTCCAACGTAGACGTACTTCCCGTAACAAGGAAGGAACTACGGGAATACATCCTCGTGTCTTCGTGTCTCCATTGCGGTGACCTCTATCCTTTACTTGTGCCTTTACTTATATTGTTATTGCTAGCTTGCTTGTCACTCTAGGTAAATTCACTTAGTATCACATCTAGAGAATTTACCTTCTTGTCTAGCCCTAACTTGAAAAGAATTAAAATTATTGGGTAGCTCCTATTCACCCCCCCTCTAGTCGCTCATACGATCCTTTCAATTGGTATAAGAGCGTGGTCTCTTATTCGGGCTTAACCGCCTAAGAGTTTGAGCAACTATGGAAGGGGATAAGGGTAATGAAACTCCTCCCGAAAGTACTCCTCCATCTATCTCTTCCTCTTCAATCTCACGTGAAGAGCATTTGGCGTCCTTGGACACAATGCAAACCACTATGAGATTGGAGATGAAGGCTATGTTTGAGGAATACTTTGGAAGAAAACCTTCCGGGCCCACCGACCCAAACACCACTCCTAGTGTGGAACTCTCCTTGGCTAAGGTGAAGCCACCTAACAATGGCTCCACCTCCGCCGAGAATAAAGGTGACTCTCCTAAGGAAAATGATGGTCCGGCAAAGGGTGCTAACATTCCACCCCCTAACACTTACTCTCCTCCGCCGGTCCATTATCCTATGCCACACATTAACAACATGGGATCTCCTCTTAAGCTTGATTCTCACAATTTTATTAAATGGCAAGGACTAATGAAATCTCATATTTCTAGCTCTTCTACTCATTTGTGGAGGGTCATACAAAATGGCTTTGCACCTCATGATCCTCTCAATTTGACCGGAAGGGAAGAAGTTGATGAGCAACTCAATGCCACCGCCAAGCATCTCCTTCAACAGGCCGTACCGGATACTCATGCGGTACACATCAACAACTTGAACACCGCCAAGGAAGTATGGGACTATCTCACTATGCTCTTCATTGGGAATGAAAGTATTCGGTCCTCCAAGTTTGATGAGCTCAAAAGTGAAGAAAGGGATTTCATTATGCGTGATAATGAGACTCCCGATGAGATGTACCAAAGGATCTTGGCTCTTGCAACGGCCTTGACCGGGTTTGGGTGCAAAGACAATGGTGATGACTATATCAAGCGTATGTTCATCACCTCCATCAACCCAAGAGAACCAATGCGATCCGAGATAATCCGTTCAAGACCGGATTTTGGGAGTATGACCTCAAATGAAGTTCTTTGTGAGTTCACCGCCTTGTCTATTTTGAAGAAGAACGCGGAAGAAACTAGAGCCCGTGTTCTTGCCGGACAAGGAGTTCACAATCTTGCTCTCAAGGCCAAGGTGGTGTCCAAGCAAGGAGAAGGAGTAGAAGAAATATATGAAGAAGAGTGTTGGTCTCCAGAAGATCTCAAGTTTGCACTTCATGAACACTTGGCTCTCAATGCAAATGCCTTTTGGGATGCCAACAAGCACAAGACAAAGGGATCCAAGTTCAAATCCTTTCCAAGAAAAGGTGGTGACTCTAAAGTGAGGCATTGCTACAATTGTGGAGGAATCAAGCACTTCATCGCCGAATGTCCTTATGAGAACAAGGAGGACAATGAGGGCCGGCTCGTCCCCAAGCGCCGGTCATCAAAGTTCTACCCATCCAAGAAACATGGTAACAAGGACAACAAGAAGAAAGGAGAAAGGGTATTGGTGGTTCATGAGGAGTATGACTCTGAGTCCGATGATGATGACTCCGTTGATGAAGAGAATGGAGAAGTGGCCGCCATTGCTATTGTCTCCACACCACCTACATCCCTCTTCAACTCACTAAATGAGAACGCCATCATCACCACTCACAAGTGTCTTATGGCTAAGGCCTCGGAGGTAACCTCATCACCTACTCCTTCATCATCTCATTCCAATACTACCTCTTTGGATGATGTGAGTAGTCTTAAGATTAAGAAAGAACTAGTTTCTTGTGATGATTTTCTTGCTAACATGAAGGGGCCAACCAAGATATATGTTGAGACACTAATGTGTGAACTTGGTGATGCCCATGACACCATCAAGGAGAAGGAAGAGTTGGAAAGATTAGCCGCCGATGATATTGGCTCTCTATCAATTGAGCTCGAAGAAGAGCAAAACTTGAGAGTCTCTTTAGAGGAGAAATTGTTGGGACTAGAAGAGTCTCATAATCTAATCTTGTCAAAACTCACTAAAGAACGTGACCATGCTCTCGCCATGGTCAAGTTGCTTAAAAAGGAGAAAGTTGAATTTGACGTTGGTCATAATGATCTTCGTGAGAAGTTTGAGAAGCTTGAAGAAGCTCACAAGGCTTTGGAGGGCAAATTCTCTCATCTCACCAAGATTCGTGAACAACTTCAAATTCAACTAACTATTGAACAATCTAAAGTCCCCCCAATGCAAGTTATTGAAGTTCCTTGTTCTTCTAACTCTATTTGTGATCATAGTGATATCATTGAGGAGAACAATAGGTTGAAGGCCGATCTTGCTAAGGGCCTTGCCACTTGCATTCAAGGAGAGAAGAATCTAAATGATCTCCTGAACAATCAAAGATTGTACAAGGGAAAGGAGGGCCTCGGTTTTATTGCCAAGTCCTCAAAGAAAGGGGATCTTTGTTTGGTGGCCGAGTCCTCAAAGAAGAAGAAGAACAAGAAGAACAAGAAGAAGACAAAGCCTGCTGCTGCTCCTACTCCTCATGTCCCCTTTGATATTTGTTACACCGAGGAGGAGTGGGAGGAGCTGAATGGAAAGAAGAAAATCGAGGAGACCGGAGTCTCCGGGTCAAAGGCTCCGGAGTCTCTGGTTAGTTCATCTACCCCGGAGTCTCCGCCCCCAAAGACCGGAGTCTCCGGCCCTTCTCATAATAATTTTGCAGGAAAATATAATCCTCATTATGTTCTTCTTAGGGACTATTATGGTGATGTCTATGCTAAATATGTTGGTCCCTATAATGGTTTCATTGAATATGTTATTTGGGTACCTAAGATTCTTGTGACTAACAAAAGAGGACCCATTCAAAGATGGGGACCTAAAACCAAGAATTAATCTCTTGTAGGACATTGCTTCTGGAGGAGTAAAATGGATTATTGATAGTGGTGCCACAAGCCACATGACCGGAAGCAAAAATATTGTGGAAGATCTAAAGCCCAATACTTCAAATGTCACGGTCTCATATGGTGATAATTCATCCTCTAAGGTACTTGGTTTCGGTAAGGTGGTGATCACTCCGGACGTGTCCCTAGTGAATGTCATGCTTGTCGAAACCATTGGTTATAATCTACTTTCCGTTCATCAACTTGCTACTATGGGCTATGCCACATATTTTGATGTTGATATTGTGGTCGTCATGTGGAGTAAGTCTCTCAAGGTTGCCTTTGTTGGGTATGTCGAAAACGGCTTGTATGTGGTGGACTTTTCGGAGAAACCCACTACGGCCGCGATATGCCTAATTGCTAAGGCCGACGTGGGATGGCTTTGGCATCGCCGGTTAGCCCACGTCAATATGAGAGCTTTGCAAAATCTCTACACTGAAGGCCACATACTCGGACTAAAAGATGTTTCTTTTGCCAAAGATCGTGTTTGTAGGGCATGTATTGAAGGAAAGATGCATGAAACAAGTCATCCAAGCAAGACCATTATCTCTTCCAAGAGGTGCTTGGAGCTCCTTCACATGGATCTCTTTGGACCTCCCACTTATGCAAGTCTTGGTGGCAAGAAATATTGCTTGGTGATTGTTGATGACTACTCAAGATACACTTGGGTTTATTTCTTTGAGTTCAAAAGTGAGACCCAACAAACCGTCAAAGACTTTGCCACCGAAGTTGAGCGTCAATTCAATACCACCATATTGACTATAAGAAGTGACAATGGCACCGAGTTCAAGAACTACTCCTTAAATGAGTTTCTTAGTGATGCGGGTATCAAACATCAATATTCCGCTGCATATACCCCGCAACAAAATGGAGTTGCCGAGAGGAAAAACCGGACTCTTATGGATGCGGCAAGAACTATGTTGGCGGAGTTCAAGTCTCCATACAACTTTTGGGCCGAAGCTATCAATACCGCATGCCATGCCACCAACCGGCTCTATCTCCGCAAGAACTTGAACAAGACTCCATATGAAATTCTTACCGGGCAAAAGCCCAACATCAAGTACTTCCGGGTATTTGGTTGTAAGTGTTTCTATCTCAAGAAAGGTGTTCGTTTGTCAAAATTTGATTCTAAAGCATTAGAGGGTATCTTTGTTGGTTACTCCACGGACTCACATTCCTATAGGATCTATAGCAAGTCCACCGGGCATGTTATAGAGACTTGTAATGTGAGGTTCGATGAGGATAATGGTTCCTTTGTAGGACAAAGTTGTGTTCGTGATGTAGGTGACGAAATTCCTCCCCAAGCCATAAGAAGAATGGGTGTCGGATTCTTCCGGCCCATTGAGGGACACCTTTTGGCCGAAGGAGAAGGACAATGCTCTACACATGTGGAGCCTTCACCTGCTGAACACACACAGGACATTGACCAAAGACAAGCTACACACCCTCAACCTCAAGATCATCCCACCGAGCAATCTTGCCCGGAGTCTCCGGCCCCTGTGGTCCGGACTCTCCGGCCTATACCGGAGTCTCCGGGTATGGATACCGGAGTCTCCGGGGGTGATCAAGCCTTTGATGAAGATCCTTCGGAATTCCGTGGCTATGGTCCACTTGATGATCAAGGCAATCCACTTAATGGTCAAGGCGAGGACCAGAACAGTGATCATGAAGATGATCAAGTAGTCTCTCAAGAATCTCCTCTTGAGGCTCGCACTCGCCGTGAGAAGAAGCTTGAGTCCATTCTACGACGAAGAAGCATATCCTTGGAAAATGTGGTTGGGAGTGTTCGTAAAGGTGTCTCCACTAGGAGGCAACTTTCTAACTTTTGCTCTCATCATGCTTTTGTCTCTTGTGTAGAACCCAAGAAAGTTTATGAGGCGCTTGAGGATCCGGATTGGCTTGATGCCATGCATGATGAACTCAACAACTTCGAGCGCAACAATGTGTGGACTCTAGTAGAAAGGCCTAAAGATTGCCGTAATGTCATTGGGACCAAGTGGATCTTCAAGAACAAGCAAGATGCAAATGGCATAGTCATTCGTAATAAGGCAAGATTGGTGGCTCAAGGTTTCTCCCAAGTTGAGGGTATTGACTTTGGTGAAACTTTCGCTCCCGTTGCCCGTCTTGAATCCATTCGCATCTTACTTGCATATGCATCACACCATAACTTTAAACTTCAACAAATGGATGTTAAAAGTGCATTTCTCAACGGTCCCTTAAATGAATTGGTTTTTGTGAAGCAACCCCCGGGCTTCGAAAACCCTAAGTTTCCTAACCACGTTTACAAACTTGATAAGGCACTCTATGGCCTCAAACAAGCCCCACGTGCGTGGTATGAGCACCTTAAAGAGTTGTTGGTTGATCGTGGTTTTGAAATTGGGGTGATCGATCCCACTCTTTTTACTAAGAAGGTCAATGGGGAGCTTTTCATTTGCCAAATATATGTTGATGATATTATATTTGGTTCTACTAACAAAGCTTTCAATAATGAGTTTGCCAAGCTCATGACCGACAAGTTTGAGATGTCTATGATGGGGGAGTTGGAGTTCTTCCTTGGATTTGAAGTTAAACAATTGAAGGGAGGGACTTTTGTGAACCAAGCCAAATATACCCAAGACATGCTCAAGAGGTTCGAGATGATAGGAGTCAAAGGTGCAAAGACTCCCATGCCAACAAAGGTTAATCTTGATCTCGATCCTAATGGTAAAGAAGTGGATCAAAAACTCTATAGATCTATGATTGGTTCCTTGCTTTACCTTTGTGCATCTAGACCGGACATTATGTTAAGTGTGGGAGTTTGTGCACGTTTTCAAGCCGCACCAAAGGAAAGCCACTTAGTGGCGGTCAAGAGAATCTTTCGATATTTGGTGAATACCCCTAACTTTGGTCTTTGGTATCCAAAAGGAGCAAGTTTTGATCTTATAGGTTACTCGGATTCGGATTGGGCGGGAGACAAAGTGGAACGGAAATCAACCTCCGGGGCTTGCCAATTTCTTGGTAGGTCTTTGGTGTGTTGGTCATCTAAGAAACAAAATTGTGTGTCTCTCTCTACCACCGAAGCCGAATATGTAGCCGCAGCTAGTTGTTGTGCACAACTCTTATGGATGAGGCAAACTTTGAAGGATTACGGTGTCATTTTTGACAAAGTGCCTCTTTTGTGTGATAATGAAAGTGCAATCAAGATCGCTCACAACCCAGTGCAACACAATAAGACGAAGCATATTGAGATTCGTCATCATTTCATTCGGGATCATGTCAACCGAGGAGAAATTGATCTATCCTATGTTGGCACTCATGAGCAACTTGCCGATATATTCACAAAGCCTCTTGATGAAGCAAGATTCCGGGAATTGAGGCATGAACTAAATATCATTGATTCAAGCAATGTGGCTTGAGCTAGGTGCATTTACTCCCATACTCTAACGTGTGTGTTGTTCTAGATGTGGGCATAGAGATAGGGGGAGTGCGGTCCTAATTGATTGGGCTATCCCTCCCCCCATAATGCCAATAGTAAGCGTATTGTTCTATCTTGTCAGTTGTGACACTTTTGAGCTTAATCGATGAGTCTAGGTTTTGGGCCCAAGATATATCTTCGCGGTGCCATACCTTTGTACTCATACATGGTGGCCCTTTGGTCACCAACCTCCCTAGTGGAGGAGTTTCCCATTTGATTTTATTGCCTTATTTTTTTATGGGAAGATGCTCATGTTTGGTCTTATTTGATTTTGTTTGCATGTTTGCAAACATGAGCATGGTGTACCACACAGTGACAATGTGTCCATCCCAAGCCCATCTCATCCTAAAACAAATCTAATCTCTAATTGACATGTCCTACACACCATAAATGTTGATCTGGTCGAGGGGGGCCGGAGACTCCGGGGCTTACAGCCCGGAGACTCCGGTGGGCCGGAGACTCCGGGGTAAGTACCGGAGACTCCGGCCCGGGCAGTTTCAAAAATCACTTAGGGCACGGGGTGGGGAAGAACGGTTCATTCTTCCCCACTCGCCCCAGTGCCCTACACTCGCCCCCTGCCGCCCCCTCTTCGAAGATCGCTGCCCGGAGCTCTCCCAAGCCCTGGGATCCGCCGTGCCACCGGCCAATCTTTCCCTTGAGGGTGTGGGAACCTCCCCACCGACCGATTTGCGCCAATGGACTCCGGTAAATGTGCTCTTCATCTTCTCCATCTAGTTCCATCTAGATCTATGAGATGTGCATGTTTCCCATAGTTTGAATTGGTGTACTACATTCTAGTGGCTATCAATCATCTTCTTAGCAACTTTATTGTGGTTATTGCACTCGATTTGGTCTAAGTGGTCTCCTAGGCTCGGGCTCCTGCATCCGGCCGGAGACTCCGGCCCCTGTGGCCGGAGACTCCGGCCTGGACGCAAAGTCTCCGGTTTTGGCCGGAGACTCCGGCCCGAGTCCCCGGAGACTCCGGCTAGATCAGACCAATGTGCAGTCTTTCACAGCATAGTTGCTTATATTTGGATTCTAGGACATGTCACCTCAACCTTGCTATCTTCCTCACTCTTTCACAGGTGCAGGTGGTTCTCGGAAGCCGGCAGCCCATAGCAAGGACAAGTTGGTTGTGAATCCCGCCACAGGGGAGCTTTCTCAGAGATCGGTCATTGCTCAGCAAGCTAGAGATGCTAAGAGGCTCAAGACAAGGATGGCCGAAGAGGAACGAGCTGAGGCAGCTAAGAAGGTCAAGTTTGATAGTCTTGTGACTCTGGAAGGGCTATCAGCATCTGAGTTTGTTGAAATGAGGAAGAGGGATATGTACACTCTTGCGCGGAACTCCCGTGACCGTTGCTTTTTCCGCAAAGAGCAAGAGCTGATCATGAAGGAATTTTATGCTTCCCTCAAGAAGTATCCGGTTTGCCCTCAGACGGTGATGGATTTCTCTCACTTTGCCAAGTACAGTGCATACTTCGGAGAGGCTGTGTGGATCACTCGCAAGCTTGGGCTCCATCCACTCATGAAGATACAAGAGTCCTACAACATCACATTGGTCCAACAGTTCTTTGCTACCTTGGTGTTTGGAGAGGGTGAGGAGATCCCCATGACTTGGATGACCGGAGAAGAGGTTTGTCATTCCAACTTCATGGACTTTGCTGCTCTCCTTGGGTATGAGTTCCGTGGTGCTACTACTCCTAGTGGCATGAGGATGCATGTTGATGGGGAGTACTATGAGAAGAAGAAGCTTGCTCCTCTCTACACCGGGGATGACAAGAAGATTGTCATTGGGGGCACTCTTGGGCTGTCCAAACGGTCCAACATCTTGCTCCGCATATTCCGGGCCTCCATTGCCCCTCAAGCCGGCAACTTTGATGCTATTCGCAAGGCCTTGGTGAATCTCTTGGCCTACTCTCATGAAGTCTATTGCCAAGGAGAGACCGCACATATTGAGCCGCTTGATGTGATGGATTTCATTCACAAGGAAATCAACGATTGCATTCTCAGCAAGAAGACTCCTCTCTATTCCCCATTTATCATGAGGCTCATTTGTGCTCAAGGACTCAACCTTCCTCTTCTCGATGCAAACCTTGTGGATCACAAGGTTGTGAAGCTTCAACGCAAAGAACCCACCGGTCACTCCAAGGAACCTTTTGCTCCAATGAGAGGTGAAGATGATGATGCCTTTGCCGAGGGTGTGTCCACTAGAAGGGGCCCAAGGATGAAGCATGCTAGCAATGCCGGCTCTAGCTCCACCAATGAGTTTTCTCAAGAGTACAAGAAGCTCAATTGGTTCCAAAGAAATGTGCTTTGCATGAATGTGGACATCCGTCACAAGCAATATGAGAGCTACATCTCTCAGAAGCACATCAATGACAATCAAGCTGTTCTTCACAAGGCCTTTCGGAAATCTCAACCGGGCTATGTGGAATCACCTCCTTCTTCTTCTTCATCCGGTACTCTCAGCTATGGCAAGTGGAGCAAGGGTCTGACTGACTGGCAGGCATTTGAGGAGGTCACCTCTGGCACCTCCAATGTGCGTCATGGCAAGAAGCCCATGGCTTCTGATGATATTGAAGAAGGAGATGAGGACTTCAATGCCGGTTCCGAGGACGAGCCCGAGGATGAAGACGACGAGTGATCTCATGGGCGTGTAGCATCGCTCTTTTCCCTTTTTGGTGTCTCGATGCCAAAGGGGGAGAAGTAGCTCTACTAGGATGTCTTCGTTGGGATTTGCATGGGGTGGTTATTTGGATTTGCACTTCGTTTGCTTTGCTTTGGTCGAGACACAACTTCATGGACTTTCATGTTGTGTCTCATCTATCTTAGTGTTGAACCGTTTAAATGTGTGTGGTATGTTATGTGTGTGAGACTTAAGTTCTTATGTTGCTTAGTAAGACTATTAAAATGTGTGCTATATTGTTAGTCTTACTTATATGCTTATTGGTTAGTCTCATATATTATTTCTTGCAATTGGTATAATTGTGAAATATATAGGGGGAGTGATGATTCTTACTTGTGTGGCTCATGTTCAAATGCAAATGGTGTTGTGCACACAAGTAGGGGGAGCTTTTGCTATATATTTCATTTTATTGTGTTTATATCTTGCAAATCCTTATGTTGTCATCAAACACCAAAAAGGGGGAGATTGAAAGGGCATTTCCCTAATAAATGTATTTTGGTGTTTGTTAACAACATTTGGTGAATTAACCATTCTATTTAAGTTCTGCAGATTTTCTAGGTTAATTCAGAATCTCGCGGAGGTTCACCCAAAAAGGGAAGAAAAGATCGAAGCCCGTAGTCCAGTAGTGGAGTTAGGGCTTAGTGGTCTTATAGGGTGCTTCGCGAAGGTGGAATTGGTGGAGAGGGGATCCTCGAAGTACTGCTATTGCTACTTCTAGGGCGGAGACTCCGGCCCTGGTGGCCGGAGACTCCGGCCTAGGAGTATCGCCCTAGCAATCCTCCCAGTTGGTCTAAGCAGAGACCTGCCCGGAGTTGGGCCGGAGACTTTTGTCTCTGGCCGGAGACTCCGGGTGGGGCGGAGACTCCGGTCCCAGTGGCCGGAGACTCCGGTCTCTCTGGCTGGGTTAGGGTTTGCTAAGGAGTTGGTCTATGCAGTGACCAGGCCGGAGTTGGGCCGGAGACTTCTGTCTCTGGCCGGAGACTCCGGCCCTGGAGTCACTTAGGGCGGAGACTCCGGCCCTCCTGGCCGGAGACTCCGGCCCTAGTCGACCAGCAACGGCTACATTTCGAGGAGGAGTATATAAAGCCTTCTTCTTCCTCAAGAGAAGGCTGCGGCTTCCACTCTCTCTCCACCATTGTTCCAAAGCTTCAAAGCTCAAGATCTCTCTCCCTAGCCAATAGAACTCAAAGCCCTTTTGGGATTTGAGGGAGAAGACCTAGATCTACACTTCCACCAAGGCGATTTGATTTCCCCCCTCTCTTTGTTGAGGGGCTTGTTACTTGTGTGATTCATCGGATTTATAGCCGGAAGAAGCCGTCCCCCAAGCTTGACTTTGTGTGTAAGAGCTTGGTGGGCCTATTGGGAGCCTCCAATTGAGTTGTGGAGCTTGCCCCAATACTTTGTGTAAAGGTGTCGTGCCGCCTTCAAGGGCATCGCTTAGTGGAGCGTGAACTCGCCTTTGTGGCTTGTTCACCGGAGAATAGGGTGAGCCTTTGTGGCGTTGGTGGCCTTTGTGGCACCACACCTCTCCAACGTAGACGTACTTCCCGTAACAAGGAAGGAACTACGGGAATACATCCTCGTGTCTTCGTGTCTCCATTGCGGTGACCTCTATCCTTTACTTGTGCCTTTACTTATATTGTTATTGCTAGCTTGCTTGTCACTCTAGGTAAATTCACTTAGTATCACATCTAGAGAATTTACCTTCTTGTCTAGCCCTAACTTGAAAAGAATTAAAATTATTGGGTAGCTCCTATTCACCCCCCCTCTAGTCGCTCATACGATCCTTTCATTAGTAATTACTTGATATCGGGAAATGAACGAAAGTAGCTGATATAGTGCCATGCATAATGATTGAAATTACCGCTGGAGTGTATCAATCATGTCCCCGAATGTCTCAAGGGATTTTTTTTTCGAGTCCATGACTAGTACTCGTCCTCTATCAAGTTCAATAACTAGCAGAAAAAAATGATAGCTGCGCACACACATAACACACACTTAACATCGAGTAACCAAAATATATAGTAATGTGTATAAGACAGTTAACACACTCACTTGAAATTGTAAGGAAATAGTATTTTCGTCATGGTTTCTTGTTTCCTTAACGCCCGTACCAAGTTATCCTCCGTGTCCTTGATATGGTTATGGAGAGTTACCTCGTTCACGGTATATGGGTCAATGAACCCAATATCATAGATTTGTCCTCTTTTGCATTCGAGTTTCTTCAATCTGCATAATATAGTGAGTAAAATTATGCATGCAATAAACGAGATGAGATAAAGACTTATAGTTACAAGGAAAAATAATACTTACAAACAATAGGCACTGATCATCGATTTGTCGAGGGCATCATGATTGTATAACTGAAATAATTCAGCAAATTCGATGTTTATGTCGTCGGTTCCACAAAAGTAATGCTCATCATTAATTCCTATTACGATCCAATTCTGCCCACGCTGTGAGGCTTCCAAGTACCAGTTATGCAATTTTCGCATTCTTGTTGGTAGATTCGGAATCTCCTCGGGTCTGACGAGAGGGCTCCCATACCGGTATTTGTATGCTACTACTTCAGCCGTGGGGAAATCACACCTGCTTAAGTATTGAGCAACAGACATACCTGCAGCTTCGGCCTCCTCTTTGTACAGTTCTATGATCTCTGGATCATACTGGACATCGGGAAACACTTGGAGCGGGGGGCAAGAGTTCATCTGTTCTCCGAGCTGAGGAATTGATTTACCTTTCGACCGCTTTGCTGCATCTGACTTGAGAATAGTGCGGTCATAATCTGATGCAAGCCTTGGCTCGGGTTGGTGAAGGTTCTTCAACATTTTTAACACTTTTGGATCTAGAGGAGGCTGCTCGGCGGACTGCTCGGTCTTCTTTCTCTTCAAATTTTCAAAGAAGTTCTTTGATTTCTCTTGTACCTTCGCCGCATTTTCCTCCGGAGTATAGTCGTAAGGTCTCTTTGGAGGAACCTTAGGTACTCTTGGAAGGGGCTCCTGTCGACGGATCGGTGATCGGTTACTCTTGGGAGCGGCGATGGTACGCTTCTGCTTTTGGCTCTGAGCCTCAGTGGGTGGAGGTGGCGGAGATGGCTCACTAGCTGGCGAAGGCTGGTATGCTGGAGAAGGCTGACGCAGAGATGGTGGAGAAGGCTGACGCGGAGATGGCGGAGAAGGCTGATGTGGCGGTGGAGAAGGGTGACGTGCTGGAGACCTTGGCGTCCAATTTGAAAGCACGATTAATTCCTTTAGCCATAGAACGGTGGTCTTCTTGGCTTCTCCCAGCTCGTACAAATCCCCTTCACCCGCAGGGTGGTCAAGCTTCAGCTGCTCAAATCCGCCCATAACTTCATCCACCCCGGCAACAGCATAGCCAGGTGGAATCAGACGGCAATGATAAGTTGAATCAGGTCCAATGGGTAAGGCATAGCCGACCGCCACCTTCATGGTTATGTTCACGACCTTCACATGTAGCTTGCAAGATGTCGACTCCGTGATATCATCCACTGGGTAGCGGATCGCCGATTCATCATCATCCGCTGGGAGGTCCGTGGAAGCCACGCTGCTTTTCTGCTGAGATGGTGGGCCGGTAGCATCATGCCCGGCTTCTATCTGTGGCTGAGATGCGGCGGTTCCTTGCTGGCTTATCTGATTTAACAAGTCTGATTGCCGCTTCAGCTCTTGTTCTATCTGAGACATGCGGTCTGCTTCCCTTTCCTTTCTTCTCTGATGGCTTCTATCGGGAAATTTCTTCATTTCCACGGGAAACCCGAGTTTCCACGGTTTGGAGCCCGGAGTGGTTCGTGTTCGTCCTGGGTGTTCATCATTCCCAAGGGCACGCGTGAGCTCGTCCTTCTCTCTATCGGGATGGAACCTTCCCTCTTCAACATCCTTTGATGCGCTTCTAAGGGCATCAATGGGAAGAGGGTCTTCGTCATGCTTTTTTGTGTATACACACTTCCCTTTCGAGTCCAACTTCCCTCCATGCCCGTAAAACCAATCCCTTGACCGATCATTCCATTTCAATGTCTCCGGAATGATCCCTTTGGCAATTAGATCGTCCTCCATCTTCTTCCACTTAGGCTTGCCAGTCTTGTAGCCTCCTTGCCCCATAGTATGGTGATACTTCTTTTTAGCAGCATTTTTCTTATTTATTTCTGACCTTCGCTTAGCTGCCTCTGAAGTCTTGTACTCCACGAATGCGTCCCAGTGATCTTTTATCTTCTCATATTGTCCAGTGAACACCGGAGTCTTTTTTTGGTCGACAAAATCCTTGTACAATCTTTTTTTCTAGTTGTTGAATTGTATTGCCATCCTCGAAAGAGTCCACTTCTTGACTTTCCGCTCTATGATATTCAGATGACGATCATCGTCATCTGAATCCTCCTCATTTGAATCCTCCTGATTTGGATCCACCTCAGTTCGATCCACCTGTGGCGCCTCTGGTAGGGTAAAATTAACCATGAGCTTCTTCCAAAGAATATTCTTCAATCTGTTGCGGACATATTTAACTGGTTCCGTCTTTGTCTTCTTCCATTCTCGAAGGGTGATCGGAATGTTGTCCCTAACAAGAACTCCGCATTGTCTTATAAATTTACTTGCGTGAGCCGCGGGAGCAATCGGTTCGCCATCTTCACCGATTTCTTCTATTCGGTACCTTTCATGTTCTTCCAACCTTCTGGCCGGACCTCTTCTATTTACAGAAGAGTGGCTCGATCCAGAGGGCTAAAAGAAGAAGGAGCGTTAATATATGTATATACACAAATCAAATAATCCAACTATACAACAAATGCTTAATTTATTATTAATACACATCTACCTCGCCGGCGCCTTCTCCCTCATCTCCGGCACCTTCTCCCTCTCCGGCACCTTCTCCTTCATCGGTGCCTCCATCCACTCCGGCACCTTCTCCCTCTCTGGCACCTTCTACTTCACCGGTGCCTCCATCCTCTCCGGCACCTTCTCCCTCATCGAAGCCATCTCTACGATTTCGTTCGTCTCCCTCACCGGAGTTGTTTAGAAACACCGAGGTGACATCGTCGTCATTATCGCGGATGATGTCCTCGATAATATTTTCCTGGAAGTCGTCTCTTCCGAGATCCATAGTTTCTGCAAAGAATTATTACAAATTATTATAATGATATGGAGACCAAAAAAAAGGGGACGTTGGCCGAGCGCCGGCGCGGTGGGGGAAGATTAGGTCTTCACTCCCCACCACGCCGGCGCCCGGCCAACGCCCCCATTTTATAACCTAAAAAATTGTAAGACCTAAAAAAATGTTCACGAGTTTGATGCATGCAAAATGTCCTCGATCAAGTTTCATGGCAAATCAATATTTGTAGTGTTGTGAGTAAAAATCTCGTGCAAACCCTAAATAACTAAATAATTAATTAAATACCCTATAATGAACTAGAGAAAATTCCTTATATGACACTACTTGTAAATTATGATTCCTTATATGACACTCAATTTTTTTGCATTCCCTAGATGACACTCGGTGTAATTTTTTTGCCTTATACGACACTCTAGTGCATTATATGACTTACAAAGACGCTATTGCCCCTAGTACAATATGTGCAAAAATTAAAAACAAATCTGTTATACTATGTGGAATATCGGATGGTGCTTTCTTTTCTTTCTCTCGCGGGGGCTACTTCGATCTGTCTTACACATGCAGATGCATACAGGAATTAAGCTCGATGAATCTCGTTGTATTAAGCTCGATGGATCTTGTTGCGAAGTCTAGTGCGGTGTGTCGTGCATAACTAAATAACTAAAAAACTAAAAAAAAATAGCTAACTAAATAACTAAAAAATAGCTAACTAAATAACTAAAAAAATAGCTAACTAAATAACTAAATAATTAAATAACTAAAAAAATAGCTAACTAAATAACTAAAAAAATAGCTAACTAAATAACTAAATAACTAAAAAAACATAACTAAAAAACTAAAAAACTAAAAAAAATCAAAAATAACAAAAATCTAAAATAACTAAAATAATTAAAGTAAAAAAAACCTAGAATAACTAAAAAAAAAGGTGCTCGAACCTTGCAGGAACGCGGGTGGGCTTGGCGTGGGCGAGCGGGCGGCGCGGGTACGTGCGGCGCGGGGGCGAGCGTCGTCGTCGGCGGCGCGGGTCCGGCGTCGTCGGTGGCGAGCGGCGCGGGGGCGAGCGGGCGCGGGGCGCGTCGGTGGCGGGCGCGGCCGGGCACGTCGGTGGCGGGCGCGGCACGGGCGAGCGGGCGCAGCGTCGGCGGCGACGAGTGGGTGCGGCGTCGTCGGCGGCGAGCGGGCGCGGGACGCAAAAATCCGGCAGCGTAACGGCTTCCAGAGAGCTCCTCGCGCGGGACTTAGGCGTTTTGCGATGCGGGAGAGGAAGAAGAAGGGAGTTATAAAGAAAGGCACCTTTAGCACCGGTTCGTGGCTTGAACCGGTGCTAAAGGTCCTTTAGCACCGGTTGAAGCCACCAACCGGTGCTAAAGGTCAGACCTTTAGCACCGGTTGATGGCTTCAACCGGTGCTAAAGGGTGCTTTCTGGGAACTGCACCGCCACCCCCTTTAGCACCGGTTTGAGCCACGAACCGGTGCTGAAGGGTGTTTTAAAATTTTCAGTTGTTCCCGCCAAATTCTTTTGATTAGTTAAATTTAATTTTCTATTTTATATTGATTAGATATATTTGATTTTCTTTTTGATTAGTTATATTTGATTTTCTATTTTCTTTTGATTAGTTATATTTGATTTTCTTTTTTCTTTTGATTAGTTATATTTGATTTTCTATTTTCTTTTGATTAGTTATATTTGATTTTCTTTTTTCTTTTGATTAGTTATATTTGATTTTCTATTTTCTTTTAATTAGTTATATTTGATTTTCTATTTTCTTTTGACTAGTTATATTTGATTTTCTATTTTCTTTTGATTAGTTATATTTGATTTTCTATTTTCTTTTAATTAGTTATATTTGATTTTCTTTTTTCTTTTGATTAGATATATTTGATTTTCTTTTTGATTAGTTATATTTGATTTTCTATTTTCTTTTGATTAGTTATATTTGATTTTCTTTTTTCTTTTGATTAGTTATATTTGATTTTCTATTTTCTTTTGATTAGTTATATTTGATTTTCTTTTTTCTTTTGATTAGTTATATTTGATTTTCTATTTTCTTTTAATTAGTTATATTTGATTTTCTATTTTCTTTTGATTAGTTATATTTGATTTTCTATTTTCTTTTGATTAGTTATATTTGATTTTCTATTTTCTTTTGATTAGTTATATTTGATTTTCTTTTTTCTTTTGATTAATTATATTTGATTTTCTTTTTCTTTTAATTAGTTATATTTGATTTTCTTTTTTCTTTTGATTAGTTATATTTGATTTTCTTTTTTCTTTTGATTAGTTATATTTGATTTTCTTTTTTCTTTTGATTAGTTATATTTGATTTTCTTTTTTCTTTTGATTAGTTATATTTGATTTTCTTTTTTCTTTTGATTAGTTATATTTGATTTTCTATTTTCTTTTAATTAGTTATATTTGGTTTTCTTTTTTCTTTTGATTAGTTATATTTGATTTTCTTTTTTCTTTTGATTAGTTATATTTCCATGAGAGGAAAAGGGCGGGAAGAAAAGGGCGGGAAGAAAAGGGCGGAAAGAAAAAGGGCGGGAAAACGATTGAACAGGAAAAGAAGTACATATCTCAACTGAAAATTAAGATACATGGCCAGATTAAGTCACAATCGGCCGAGCTTGTTTTCGAATGTTGGATGATTCAGTCATAGTCGTGCCTAGCCCTATAAACGTCGCCACTGTAGTCGTCATAGTCGCCGGTGTCATCGTCGCTGGCATCGGGGTCGCGGTAGTCGAACCTCGACTGGTGAGCACGCGTGGGCTGAGAGTGAGGGTAGCGCAGGCGGGCGCCACGGTAGGCCATGACGCTCTGGAGAGTCCGGCCGCGCCACCATAGCCGACGGCCGGCCTCGTTGAAGTTTGAACGAGGCGAGCCGTCCTCCTCGTGCCTGGCAAGCGCACTCTCACGCCGATTGATGAAGAAGGCATCCCAAGTCGGGCTGTAGTCGGGATGCCACTGAGGATTCCTTCGCTGCTCTGGCGTGAGCTCGAAGTAGTAGTGGTTCGTGATGGCCATCTGGCGCGCCACACCTACAGGGACAGGAAGGACCGGTACGCATCCGACGCTCAGCATCCAGCCGGTGGGGACGCGGTAGCCCGGCGGGCAGGGGTAGTTTGAGGCGCAAAGCGCCTCCGCCTCCTTGGGGGTTAGAGATACGATGGAAGCCATGGAAGAGAGTGATGAGGTTTGCAGATATGAGTCTAGATGTGATATGTAAATGGAGGCCAAGCCTACATATATATAGTGAAAAATGGCGGGAAGACGGAGGCGGGAAGTGGTCGAAAGCGCGGGAAGAAAATAGGCGGGAACACAGTGGCGCGGGGAACCATCTAACCTTTAGTCCCGGCTGGTGGGTACAACCGGGACTAAAATGTGGTTTTTGTGTCATCTAACAAAACTGTCGGTGGGATAAGGACGTGTGGGAAACCTTTAGTCCCGGTTGGTGGGTGCAACCGAGACTAAAGATATCGGCAGGATAAGGACGCATGGGTGGATGCACTGCTCGATGAGATAAGGACGCGTGGGTGGACGCACGATGCCCCTGTCGGAGGTAGGGAGAGTGAAAGACTCCATCTCCTCTAAGAATGTTGGGTAAATTATTGGGAAATCTCCCGTGGCGGAGCTTCTCAAAGATATCGTTGGTGCTCACGCCCTACGATATCTTTGGAAGCTCCGCCTCGGAAAAATTTCCCTCATACAATAACATCATTACACAAAAAATAAATGGGAAAGTGATTTCCATATTGAGATACACAAGTTATGATCCCTATCTAGTCTTCTGAGTTTTCTTCTTGTGTTTCCCTTTCTTCTGATTTTTTGTCTTGGAGGCCATGAACCTCCCTTCGCGTATCTCCCTTGATTAGGATCGCTTCGGTCGTAACCATGGAGTATGTTCACCATTTAACGCGATGATTGGGTCAATATTCACTCTGAAGGGCGGAATTTCATCAAACTTATTATAATCTTCTGACATGTCTGTCTTATCCTCAACTCCCACGATGTTTCTTTTCCCTGAAAGAACTATGTGACGCTTTGGCTCGTCGTATGATGTATTCGTTGTCTTATCTTTTCTTTTTTTGGTTTGGAGGACATGTCTTTCACATAGAAAACTTGAGCCACATCATTGGCTAGGACGAATGGCTCGTCTCTGTAACCAAGATTGTTGAGATCCACTGTTGTCATTCCATACAGCTGGTCAATCTTTACCCCTACTCCATCTAGCTTGACCCATTTGCACCGAAACAAAGGGACTTTAAAAGAAGGTCCATAGTCAAGTTCCCATATCTCCTCTATGTAACCATAATAGGTGTCCTTTTGCTCGTTGTTGTTTGTTGCATCAATGCGGACACCACTGTTTTGGTTGGTGCTCTTTTTATCTTGGGCGATCATGTAGAATGTGTTCCCATTGATCTCGTACCCTTGGAAAGTCAATATAGTCGAAGATGGTGACGCGGCCAACAAGTATAGCTGATCTCCAACAATGTTGTCATTTATGAGATGTGTCCGGAACCAACCGCCGAAAGTCGCCATATGTTTATGTGTAATCCAGGAGTCAGACTGAGCCGGGTGTTGGGAGCATACAATATTCTTGTGTTCAATGATATACGGGGCCACCAAGGCGGAACTTTGTAGAACTGTGTAGTGTGCTTGAGTGAAAGAAATCCCGTCCATACAATACATTGATTTCTTTCCTAGCGTGCCTTTTCCACGTAGTCTCCCTTCATGCCGCGATTCAGGAACACCAATCGACTTAATGTCAGGGATAAAGTCAACACAGAACTCAATGACCTCCTCTGTTCCGTAGCCCTTGGAGATGCTTCCTTCTGGCCTAGCATGGTTATGAACATATTTCTTTAAGACTCCCATGAATCTCTCGAAGGGGAACATGTTGTGTAGAAATACAGGACCGAGAATGGCAATCTCTTCGACAAGGTGAACCAGGAGATGCATCATAATATTAAAGAAGGATGGCGGGAACACCAACTCAAAACTAACAAGACATTGAGCCACATCCTTCTTTAACCTTGGTAGCATATCTGGATTGATTACCTTCTGAGATATTGCATTGAGGAATGCACATAGCTTAACAATGGGTACGCGGACATTTTCCGGTAGAAGCCCCCTTAATGCAACTGGAAGCAACTGCGTCATAATCACGTGACAGTCATGAGACTTCAGGTTTTGGAATTTTTTCTCTGTCATATTTATTATTCCCATTATATTTGACGAGAAGCCAGACGGCACTTTAATACTTGAAAGGACATCAAAAAAGATTTCCTTCTCTGCTTTTGTAAGAGCGTAGCTGGCAGGACTTAAGTGACGCCCTTTATCCGTCTTGCTCTGTGGATGCATGTTGTTTGGGTCTTTCATACGTTGTTGATCCTCCCGTGCTTCTGATGTATCTTTTGTTTTTCCATACACGCCCAGAAAGCCTAGCAGGTTCAAGCAAACATTCTTCGTAACGTGCATCACGTCGATTGAAGAGCGAACCTCTAGGTGTTTCCAATACTCAAGCTCCCAAAATATAGATTTCTTCTTCCACATGGGTGCGTGTCCGGTAGCGACGTCATTTGGAACAGATTGACCGCCAGGACCCTTTCCAAAGATTACTTCTAGGTCCCTGACCATATCAAATAAATCATCACCAGTACGGAGATCAGGCTTTTGCCGGTGATCTGCCACACCTCTAAAATGCTTGCCTTTCTTTCTTACGGAATGCGTGGTCGTAAGAAATCGACGATGCCCCAAGTACACAATCTTCTTGCATTTTTCCAAATATATAGCGTCAGTCTTATCTAAACAGTGCGTGCATGCATTGTATCCCTTGTTTGTTTGTCCTGAAAGGTTACTAAGAGCAGGCCAATCATTGATGGTTACGAAAAGCAACGCTCGTAGGTCAAACGGCTCTTGTTTGTGCTCATCCCATGCACGTACACCTGGTTTGGTCCATAACTGTAAGAGTTCATCAACTAATGGTCTTAGATACACATCAATGTCATTGCCGGGTTGCTTCGGACCTTGGATGAGCACTGGCATCATAATGAACTTCCGCTTCATGCACAACCAAGGAGGAAGGTTATAGATACATAGAGTTACAGGCCAGGTACTATGACTGCAGCTCTGCTCCCCAAAAGGATTCATGCCATCTGTACTCAGACCAAACCTTAAGTTCCTTGCGTCGCCTGCAAAGTCCGGGTAGTCTCTCTCAATTTTTCTCCACTGTGACCCATCAGCGGGATGTCTCAACATCGCGTCTTTCTTACGGTCTTCTTTGTGCCATCGTAACAACCTGGCATGCTCTTTGTTTCTAAACAGACGTTTCAACCGTGGTATTATAGGAGCATACCACATGACCTTGGCAGGAACCCTCTTTCTGGGGGGCTCGCCATCAACATCACCAGGGTCATCTCGTCTGATCTTATATCGCAGTGCAGTGCATACCGGGCATGCTTCCAAATTCTCGTACTCCTCACCGCGGTAGAGGATACAGTCATTAATGCATGCATTAATCTTCTGAACCTCTAATCCTAGAGGGCAGAGAACCTTCTTTGCTTCGTACGTACTGTCAGGCAATTCATTATCCTTTGGAAGCTTCTTCTTCATTATTTTCAGTAATTTCTCAAATCCCTTATCAGATAAACCAGTCTCTGCCTTCCATTGCAGCAACTCCAGTGTGGTACCGAGCTTTGTGTTCCCATCTTCACAGTCTAGGTACAACTTCTTTTTGTGATCCTCTAACATACCTTTTAACTTCCGCTTCTCATTCACACTTTCTGCTTCTCTGTGTGCATCTACGATGGCCCGCCGAAGATCATCATCAGGCTCATCTGATGCCTCTACATCTTCAGCTTCTCCTGTCCCTTCAGCTTCAGCTTCCCCCGTTGCAGTATCACCATATTCAGGGTACATATCATCATCCTCTTCTTCTTCATTGTCTTCCATTATAACCCCTCTTTCTCCGTGCTTGGTCCAACAATTATAGCTAGGCATGAAACCTTTCCGAAGCAGGTGGGCGTGAATGATTTTCCAGGAAGAGTACTCCTTCTTGTTCCCACAGTGAACACATGGACAACACATAAAACCATTCTGAATATTTGCCCGAGCCACATCGCCAAAATTACGAAGACCTTCAATGAACTCGGAAGTGCGTCGGTCACCATACATCCATTGTCGTTCGTTCATCTGCGTCATATAATTAGGTTTACTAATACTATTACCGAACATCATAAATAGTAAAATAACGAAACATGCATTTGTATCAATGACAAATGAAAGGATAGAGTTGCTAACCTCGATCGAGGAGGAAAGAACAAGGACAAGACCTAAGTATCGCTCGGGCACCTCATATCATATTTATTTTGTGTGAGCTTAAGTAGCATCATGCTCTTAGGCATTTCATCAAACACCTCTTGTGCATAAGGAAAAAAATCAAACTAGCACACCCCCTCACACCTTCCACAGGAAAAAAACAGAGGAGAGGGCCGGTGGGTGGCTGTATTTATAGGCAGGACCTCTAGCACCGGTCCATGCCCAAAGCCGGTGCAATAGGGCAGCCTTTAGCACCGGTTCGTGCCACGAACCGGTGCTAAAGGTCTGGCGCCTGCCACGCGGCAGACGCGACACCTTTAGAACCGGTTCGTGCCACGAACCGGTGCTAATGGTTCCTAACGAACCGGTGCTAGAGCTCCACGGGCTCCATTTAGCTTTCTGGCAGCTCGAACCGGTGCTAAAGCACCCCTTTAGTCTGGGTTCGTAAGCCAACCGGTGCAAATGACGTTTGGAGCAAAAAACGAAAGCCCTATTTTCTACTAGTGACCAGAAGCAGCACTAGTAGCAGCACAGTCGTACCTACTAACTACGCAACCAGAGCCCGGAGATCCTGTTATCGCCACATTTTGGCCAAATGAGGAGATGGGCCATAATCAAGATGGGCTTGGAGGCTGGATCGGCCTTGCGCGTGGATTTGGGCTAATTGCCCGTGTATCTGTATATTATGATAGAGTTCGTTTCGGTTTAAGCAAGAGATAGAGTTGTTAGGTTTATTCCAAAGATAGAAAGTCTCCGGACTATAAATATGTACCTAGGGTTATTGTGAAAGGAGGACGACCACGTTCGCAACAAATACAATCTCGGCGCATCGCCACCCCTTGTTTCGAGGGTTTCTTTCAGGTAAGCGTCGTGCTGCCTAGATCGCATCTCGCGATCTAGGCAGCATCTGCTTATGTGTTATTTGGTGTTGCTCGTACTGAAGCCTTGTTGATGGCGAGTAATACTGTTATCATAGATCTGTTTGGGCTAGCATCAGTGCTTTTTGTTTCTGTTTGCTTAGTCATGTTGCCCCTAGAGATCTCGCTGCCTTTGCACCTTTTTTTGGTGTAAGGGCAGCATCTTGCTTGATCTTTATTCAGTCGATTCAATTTGTCATAGTTGTTCTTTGTTCTCCAAGGATTAGTTTAATATCCGCATGGTCAGGCCTCACAAACGGGTTGAACGGTCCAGTAGTACGTAAGGATATGGTTTGCTAATTCGAGAGGAGTTGTTCCGGGAATTGACTCTACGTTGGTTTTTTTGGCCTCCTCT
>QXEO01001567.1:0-19610 GCA_007115705.1 Dactylis glomerata
AAGGACTCCATTGAGTTTGATGTGGTTCCTATGACGGTGTCACCTCTTGTTGGGCCGCCCATGGCAGTTTGATCGCAACGTGTTGCACAATGGCCGCACATACATATCATTTGGCGTTCAAGGGCAGAAAAATTAACTTGCAGCCTATGTCTCCACAGCATATTGTAAATGAATCTCGTCAGAAAACTGAAGTGAACTTAGAACATGAGAATGAGAGAGTAGCTAGACGAGAGACTCTACCTCGGTGAGTGAGAGCCACCCAGCCACATCGAGAGAGCCACACAAAGTGAGCGAGTGAATTCTCTAGTCCTGCTAGCCACCAAGAAGATATGAGAGAATTTAGAGAGGATCCTACAGCCATCCCACTTGTGCTTATGTACAAGGGTGAGATTTTGGTTTCTAACGACATGACTCCTCTTCCTTTTGTGTTCTAGTGTCTTGCAGGAATGATGATGTGTTTCCAAGAGGAGTCCCCGGCTGTTTGCCTCCTTTGCGCGGCATTGAGCACCAGATTGATTTCATCCTGGTGCCACCTTGCCAAACCGCACTCCTTACCGCACCAACCCCGACGAAACTAAGGAGATTCAGAAACAAGTGCAAGCGCTACTCGACAAAGGTTATCTTCGTTGTGAGCTTAAGCCCTTGTGCTATTCCTGTTATTCTAGTTCCTAAGAAAGATGGTACTTGGCGCATGTGTGTAGATTGTAGAGCTATTAATAACATCACTATTCGATATCGTCACCCTATTCCGCGCTTGGATGATATGCTTGAGAGTTGAGTGGTGCTGCTGTTTTCTCTAAGATGATTTGCGTAGTGGTTACCATCAGATTAGGATGAAAGAGGGGGATGAGTGGAAAACAGCCTTTAAAACAAATTTGGTTTATATGAGTGGTTAGTCATGCCTTTTGGGTTAACTAATGCACCTAGTACCTTCATGAGATTAATTTGAACCATGTTTTGCGTAATTTTATTCGCGCAAGTTTGTGGTTGTGTTTTGATGATATTTTAATCTACCAGCCGCAATGAATCTGAACATAGTGATCTATTAGACAAGTTTTGCAAAGTGTTGCGTGATTCTCAGCTTTATGGTAATCTTGAAAAGTGTACATTTTGCAAAGATAAGGTCATCTTCCTTGGATATGTTGTTTCTAAAAATGGAGTAGAAGTCGATGCATCTAAAATTGCAGCTATTCAAAACTGGCCTACTCCCATGAATTAGTCAAGTACGAAGTTTTCCATGGTTGCTGGTTTTATCGCCGTTTTGTGAAAGACTTTAGTACTGTTGCTGCACCTTTAAATGAGTTAACTAAAAAAGGTGTTGAATTTGTATGGGGTGCAGCCCAAGATCATGCTTTTGATGAACTGAAACGTTTATTAACTTCTGCACCTTGCTTGCACTACTAGATTTTAATAAGCAATTTGAGATTGAATGTGATGCTAGTGGCATTGGTATTGGTGGTGTGTTGATGCAAGGGGTCGGCCTATTGCCTACTTTTCTGAAAAACTTTGTGGTGCGAGGTTGAACTATCCTGTTTATGACAAAGATTGTATGCGCTTGTGGCCAAAAGAATTTATCATACATTCTGATCATGAAGCTTTGAAATATCTGAAAGCTCAATCTAATTTTGCATAGGCGTCCTGCTAAGTGGGTTGAGTTTATTGAGTCTTTTCCTTACATAATTAAACATAAAAAGGGTAAAGACAATGGTGGTTGCTGATGCTCTATCTAGGAAGAACATGTTGTTGATACAATTAGACATTAAGGTTCCTGTTTTAGAGAGCTTGTGTGATTTATATGCTACTGATCATGATTTTTCCACGCCATATAGTATGTGTACTGGTGGGAAAGCATGGGATAAATATCACATCCATGATGGGTTTTTGTTTCGTGCTAACAAACTATGTGTTTCCAGAAGTCGTTTCGTGCGTTTGCTATTGTTGCAGGAATCACATGCCGGCGGTTTGATGGGTCACTTTGGGCATGAGAAGACGCTACTCATGCTCGCTGATCACTTTTATTGGCCTAGGATGAGGCGTGATGTGGACAGGTTCGTCAAGCGCTGCATTACATGCAACAAGTCGAAGTCCAAGCTGAAGCCTCACGGTTTGTATACTCCATTACCTGCACCTACTACACCATGGGAAGACATTAGCATGGATTTTGTATTAGGTTTGCCTAGGACTAAAAGAGGCCATGATTCTATATTTGTGGTAGTGGACAGATTTTCTAAAATGGCTCATTTTATTGCCTGCCACAAAAGCGACGATGCGTCGCATATTGCTAATCTGTTTTTCAGGGACATTGTACGTTGCATGGAGTACCCAAGACAATTGTCTCTGATCGTGATGTGAAGTTTATGAGCTACTTCTGGAAGACACTTTGGGGAAAGCTGGGCACAAAGTTACTTTTCAGCACTACATGTCATCCCCAAACTGATGGTCAAACGGAGGTGGTAAATCGCACACTTTCAACAGTGCTGCGATGCATGATCAAGAAGAACCTGCGTGAGTGGGAAGATTGTTTGCCGCATGTGGAGTTCGCATATAACAGGGCGGTTCACTCTACCACGCAGCTATGTCCTTTTGAGGTGGTCTACGGTTTCAAACCCATTACGCCACTTGATTTGTTGCCTCTTCCTATTCACGAGCGAGTCAATATGGAGGCATCAAAGAGGGCAGATTTTGTGCGGAAGATACATGTGAAGACTAAAGAGGCTATTGAGAAGAAAGGCAAGTATACTGCAGATCGTGCAAATAAGAAGCGGAAGGGGGTATTGTTTCAGCCCGGTGATATGGTTTGGGTTCACTTTCGCAAGGATAGATTTCCACAGCTACGTAAGTCCAAGTTGCTGCCCCGTGGTGCTGGTCCTTACAAGGTTCTTGCCAAGATCAATGATAATGCCTACAAGATAGATCTTCCTACAGCTGAGTATGGCGTTAGCAATAGTTTCAACGTTGCTGATTTGACACCGTATGAAGGTGAAGACCTTGCAGCATCGAGGTCGACGCCTTTTGAAGGGGGAGGATGATGAGGACATCCCTATTACACCGCCATTATCTCCTACTCCTTTTGATGAAGATGTTGCTGCGAAGAAGTCCAATGAGATTAGGATTGGACCAATTACAAGAGCACGTGCAAAGCTATTGGAACAACAGGTGAACTCACTCTTAATTGAACCTGATCTTTTATTTAATGAGAACTTTATACTGCCTAAGTCTATGCATCTATGTATGATCAGGTTTGTTGATAACATGAGCGTTGCACGAGGAGGAGATGAGTTGCAGCAAGAAGAGCAAGACTTGATGATCAAGTGCGCGAGGGAGGAGAGGGAGGCAGGCGCACCAGGAGATCACCAGAACGTCAAGTCGACATGAGAGAGTCCGTGATGGCGCACTAGGACAGCCTACGACACGATGTCTACACGTCTAAGGCGCGCCACACTCATGGCCTGCGTGCCAGAAATATGCCGAACCCATGTATGGGTCGGTATGTACTCGTTTGAGTCGAACCGAGTCAGTCTGGGCTCAAACCAGGTTGGTTTTGGGCCAGGTCCATGTTGAGGACGCCCCAGCCTCCCTTAAGTAGCCAGGGGCGCCCCCTCAAGTCTCTTAGACCACGTTTAAACAAAACCCTAGTTTCTAGACAAAACCAAGTATTCCTCTGAAATTATTCACACCAATTCGTATCGATCTGGTGTTCGTTCTACTGAAAGTCTGAGTGTAATCTGCTGTTCCATTGGGAATTAGTATATTGCATCACCGCTTCGTGGTCGGCGGCTACGTGCGCAAGCGTGTGACTTTGCGAATATCCAAAGGGTTGAGAGCTGTTGCGCTGGCAGCAGGGATTAGCCAGAGAGTTCTCTGCGACACTCGAGTTATCTTCATCACCATCATCGCCATCTACATCGCGCTCGCTGAGAAGATCGGGACACCCCTTATCACTCCATCTCCTTGTCAGAATCAGAATTGGCACCATCACGTGCCGCAATAAGTGCCAATGTATCATCATCAAAATCACTCGCAGAGTCATATTCGCCATCTTCAAGCACCACCATTACACGTTTGGTTCTGCATTCTTTTTCGATGTGACCAAACCCAAAACATTTGCGACATTGAATGTCGCGAGTGTTCCCCGTGGAGGCCATGGAAGAAGAACTCTGTGTTGGACCAGTAGATGGTGATGGAGCAGGAGCAGGTGGCGTTCTTGACGTTGGCGTGGTATACCTGGAGGTGGAAGGACCTGGTGCATCCCCACGAGAAGGTGGAGCTGATTGGCGCGCAGACCATGAAGGAGTACGACCTGCAGAATTATTAGCTCTTCTCCATGATGGTTGACGATCCTGCACTTCAAGTTCAGCTTTGCAAGCAAGGTGAAATAAACGAGTAATAGTGTTGTACTCCTTGTAGTCTAAAATATGCTGAATCTCCTTATTTAAACCACCAAAGAAATGTGCAAGCATAGCTTCATTATCCTCTACAATACCACAACGAATCATGCCCGTTTGTAACTCTTGATAATAATCTTGTACGGAATTTTTGCCTTGTTCTAAGCGAGCTAATTTTTTAAGCAAGTCCCGTTGATAATGTGGAGGTACAAACGAGTACGCATGGCATGTTTTAGACCAAGCCAAGTAGCAGGAATATTAGCATGATTGACTCGACAATGTTCAGACCACCAGATAGAAGCAAAATCTGTAAATTCACATGTAGCAGCACTAACACGCAAATGCTCATGGTAGCGTAAACATGCAAAACGTTGCTCTACTTCTAACTCCCAAGTGATATATGCATCAGGATTATATATACCCTCAAATGGCGGAATATTTAATTTCAGCTTGGCCACATGTTCATCATCATGTACCGGACGCGGAGGTGGACGAGCGTTGCGGTTGTATTGCCGCGGACGGCCAGGTGCAGGTTGTTGGACCTCATCCTCGTCGAACTCGTTTTCATCTTCGAACTCGTTTGCCCCCTCATCAGCAGCATATCCATCCTAGGTGGCCGCTTCCGTAGCGGCAGCAGCAGCTGCCGCAGCTGTAACGGTACCCACAGACGGCGGTATGAGAGGAACGCGGCGAGCACATGGTACATGGATGCCCAGCTGTGGCGGTAGTGGCAACCGGGCCATGACTTCCTGGAACCGGGTGTCGAGCTTGGTGTTGAAGGATGCCTCAAGACTAGCAATCTTGTCCATCGCATCAGAAAGCTTGGAATCAACATCACCCAAGCATGTGTCCACATCTTTTGCACGCCCCACCAACAGTTGAGTGAAGTGGGCATGCAACTCTGCACTCGTCATCTTCTCTGGATCAACATCATCCTTCGTGGTTCCTGTCATGGTTAGCATAGAAACAAGCGCAAATCTATGCACTACGGAATATGGTGGAATCACGCGTAATCCATCAAGCAGTATAGAAAGCTCTTACAAGTCCTTACCAAACAGGAGGAAGGTGATATGCAACCAGCACAGATTAGCGACTCCCAAAATTGCACAAAGCGATTACCAGGTGTCGATACAAAGCACGGGCAGAAATATGTGGAGCTATAGGAAGGCTTATATGGTAGCAAAAACAGCAAATATCAAAACAACAATGCAATGTTGAAAGAATGCTCAACCACGGAACTATGCTGGTCCTAGGCTATACCGTGCTAGAGACGCAAGCCGAGAACACTAAGAAAGTCACGGCGTGGCACAACAAGCAGAAAGAACCAGCTCCAAAGCAAGATATAAGTGAAGATCTACAGGAATTTCCGGGTCTGAAACTTCAGAGGGCAAAAACTCGGCCTTCCTAGCCTTTTTTTGGCGTTCTGAGTGTCGTACAACCACTAAGTTATGGCCAGTTGAGTGGTCGTTTTCGTGCTGAGCATTTTGAGTGGTCGCACGTCGAAAACGGAGTTCGTATGCAAAAGTTATGGCCAGTTGAAGTTTGCTGTCGAAAACCATCAAAAACTGACGAAACTGTCCAATTCGGACTAAATTCGGACTGGACTAGTAGGCACGGGTCAACCCGACTTGGATGCGGATTTGACTTTTTTTTTGCTCTTCTTCTTCCTCTTGACTAGTGACCGAAACCTAACTCGCGGACTTTGAAAAAGGCACGGATGAAATTGGGAGGAACGAACAAAATCTTATGTGAAGGCGGTGGCGGAAGTATATGGCGTGGTGGCGGAAGGATATGGTGGAGCAGTGGTGCAAGCGTGCGGCGGCGGCGGGACTATGGTGATTCGAACTCAAAACTCTAAAGAAACAGACACTAAGACCAGCAACTTGACACGCGGATGCAGACACAAATTCAATGATGCAAACTGAAAAGACAATGCAAAGGCTCGGATGGTTTATGGGACGAGATGATCTAAACCCTAACTGTATTTTTTGCTTTTTCGTGGTTTATAGATATGAACACAGATGCAATCTAAACTACGAAAACAGTAAATCTCACCGAGCAAGCTGAAATCTGATACCACTTGATAGGGCAAAGGTGTCCGATCTTTCGATGAGATCTTGATATGTCGATTTGGTGGGTGGAGTTCGTGCTTGACGATCCGACTACACGTGCGAAGCTCGTGCGCCAATGCAATCGCTAGGACAATCTCCGAAAGTTACTGATCTTGCAGATGCACGATCAGCCTGACCAGCGAGGGTCTTAATTCTACCTGAAATCGAGAATAAGTAAGAACTAATACTGCAATCAAGATATTGCGGATGAAAGACGTATGCTTTATTCAAAAGGTGGGATTCCGAATAGGCGGTCTTCTTCTGGGCGATTGGCCTCAAAAGTCGAGCTCATAGTTGCAGCAATGGCTAACTTTAGTCTAATCAAAATCCGAGTTCTAATGACGGCTACGGGGGTATTTGAGGAGGAAAAGGTAGGGGTGTGACCAGCCATGGGTATGGTGGTCGAACGGAACCCTAACAGGCCTTTTCTCCTCAAATTCGGACTCCTAAAAGTGGCTATCTTATTTGCTGCGAAAATTACATGGGCCTGGCCCAAAAATAAAAGTGACGCAGCACCATATTTATCTAAGGATGAATTTATGAAGTAGTTCTTTGTATATTTCGTCCAAGTCTTCATCCTTCATTATGGTGGCTTCAAAGTTCTGAAATCTCCACTCATGGCATCTTCTTCAATCCTCAAACGCTTGCTGCCATCTCCATGCATGATCATGCTCCAATGCTTGTCCCTCTCATCCATGCTAGGTCCATCATTCCTAAGAGTAACAAACATATCTGATTTAGGCAGCATCATATTCTCATGTAGGTGAGAAAGAGTTCCAAGAAACGAAAGTACCTGATAGTTAAGTTGCTTGGCATGAGCTCGAGTGATGGGTCCTTGTATGTGTTCCGCTGTAGGTGCAGCGGTTGTATCAATAGATGGGATGTCCTCATCACATGTGATAAACCCTTCCCACAACAAGTGTAAAACATAAACCTATAGCAGTAGCTTTTCTACTAGGAAATGCAAAGGCTAGGCAAAAAGCTAGACAAAATACTTAGCACAAAACCTAACAAGCTAAAGACATAAACTCATAAAACCACCTACACATGCATCTTCTACTAGAAAAGCTACAAGTTATAAAACAATCAGTAGGTCAAGGAAATATGGTGACACTTGCCTTGGTGAGGAGAGGAGTTGGTGCACTCGTCACAAAGGCACTCGTTGCACTCAGCACAATCTACACATAGGAATTTTCAATCATAAGCACATAGCAATCTTAACAATCATAAGAAGAAACATGCATGCAATATGTGACTTAAACACCACAAAGACACTTAGTAAGTTCCCTGGTTGATTGCTATATGCATGATGCCATGGTCAAGATTTTAGAGTTTATTTATAAAGCTTAAAACATTTTTAACACACAAATAGAACAACTAAACAAGTTGAATCTACAAAGGTAAAATAAAGGTACTGAAAATATTCTAAATATGCTACAGTACTGAGAGGTTTCATATTGACCAAAAACAAGAGGAATTACTGAAAAATAAAATTTACAACTATTTTTAATAGCCAAAATGCAAGAATAAAGCTTGCAGTAACACAGTGTATAAAACAGATGCAAAAGTAATAATTTATGCTAGAAATAGATTCTTCTGAATTCAGAGACGCAAAGTTTGCTAAATTTGGATCAGTAGAACTAAAGATATGAAATTTACAAGTTTAAAACATATTCAGAAATTTTAAAAGGAAAAACGGATCGGGGGCTGCCCGCGGGCTGACACGCGGCGCATTGTGATTGGCCCGTACCGATTTGGGTAGATTGCTGTTTTAGGCCATAGGATTTAAGTGAGATCAAGCAGACTAGATTGATTCGTAACGGTTCGTTAAGTGATCTATTGCGTACCGTACGTTCTGGATCTGACGGTCTGATGGAAGAAAGAGGAGAGGCTCACTGTGGGAGCATCGAGTCATCGACGGCGAGGTTTGGCAGTATTGGAGATCCACGATGAGGTACTTCCGGTGGTTCTTGATGGCGATGGAGTATACGATGGCCTTTAGGAGGTTGCGGCGAGGAAGATGACGTGCTTGTAGATCTCGAGGGTTTCCTATAGAAGCGATAAAGTGCGGCCAGAGTTATGGAATCCATCGGTGACGTTCTGGGCATGGAGGAGTATGGCGGATATGGAGAGATCTGAGGGGCAGCGTCCTTACCAGGAAGTTTAGAAGGGCAAGGCAAACCCAATGACGAAGCAGGGGAGACGGAGGTGCTCTGGTCTTCTAGAAATTCCTCGTCGGAGTGCTTGCTGCGGACGGCGAGATCCAGTCGAGGACGAGCACGACGTTTTGGAGGGAAAACAAGGACGAAACCATGTCAGAGAGTTGCGCGAGATCATTCTAGTGGAGATGGTGCATAGAGGGATCGAGGGGAGACCAGAGCTCACCGTAATCGTCGCCGGCGGTCGACGAAATCTGCGGGCTCGCGAGCTTGCTTGCGAGCAGCCTGGCAGCTCTAGGGTTTAGAAGAGGGGGGGGGGAATGGAGAGGGGTCGAGGGCGTTATATAGGCGCAGACAAGGCAGGTTATTATGGCCGAGATCTTTAGGATTTCATCGTGGAAGAATCGCGCGGCGTCAGTGTCTATCCCGGGAGAATCGGGGAAGAAGATGGTCGTCATCGCTGACGTCGGTGTGGGACCCATCTGTTAGCGAGGAAAAGAAGGAGAGGACGTACCGGTTCGGGAAGGAAGAGAAAATGCGCCGTGGGCCGTTTTCGGCTGCGGGCTGAAATCTGTCCCCGGGGCCCTTTTCTCCTTTCTCCTTTCTTTTCTCTTTTTCTTTTCTGATTTTATTTGAATTTTTTTTCAAATAAACTCTGAATTGATTTAAAACCAAAACCAAAGCTTGTAATGACTTTCCCTTGTCACCAAGGACTTGTTGAGAAAAGGTTTTGAGCCAGGTGGACAGTAAGAAAACTTAAGAAGTTTTTGGTGCAAAGTTGTGATGGATTAATGCATGCATGGAATTTTGAATTTATTCAAATTTTGGGATGTTACAAGTCTAACCCCTTAAGATGAATCTCGCCCTCGAGATTTGGGTTGGCTAGCAAATAGGTGCGGGTGGTCTTCTCAGAGTTCATCTTCTCGCTCCCAAGTTGCTTCTTCCTCAGTATGGTGACTCCACTGAACTTTGCAAAATTTGTTAGTCTTGGTTCTAGTAACTCTTTCCAATGTCTCCAAGATTTTGATGGGCCTCTCTTCATACGTGAGATCACTCTCTAACTGAACCTCTTCCAATGGTATTGTATCTCTTAGTGGGGTATCTACCACCTATGGATGACACTTCTTCAATTGACTCACATGGAATACATTGTGCACTGCAGACAAGGATTCTGGTAGTTCTAGCTCATATGCAACCTCTCCTTTGCGAGCCAAGACCTTGAACGGCCCTACAAAGCGAGGTGCTAGCTTTCCTTTGACTCCAAATCTTTTCACTCCACGAAGTTGCGATACTCTAAGATATGCTCTATCGCCCACCTCATAGGCCACCTCTCTACGCTTTGAATTAGCATAGCTCTTCTATCTGGACTGAGCTATCTTGAGTCTATCCCTGATCAAACGAACCTTTTCCTCGACATCTTTTATTATGTCTGGCCCGAAAAACTTCATTTTCCAACACCACTCCAAAGAAATGGTGTAGTACACTTTCTTCCATATAAAGCTTCAAATGGTGCCATCTCGATGCTAGCTTGATGGCTATTGTTGTAAGAAAACTCTGCATATGGCAAATTCTCATCCCAGCTAGACCCTTAGTCCAATGCACAAGCTCTCAACATGTCTTCTAGAATTTGATTCACCCTTTCTATTTGCCCATCAGTCTGAGGATGAAATGATGTGCTGAACTCTAGTCTAGTCCCCAAGGATTCATGGAGTTGGCGCCAAAAGTGAGAGGTGAATTGAGTACCTCTATCAGACACAATGCTCTTAGGTACTCCATGTAAGCACACTATTCAGTTCATGTATATCTTGGCTAGTCTGGCACTGGTATATGTGGTCTTCACAGGAATGAAGTGAGCCACTTTAGTTAAATGGTCAACTACTACCCAGATGGAGTCATATCCAGACTTGGTCCTTGGTAACCCTGTGATGAAATCCATGCCAACATTATCCCATTTCCATTATGGTATAGGCAACGGCTGCAATAACCCTGCTGGCCTCTGATGCTCTGCCTTGACTCTATTACATACGTCACATAGGGCAATGTACTCAGCGACATCCCTCTTCATATTGCTCCACCAGAATCTATCCTTCAAATCCATGTACATCTTGGTGTTCCCAGGATGAATGGAATAGGGTGAATCATGTGCTTCTTGCATAATCAACTTTCTGAGTTCAGGATCTTGTGGTACACAAACACGCTTCTCAAACCATACAAGTCCTTCCTCATCTTCGCGAAATCCCTTTGCCTTTCCTCTACTCATGTTACTCTTTATTTCTTCTATCTTCTTATCTAGCTTCTGAGCTTCCTTGATCATGTCCATCAGTGTAGGTTGATCTTCAAGAGAAGCCAAAAACCCTTCTGGCACAATTTCCAATCTGAGCTCTTTGAACTGTTCACACAAATCTTTAGGCAACTCTCCTGCTGTAAGCCCATTCACGTAGCTTTTACGGCTCAAGGCGTCAGCTACAACATTAGCCTTTCTCGGATGATATTGTAGGCTCATATCATAATCTTTTATGTGCTCTAACCATCTTCTCTGTCTGATGTTCAGTTCCTTCTGGGTGAATATATACTTCAAGCTCTTGTGATCGGTGAACACATCACAATGCTTTCCCATCAAATAGTGTCTCCACACTTTTAGAGCATGGACAACAGATGCTAGCTCCAAGTCATGGGTGGGGTAATTTATCTCATGATGTTTGAGCTGGTGCGAGGCATAACTCACCACCTTTCCATTCTGCATTAAAACGCTGCCAAGTCCTTGACGAGAAGCATTGCAGTAAACTTGGAAATCCTTCTGTAAATCTGGCAGGCATAGAACTGGTGCACTTACTAGTCATTTCTTCAGTTCTTGGAAACTGGCCTCACATGAGTCGGTCCATTCAAACTTCTTATCTTTCTTCAATAGTTCAGTCATTGGCTTTGCGATCTTGGAGAAATTTTCAATGAATCTCTGATAGTATCCCGCAAGGCCTAAGAAACTCCGGATATCTCCCGCATTTTTGGGTGACTCCCATTTGGTAGCGGAAGCTACCTTGCTTGGATCCACCGCGACTCCTTCCGTGGAAACTATGTGTCCAAGAAATCCCACCTTGTTCAGCCAGAACTCACACTTGCTAAATTTTGCATATAGCTTATGCTCCCTGAGCTTTTCCATGATTAAGCATAAGTGCTTCTGATGTTCTTTATCATCCTTGGAATAAATCAGGATGTCGTCAATGAACACCACTAACAAAATTTATCCAAGTACTCCATGAACACCTTGTTCATCATGGTCATGAAGTATGCCAGGGCATTTGTTAGTCCAAAGGACATGACGGTATACTCGTATAGACCATATCTAGTGGTAAAGGCTTCTTGGGTATGTCTTGCTCTCAGATCTTTAGCTAGAAATACCCTGATCGATGATCAATTTTGGAGAATACTTTTGCTCCCTTCAGCTGGTCGAATAGGTCATTGGTGTTGGGCAATGGGTACTTGTTCTTGATTGTCAATTCATTCAGAGAATGGTAGTCCACAACTAGTCTCTTGCTAGAGTCCTTTTTCTCCACAACAAAACAGGAGCTCCCCATGATGATGAACTTTGTTGGATAAAACCTTTGTCCAACTGCTCCTTGAGCTGCTTCTTTAATTCTTTTAATTCTTCTATGTCCATCTTGTATGGCCTTTTTGCTATGGGTCCTGTTCCAAGCAGCAAGTCAATGATAAACTCGACATCTTTGTCTGGTGGCATTCCTAGTAGCTCTTCTGAAACACATCGGGATACTCCTACACAACTGGCACTTCATCCATGCTAACCCCCTTAAGAGAGTTAACCTTAGACCCTTTAAGCTCGAAGGTTGATTTGAAATGAATGCGTTTCTTTTCAGGGGTGGTAAGAGTGATGTTTTGTTTCCACAATCTATGACTCCCTCAAATGTGGTCATCCAATCCATGCCTAGGATGACATCTAGTCCTTGTGAGTCTAGGACAATGAGGTTAGCCGGAAACTTGTTTTCCAATTTCCAGGACTAGGTCTCTACAACCGGCATTTACTATCAACTCTCCCCCTGGAGAACTTACCCTTATAGGACAACTATTGTCTCAGTAGGTATTTTGTTCTTAACCACAAATGCTCTTGAAATGAATGATGGGATTGCACCAGTGTCGAAAGAACAAGTGTTGAAACTTATTGAACGAAACATACCATATACGGCGTAGGCTCATCATAAATCTCCTCCACATTGATGTGATTAAATGCCCCTTCTGGAATGGATTGGGCTTGTTTCCTTCATCTTTCTTCTCTAGGCAATCATTGCATAATGTCCAGTCTTGTGGCACTTATAGCATTCTACCTGACTAATATCCCTCTTCTCGGGGACATTGTTATTTCTGCATTGTTGTTGCCATTGTTATGGCCATTTGTCCTTGTGGAGTTATGATTGTTGTGACTCCTGTGGCCATTATGGTGGTGGCCATTTCCCTTGTGGTGCTGGTGCCCATTTCCACCATTATTGTTATGGTGGTTTCCTCCATTCTTATGGAATCCAGAACTCCCATTACCACTGTGGAAGCTTCGCTCGTGCACAGGCTCTTGGTACTTGCTAACATGATGCTTCCTCTTTCTGTTTTCAGACTGCTTCATATTGCTCTCTAGAGTTATAGCTTGATCAAGCAGAGACTGAAAGGTAGGAGTGTAAGCAACAGACAAAGGGATTGACAATTCGTCGTTGAGGCCTTCTAGGAACTTCTCCTTCCTTTTGCATCAGTGTCAATGTCGTCCGGTGCATAGCGTGACAGATTGGTGAACTCATCAATGTACTCAGACATGTTGTGGTACTTCTGTCTAAGATCACGAAACTCTTTCTTCTTTAGGCCCATCACACCAGAGGAAATGTGTGCATCCCGAAATCCTTCCTGGAACGAGTCCCATGTCACTCCTTCAATGGGATGAGTGATCTGATAAGTGTCCCACCAGCTTGCTGTGTTCCTTCTAGCAGATGAGCTACAAACCTGACCTTTTCAGCATCAGTGCAACCAGTAGTCACCAAGTTTCTTAACAGAACGGAGCCAATTCATGGCCTCCAGTGGTTCAGCAGCACGTGAGAACTTGGCAGGGCGAAGCCTAAGAACCTTGCAAGCATGTCGACCTGAGGGGGTGGTGGTGGTGGTGGTGGGGTGGAGGGTTGTTATTGTTGTTGTTCGAGTGTTGGCAAGAAACTGAGTCATGACTTGCATGAGTTGAGCCTGGGCTTCCATCACCTCCTGCATCTGTTCCTCAGGTGCACAGTGAGGAGGCATCTGTTGGGTTTGAAATAGGTGAGGTTATACTTAGAGATAGAGTCTAAAGGAATAAAATTTCCTACCCACAACACATGCATATAAACACTCCTTAAAAAGAACACATACACAAGCACACACAAACATAGGAGAAAACCTTAAACCAAGCATGCAGTAAACAACTCACAAATAGTTTGAAGGTACGCAAACGTCTAAGTCCTATGGGATACAATGTCTAATGCCATATCACAAGCGGTCACGGGCATAAACGCAAACTCATGGATAAAGTGGGGTAGTCTCTCTAACTAATCTACTCTTCCATGGCGACTTCCTCATCCTCAACATCGAAGTCATTCTCCTTGAGTAGCCTCTTGTTACTGTAGGTCTTCAGTTAGGGTGTCGATCTTCTCTTGAAGCTCCCTCTTATCGGCGTGCAGTTTTTCGATCAGATCATGGTCCATTCCAAGCTCGAAGTCGTTGCACTCTAACTTCTGCTTCAGCTCCCTAACTTCCTTGTTCCTGGCTTGGATCCTCTTCTCTTGGTTCTTCCGCTTCTTCTCTTGAGTCTTGAACTTCGCCTCCATCTCCTTGATCCTCTGCTCCTGCTCTAGGTGTTGTTTGTCCTTCTCGGCAAGTTGGGCGCATAGCTCATCGTTGTTAAACAACTCATTATACCTCTCAACATCGACGTCCCTGACGAGGTACTCTAACTCGGTGAGGTGTATGCGCATGGGGTCCTGTTCGCTGTCAGATAGCCCGATGACCATGCCCTTCTCATCATGTCGGCCGAAGATGTGGGAGTAGTGGTTCTGGAGCTCGGAAAAGTGACGTCCGCATAGGCGTGCTAGCAGTTCTTGCATGAGGAGATGGGCGCCCGCGTCTTTGTCGGTGTGGAAGGTCTTGAACTTGATTTCTTCAGTCTTCGGCTCTGTCTCGCGTCCTGGTTGTGTGATGTGGATGACCCAAGATGCCCTTCTTGTGAAAATTGGTCATCTCGCTCCCAATGATGAACGGGGTAGGCAGGGACAAGGCAGTGACGATGTCGATGAGGCACTCTCCGAAGCTGAAGGCCTTGAAACTGTCGGGCTTGGTGATGCGGAAGGTTGCCATCTTTACGTTGGAACATGAAAAGTTAGTAAGCTGAAATAAGAAAAACTTAACAAAAGTAAAAGAAATTTTCTAACTTAGACAGGTCAAAACTATTTCTAAGTGTTAGAAACCAAGAGAACTAGAACAACTCCTAAATTTTTTCCTAAGGGTTTTCGTCCAATCCTAGGGTAACGAACCTAAGGGTGACACTTTGCTCTGATACCATCTGTAGTGTACCTGCGCTTCATTTGTGCTAGTCCCGGATCAACTGCTAGCACACACAGTTACACGATGAAATATCAAGAATACAAAGGTCTTTATTACAACGCTTGATCAACAAATAACATAGTTCTTTTACATCTCAAGTGATGAAGACTGTTTGGCCCGATCTTTCACGATGCACCTCCTGATCCAATGGATCTAATAGATCTTCCAATCACGTGAGCAATACACGTAACCTGAAGATGGGGGAACATCAATCCTGCGAGCACTCATCGATTAGACGAACCTCACGCCGATAGATGAATCCAATGAGCAACTCGATGATGAACAGTGAGCCTCACGCCGAAGCACGACAATACTTGAATAACAAGCACCTTCATGCATAACACAATATATTGGATAATTAGACAAACGTCGGAGACGCCGTCTCAATACGCCAACCCTGGAGGGATGGAACACACACGGGAAACACATTGTTCTACATAATTTTCAGCCTCCCTAAACCCTAGCCGTCCAGCCTCCTTATATAGACGGCCAAAAACTATTGGGCTTGGACAGGCCCCAAACCCAAAACATAAAATAAAACCTAAGTGGCCCACAACGTGACCTAGCTACGAAATAACATGAACAAATATGTAAATTAATGACATAGCCTTAGACTTAATTATCACATATCGTAGGTCATCCTGGCGTGCCAATATCCTCATCATCAAGTAGCACAAGGCTACAACTTATTACAAACTCGAGAAATGACTAAGTAAATGAAACTACAAGTCTTTCTTCTTCATAGCACCGCAGGCAGATCCAATTGGACGAAGACTCGTGACTGGAGCGCAGCAATCTTCAATCTTCATAGTAGTAACCTGCAACATGATACGTTGTAGCCACGGAGGGTCAATTACTTTGAATTTATTGGCAAGATGTCACTTTGGTGGACTCATGGCGCCTACACTTATATGCTTATCTGGCCAGGTGGAGTTGGACTTTGCAAAAGCAAGCTTTCTTCCTATCTTTTGTAAAACTCAAGTTTTCCTTAGCAAAATTTTTCACAAGAAGAGCCTTTTACTACCCAAGTTTACCCATCAAGTTTTAACTTAAGAAAATGGAATGAGGAGATTCTTGAACAACTTCAAAATCATGTCACTCGGAATTGTCTATAACCGGGGACACGGCTAAGTACTTAGTTCTAAACACTATGCAGATGTGGTGCACTTTTCCCACAGGACTTAGTTAACCCATTTTGCCATGAGACTCATTTTGCCTCAAATGGCCAAATGAAAACTAAGATGAGACCTTTCTGAAGCAATCCCTTAGACCAATCCGGACGCGTTCCATCCTATCAAAATCTACCACCCTCTGTCCGTCTGGCTTGAGTTCTTGCAGCTTAGTTGGTCAAGACAGAGCCCATATGTCTTGTGGTTGCACTGGAAGCTTCATGACTTGAACGTCTCCAATCTCTTTGCTCCTGGGTGGCCGTCCACAAGTGAGATACACCTGGTGGTTCAGAGGTTGACGACATGACCCCAGGGAACCACTCAACATAAACCATTCAAAGCCACATCCACCAGGTGGTTTCATTAACTTATTTGTTTTTTAGTTTTCCAAAAACTTGGTTTTCAACACTTAGCCAAAACATGTGATAAACCCTTCCACAACAAGTGTAAAACAAAACCTATAGCAGCAGCTTTTCTACTAGGAGATGCAAAGGCTAGGCAAAAGCTAGACAAAAGACTTAGCATAAAATCTAACAAGCTAAAGACACAAACTCATACAACCACATACACATGCATCTTCTACTAGAAAAGCTACAAGTTACAAAACAATTAGTAGGTCAAGGAAATATGGTGACACTTGCCTTGGTGAGAGAGGAGTCGGTGCACTCGTCACAAAGGCACTCGTTGCACTCAGCACAATCTACACATAGGAATTTTCAATCATAAGCACATAGCAATCTTAACAATCATAAGAAGAAACATGCATGCAATATGTGACTTAAACACCACAAAGACACTTAGCAAGTTCCCTGGTTGATTGCTATATGCATGATGCCATGGTCAAGATTTTAGAGTTTATTTATAAAGCTTAAAACATTTTTAACACACAAATAGAACAACTAAACAAGTTGAATCTACAAAGGTAAAATAAAGGTACTGAAAATATTCTAAATATGCTAGTATTGAGATGTTTCATATTGACCAAAAACAAGAGGACTTACTGAAAAATAAAATTTACAACTATTTTTAATAGCCAAAATGCAAGAATAAAGACACTTAGTTAACCCATTTTGCCAAAATGCAGTAACACAGTGTATAAAATAGATGCAAAATTAATAATTTATGCTAGAAATAGATTCTACTCAATTTTCTGAATTCAGAGACGCAAAGTTTGCTAAATTTGGATCAGTAGAACTAAAGATATGAAATTTACAAGTTTAAAATATTTAGAAATTTTAAAACAAAAACAGATCGGGGGCTGCCCGCGGGCTGACACGCGGCGCGTTGTGATTGGCCCGTATCGATTCGGGCGGATCGTTGTTTTAGACCGTAGGATTTAAGTGAGATCAAGCGGACCATATTGATTCGTAACGGTTCGTTAAGTGATCTATTGCATACCGTACGATCTGGATCTGACGGTCAGATGGAAAAAAGAGGAGAGGCTCACCACGGGAGCGTCGACGGCGAGGTTTGGCGGTACTGGAGATCCACGACGAGGTACTTCCAGTGGTTCTTGACGGCGATGGAGTATACGGCCTTCAGGAGGTTGCGGCGAGGAAGATGACGTGCTTGTAGATCTCGAGGGTTTCCTATAGAAGCGATAAAGTGAGGCCGGAGTTGTGGAATCCATCGATGACGTTCTGGGCATGGACGAGTACGACGGATATGGAGAGATCTGAGGGGCAGCGTCCTTACCAGGTGGTTCAGAAGGGTGAGGCGAACCCGATGGCGAAGCAGGGGAGACGGAGGTGCTCTGGTCTTCTAGAAATTCCTCGTCGGAGTGCTTGCTGCGGATAGCGAGATCTAGTCGAGGACGAACACGATGTTTTGGAGGGAAAACAAGGACGAACCCATGTCAGAGAATTGCGTGAGATCATTCTAGGGGAGATGGTGCAGAGAGGATCGAGGGGAGATCGGAGCTCACCGTAACCGTCGCCGGTCGACGGAATCTGCGGGCTCGCGAGCTCGCGAGCAACCTGGCGGTTCTAGGGTTTAGAAGAGGGGGAACGGAGAGGGGGTCAAGGGCGTTATATGGCGCAGACGTGGCAGGTTATTATGGCTGAGATCGTCAGGATTTCATCGTGGAAGAATCAAGCGGCGTGTGTCTATCCCGGGGATCGGGGAAGAAGATGGTCATTATCGCTAACGTCAATGTGGGACCCATCTGTCAACGAGGAAAAGAAGGAGAGGGCATACCAGTTCAGGAAGGAAGAGAAAATGGTCCATGGGCCGTTTTGGCAGCGGGCTGAAATCTGTTCCCCAGGGCCCTTTTCTCCTTTCTCCTTTCTTTTCTCTTTTTCTTTTCTGATTTTATTTGAAACTTTTTGCAAATAAACTCTGAATTGATTTAAACCAAAACCAAAGCTTGTAATGATTTTCTCTTGTCACCAAGGACTTGTTGAGAAATTTTTTGAGCCAGGTGGACAGTAAGAAAACTTAAGAAGTTTTTGGTGCAAAGTTATGATGGATGAATGCATGCATGGAATTTTGAATTTATTCAAATTTTGGGATGTTACAGCGTCACCTCTAGACAATTAATATAGTTTAGATAACTAACATTATGAAGTGCAGGTTCGAATTTGCCACATTAGCGCAAGGATACTCAACATGTAATCAATCTAGTCAAATCATGTCCTCAGTTCAATCTGCTAGAGATATTCCCAGCAACATGAGCCAAAAATACAAATTAAGATGAGCACAACCGTTGCCATCATGCAAAAGGCTCACCCATTTAACAGACTTAGCACATCTAGTTCACACACAGTACAACCAGTTGTACACTAGCACATCACAGCAGCACTTAGTTAATTAACGCACACAAAGTTTGACGGCAAAAAATCAGTTGAATCTACTAGCACACTAGCACATACATGTTCCATGACCACATCAGAGCATTTTCACATACAATAGAGCAGATTTAGCACATCAGGGAAAGCACTAACATGGATGTATCTCTAGAGGCGCAGTAGAACGCCGGGAGATGTCATTCAATGCAAGCAAGGATACACGAAACATCAGATCCACCCAACAAACTCAACCAAGACAACGCAGGTATCGAATTCCCTTTCCCCAGCATAGGAAAGCGCACTCATTGAGTTCCTCCGTGAGCACTGGAGGATGTTCGCCTGGTGTCTAGCAGATATGCTAGGCATCCCCAGGGAACTGCCGAGC
>QXEO01001568.1:0-48858 GCA_007115705.1 Dactylis glomerata
GCACGGCCACGCCGCCCCCCTATGCTGGACGCCACAGACCACCGCGAGGTCTTTCCCTTCGCCACCACACTCCCCTAGCACCCATCTATACATGCCAGAAAGGAGAGACACTAGTTTTCTCTACATTGCTCGTGTTCGTGTCCGACACCGTCAGTCAAAGTGTTGAGGTCGTCGTCGATGTCCTCGACCATTTCTTCTCTTCTTTGCATGGTTAAACGCGTCTAGTTCATATCTCTCTAATGCGTCTGGTCTCGCCTCATGCAGTTCTTTGTGGACGTCGATCTCATCTCGGCACCCCGCAGGCCACCTCCTCCGTGCCATCACTGTAGAACTCCGTTTAAAAATCTAATCCTACCCATGTATTGCCCTTGTATTAGCGTCATGGCCCCACTTGTCATTTGATATACCGAAGCCCCACTCGTCCGCGTTTTGGTCAGGGATACGGCTATGGTTACGGTCAAACAAAGATGGATGCTCTGACGTGTCTTTGCGGGCTCTACGTGGCCCCACTAGTTAGCAGTTAATGATCAAAGGTGTTGAACCGTCGGGCAACCGGCCGTTCCAGCACTGGTGACGGTTTCAGACAAGGGCTTGGACAAAACTGAGGAAAAACTAAGGAGCTGGGGAAAACTGAGTACAACTAAGGACCCGAGGGCACGAAAATAGAAATCCCTATAATGTAAGATACATGGGGTATCCCAAGAGATCCGGCCGATGACCTGTGTTCTGGATATAGAGGGCATTGCCCTGGAATAGCTCATGGCTTTTACAGCCTTATTTTTCTATTCTATTTTTTTGGCCTACTTTGTCGCCTACACCGTCGAGGTCTTCTATTCTTCTCCTATAGTTTTGTCTTGGTCTGAAGGTTGTACCCGCGGTTTTTTCACCTCCGGCTCTGCTGGGTGCCCTTCAAGTTGTTGTGCGGCTCCTGTAGTCACTATTTTTGCTTTGCCTTTGGGTTCCCCATAGTTTGCCATCATGCCAAAGTTTTGCGCCATCTTGTGAAATTCCTTGTCGCATAAATCTGAGAGTTCAAAGCTTCCTTTTACTGTGATGATTCCTTTGGGCCCTGGCATTTTGAGTACCAGGTACCTATAGTGAGGTACTGCCATGAATTGCGAAAACGCGGGTCGCCTGAGGATCGCGTGATATTGTGATGGCCAGTCTATGACTTCGAAGTCGAGCTTCTCTCTTTTGTAGTTTTGCCGATTTCTGAAGCAAACGTTGAGTGCTATTCGACCAAGTGGATAGTTAGCGCTCCCTGGGACAATTTCATGAAAGGAACAGTCAGTTGGTTTCAGGAACTCCAATGAAATGTGCATTGCTCATAGGGTCTTCGCATATATAAGATTTAAGCCGCTTCCTGTATCCATGAATACTCTGTCGACATCGTATGTCCCAATTTGGGCTTTGAGTACCAGAGGCGCGTTTCCTGGCCGAGGTACTGTTATGGGGTGATCATCTCTGCTAAATTCTATGGGTTGCTCCGACGAGTGTAAATATTTCGTTGTTGCTGGCAGCGAGGTTACTGCTAGGATAACTTGGCGAGTTATGCTTTTTTCTTCTTTGTTCGACTTTGGCACAGGCTGTATCATTGCTGTGATCTGCCCTTTAGATGGAACATATCCTCCGTCGCATCGCGTCCCTGGTTCGGCTGGTCTTGACTTTGAGGAACTCCATTGTTTCCTTGTTGATTTGCAGGCGCGTTGCTTGTGTTTCCTTCGTATCCTTGCTGTTTTGCTTCGGCTTGCTTGTTTAGTGCTGCTTCCTGTAGTTTCAAGAACATGGTCCGTTTAGCATATCTTTTGGTGATAGGTTGTACTCTCTGGATTCTCTTGTCTGAAGCTTTTTGTAGTCTTCTTTTCCGTAGCTACGATATCCCGAGCTTCTACGGCCGTTCCCTTGGTAGCTATTATCCTTGTACCCTGCAGCTACTTGGCTATGAGAGCCGTAGTTATCGTAATTGCGGGATCTCCTCCTTTGGCCTCCATATTTGTTTCCTCTATCATCCTCTGGCGATCGTGTCCGTTTGTTGTTGCACGCATCTTCTCCATCTGCAAATCTGTTTGCTATATCCATTAAATCTGATACTATTTTCGGCTTGATTCTGCCCATCTCTTCGACTAGGTCTCCTCGCCTCAACCCGAGTGTGAATGCATCTATTGCTCTTTCGTCTGAAACTTTGACTGCCAAATTTTTGATGATGCTCCATCTTTGGATATACGCCCTTAATGTCTCATTGCGTTGCTGTACACAGGCTTTGACTTCTTCTATGGATGCTGGCCGCTTATATGTCGACTTGAAGTTACTCGTGAATTGCTTTGTGAGCTCTTCCCAGCTTCCAATTGTTTCTTTTTCTAATTTGCTCAACCATGACCTTGCCGCGCTGGTGAGGTGTAATTGCAAACTTTTCATAGCTGTTTCCTTGGTTCCTCCCAATATTTTTACTGCTTGTAGATAATCCGAGAGCCATTACTGTGGCTCCTGGGATCCATCGTATTTTTGCTGATCATGGGGTAGTTTGAAACCTTTGGGTACTAGCGTGGTGCGAACCCTGTGGGTAAAGCATGATGCCCCCATCTCCTTTTCATCGTCTTCGTAATCGTATGTTTTGTTTGGAGTCCTGGATCTTTGGGTTCCTCCATGCTTCGGGCTTCTGTATCGCTTTGGTGATGGTGTTCTAGATTGTCGACTGCCGCTTCTGTGCCGAGGACTGCTGTGATAGTGTGGTGATCTTGGTTTATGGGTTCCTTTGTTGCGATATGCCTCCTCTTCTTTCGCTGATAATTTGTTGCCTACCATCTTCAATCCATTTAGTGTTGCCCGGTGCATATGTTCCCTTGGGTCTCCTAGATTTGGTCGTGTTGTATGTAGGTATGCTTGAGCTGCCACCAGTGCTGCTTCAGGAGTCTTTGGTATAATGTTTCCTTCCTCGTCGACCGATAGGAAGGAGGAGTCGAGATTTTTGGAGAGGCTTTGCCTTTCTGAATACTCGAGGTTTTTGAACCTTGATCCGTGCCGATGATGCCTGTAACAACCCAAAATTTTGGAAAATAGAAATAAATGGATTTATTAAAATACCAAATTTTGGAGACAACAAAAACTTTTATTTGAAATACAAGATTTATTTCTTGTCTTTTAAAACTTGTGAATTTGAGCATTTGCTCCCATGCTTCAAATAAAAAGAGTACGAGAAGGGTTTTAAAACAAATCCTTTGAGCCCAAAGTTTTAAATATTTTTTTTGTTAAATTGAAATAGTTTTCTAACTATTAAATTTGGTGTTTGGTTACATGCTAAACCCATTTGGGTCAATGGCCAAACCAAAAGTTAGTCAAGCAATCGCAAACAAATAGAAAAGAATCAAGAAAATAAACCGCAACACAAAAACCTAAGTAAGAAAAGAGGAAGTAGTGATCTTAAAAAAATTACTGATTACACTACTTTGCACTTATATAATAAGCAATATTTGAACTATACCATCATGCCTCTCTCCACCACAACTAAGAACAAGTTACAAAGAATCAAATACAATAAAGTTTGAAACAAAAATCAACTTGGATCCCTATTCAAATTTCTACCAAAGTTTGAATTCAAATAAGAGGTCATTCCCAACTCCATGTCATCTACAAGAAAACCAACACTTTTGGGCCACGATAAAACTTTGTATCTATCATTGCATGCATACATAGTATTTTCAATACAAGTTGTTCTATGATTTCATGTGCCTTTTAATTTATTATGCAATGATTAGTTAAACCACTCTTAACCAATAGAAGCATTAGAGAAGAACCACAAAGATCAAAAGCACCAGAAGCAAGAGAAATAAAGAAAAAGAGAAGAAAAGATGATCTAGAAAAAGTTAACCACTACCCTACTTTGGACACTTAGAATAAGAAATCTGTAACTCAAGCAAAGGTGTGGTCAGTTAGTTGAGCTTGACCATATCACATACTAACTCAACCAAGAAGTTTCCATCAAAAACTCAAACCCTAACCTCCTTCAAAATCTGTCCAAAGTTTGAATCTGAATCATATGACAACCCCAAATTCAAATTAGCCCTGAAGCAAAACACCACCTCTTGACCTAACAAAATTGTTTTAGAATCCCTATCCAATATAATGACCAACCCAATTGGAAAATTTCGAAAATTCAAAATTTGAATTCTTGCGGACTTGGTGTCGAACACCTTCTGGGCAGGAATCAAGCAACTCAAACATACTATTGCTAAATAGCGGCCTCTGCCCCAATCTCTGTTGCCTATGGTCATCTGCAGTGCCTAGCCACTCCCTCACCATCCCTCTCTGTCCCTCTTCCATTGCAGGCGTGAGACACGGTGAGGCAGCAACCGATACTTGTCCCCGACCATGTCCCCCAGGCACCACCGCCCCCTGCTGTTTCTGCAGTCTTCGGGCCAAGCCAGCACGCCACAGACATCACCCCGACACCCGCAGATGCCGCCCACGCTCACCCGACCAGCCCAGCCACTGGAGATAGCCGAAGACCACGTCATGGCCATCCCGAGGCCACGTCCTGGACACCTCCTTGCCCGACCACTTCGGCCTATAAAAGGCACCTGGGATCTCGCCATGGAACTCACCTCACTCCCACGAACCTCCCAGACATCCTTTCCTGATCTCCTTCTTCACCGTTCGAGCTCTACGGCGACGCCGTCCCTGCAGATAACCGCCAGGGCATCCGCCCGTTCCCGGTGTACCCGGCCGCCTCTCGAGCTTCCGCGGGTACCAGGCGGAGGAGGAGGAGTTCCTCCACCTTTTCTGCTTCATCACCGACGAGCGCCGCGTCCTCTACGCTGCCCCCATCGCCGCCCTCTTCCTTGCAGTACCGCGGTGAGTCTCCGTATCGAGGAAGAAGAAACCCGCTCGTACCGCTTCGTTTAGTCCTGACTGCCGGGCCCCACTCGTCGGATTTTTTTTCCTAGCGCCCCCCCCCCCCGGATCCCTAGCTGGGCCGGCCAGATTCGTCTCCCCGGCCCGTATAAATTCTAGGCCGTTTAATATATTTTTCGGAGAAACCTTTTCGCATTTGTTTAAATTACTGCATCTTCAAACTAAATTTCCTAGAATTGTACAAATTCAATTTTAGCAAACAATATGTCGTTGGAAAGCTTAGAACATAATAAATCCAATGGTAGTGTTTTTAACCCATTTATAATTATATATTTTCTCTAGTAAAAATAACAAAACATGAGCTTTGCAACCTTAGAAAAATCATATAAAATCAAATAAAATCTCAAATCATATGAATCCAGTTCTCAAAAATCACAAATGGAAATACCTACCAGTAACTGCAAATAAATCCGACTTTATAGTTACCTAGAACAGTTGGGATAAAAATTTGATTAAGTACACCTTTCTAAGTTAGGAAATTCATAGACCCAAATCAAAATGAGTTGACACCACCTATGTCAATTCAAAAATTTAAAATATGCAAATGAGGAAATTGACTTTGTTCAGTTTTAACTTATAGCCATAATAATTTGATGTTTCCTCTCCTAAGTATTAGTGATCCCCATATTGAAACTTGCACCCATAATTCAAAATAAATCAAAGTTATATGACACCACTGTATTGAAAACCCTAATCTTAAATATCTACATTAGTCCATGACCTTGGTCAATAAGGACTTGCAGGAGATATTTTCATCATCCAAAATAAATAAACCCTAATTAGATACAACAACTCAATAATCTCATCCATCGAAACCCAATGATCTTCGAAACCACTCTCCATAGACTTCCTAGATCGTTTCTCTTACCCAAGTATCCTTGTAGTGAATAGGTGTTGTTTGTGAATTGTGTGGTGATTGTATGCTTATTTGATTTTCGACGATTAGACGACAACGAGAGTACGGAGAATGGATCCTGAAGTCCACCAAGAAATGGAGATGGAGATCAATCAATCAAAGATGAAGATGAAGACTATTTTGACTTTGCCAAGCCAGGCAAGCCATCTTTTGATTCATACTCCCACTACCTAGTTTTAATATTGCATGCTACTTGTTTTAAGTAAATTGCATGATTGAATTGCTAGAGTAGAATGATAGAAGTGTATTGATGTCTTGTTTATCAAGAGCATCAAGTTGAGTTTATCCAACCCTATTTAGTAGTATCATCACTCAATGTAGTTGCTTAGTCGCTAATAAAAGTTGATGCTATCTCTGGAGGAACCCCATTTGAAAGGTGGTGACTTGAACTTGAACTTGAAATGGGAGATTGCTCCTACATCATGGCTTTATGAAAGAAATTAATCTTGACTAAGAACTATGAAATATATTTCTCAAATGACAACGAGTGATGTACATGGGAGCCAACCATACCGTACGACCACATTACCCCTATATGGGAAGGGGCTTAGTCCGTGGCTTGTTTATCTTAGTATGGGAGACCTTGTATCAAATAGTTATGGAAGGACACCGTGCGTGGCTACTTCTGAACTAGGTGGATTTCCACTAACCCGGCATCCGGGATGGCCAGAACTAGAGGCACCGGAGCGGGGATTCCGTATTCCGGGCTCTAGGGAAGGATCCTATACTAGGGTGAGCAAGTGAAAGAGTTTGTTTGATTATCTGAACCCCGCATACTTGTGTATGACGATCCGTGAATTTCTCCCGGCAGATGTATCAAATCTTGTGGGTAAAGTGTACCCGTCTGCATAGGTTTTCAAACTATTCGAATAGCCGCGTCCGCGGTCATGGACAGTTGGCTAACTCTACTTGACTTTTGTCAAAGATAAAAATCACAATGGTGAACATGGTGAATGACTTGACTTGACCATGATGTTGACACACTTCAAGTTCCTTTAGATTGAACTTAGAGAACTAAACTTCTTTTCTACCAATGAACATTCTTGGGAAACAAAACTAGCTTTTTGCAAATAAACTTAGTGCTTAGTCCACCATATCAACCATGCATATCTCTTTCATCACTTTGTTTATAAGATGGTTTGCGAGTGCATCCAATGTACTCATGGCTGTGTCCCTGGCTATTAACTTGGCCAGACTTGAAGGAGCAAGATCAAGAAGGAAGGACTTATTGACGACTTTGCGAATTAGGCTCGTTTCCTACTGTCCGATTTGCCTGTGCGGTTGAAGCTTGACAATATGGACCCAAAGTGTTATTCCGCTGCATGTTGATGTAATGTAAGGTTGGGTCTATGCGACCACCTATGTAATCCCCTTTATTTACTATTAATGTCTATGACTGTGATATCAACTACGTTATGTATATCGCAACAATGACCCTGGGATTGCGGTGGAATACATAACGGGCACTTCAAATTTGTTATCAAATTTGAGGTCGTCACAAGTTGGTATCAGAGCCTAGGCTGACTCTAGGAAACCCTAGTTAGCATGGTCGTTAGAAAATGATATCTCTGATATCACCAGTTTGATATCAGGACTATCATGACCTTAGGAGACCTTAGTTAGCATGGTCGTTAGCTAAGAAAGTGATATGTTGACCAAAAACATATTTCTACAAAAGAAACTTATTTGCTTTGGTATCCAAAGCCAATCTTATACTCCCATATTATTCACTTCAAATATCTTACACTCTCAACTTATACTCTCAAGAGATTTTGACAAAGAATTTATTTACCTCTTTAATTACAAAGTCTTTTCAAAGATTTGTTTTACTCTATTCCTCATCTACTTCAAATATATACTATGGACGATATACCGACCTAAGACCGAAGGACTTTTGGATGAAAGGATTAGGGACTCAATAGTTTTCAAGACTTCAACCTTGGATGTCAACTACGACGGCTGCCATCAAAAGCGAGTCTCTTCACCTGATCCAGAAATCTTCCAACAAGAGTCAACCCTATGAGGTAAAGACTTCAAGAGCAAAGAAAGAGTGATCAAAAATGATGAAGACCCAGCAAACCTTTTGACCCACAGGATTTATAGGAAATGCTCAGTTGATTTCATTGAGCTGCCCTTACCTCACAATTATTAAGTCTGCTTAGTGCCTTGTGTGTTTGAATGATTGATTTGTTTTGGGATGTGTTGCTCATATGCCCTCCAGCAACATGTAGCAACCACCCCAACAACTTGTTTTCTCAAAAGTATTCTAGTAGTCTAGTTGATCTCTTTGTAAAACAAGAACGAGATCGCAAGACCCTTTTTAATGAAAGACTATGGTTTAAATCTAGAAGATTTTTGTTTTTGAAAGTGTGATTGTTTGTTGAAATTGCTATGTGATTGATGACGATGTGTTTTTGGCCCGTATGGCCTTATCACATTTTGGGTGTACCCAATCTTTCTATCTTGATAGGAATCAATATACACTCCATCTCTTATCTGTTAATCTCATTTCCCAATCTATCTCAATCTTAACTTGTGAATCTCGGGACGAGATTCTTTTTAAGGGGGGAAGATTGTAACAACCCAAAATTTTGGAAAATAGAAATAAATGGATTTATTAAAATACCAAATTTTGGAGACAACAAAAACTTTTATTTGAAATACAAGATTTATTTCTTGTCTTTTAAAACTTGTGAATTTGAGCATTTGCTCCCATGCTTCAAATAAAAAGAGTACGAGAAGGGTTTTAAAACAAATCCTTTGAGCCCAAAGTTTTAAATAAATTTTTTTGTTAAATTGAAATAGTTTTCTAACTATTAAATTTGGTGTTTGGTTACATGCTAAACCCATTTGGCTCAATGGCCAAACCAAAATTTAGTCAAGCAATCGCAAACAAATAGAAAAGAATCAAGAAAATAAACCGCAACACAAAAACCTAAGTAAGAAAAGAGGAAGTAGTGATCTTAAAAAAATTACTGATTACACTCCTTTGCACTTATATACTAAGCAATATTTGAACTATACCATCATGCCTCTCTCCACCACAACTAACAACAAGTTACAAAGAATCAAATACAATAAAGTTTGAAACAAAAATCAACTTGGATCCCTATTCAAATTTCTACCAAAGTTTGAATTCAAATAAGAGGTCATTCCCAACTCCATGTCATCTACAAGAAAACCAACACTTTTGGGCCACGATAAAACTTTGTATCTATCATTGCATGCATACATAGTATTTTCAATACAAGTTGTTCTATGATTTCATGTGCCTTTTAATTTGTTATGCAATGATTAGTTAAACCACTCTTTACCAATAGAAGCATTAGAGAAGAACCACAAAGATCAAAAGAACCAGAAGCAAGAGAAATAAAGAAAAAGAGAAGAAAAGATGATCTAGAAAAAGTTAACCACTACCCTACTTTGGACACTTAGAATAAGAAATCTGTAACTCAAGCAAAGGTGTGGTCAGTTAGTTGAGCTTGACCATATCACATACTAACTCAACCAAGAAGTTTCCATCAAAAACTCAAACCCTAACCTCCTTCAAAATCTGTCCAAAGTTTGAATCTGAATCATATGACAACCCCAAATTCAAATTAGCCCTAAAGCAAAACACCACCTCTTGACCTAACAAAAATTGTTTTAGAATCCCTATCCAATATAATGACCAACCCAATTGGAAAATTTTGAAAATTCAAAATTTGAATTCTTGCGGACTTGGTGTCGAACACCTTCTGGGCAGGAATCAAGCAAATCAAACATACTATTGCTAAACAGCGGCCTCTGCCCCAATCTCTGTTGCCTATGGTCATCTGCAGTGCCTAGCCACTCCCTTACCATCCCTCTCTGTCCCCCTTCCATTGCAGGCGTGAGGCACGGTGAGGCAGCAACCGATACTTGTCCCCGACCATGTCCCCCAGGCACCACCGCCCCCTGCTATTTCTGCTGTCTTCGGGCCAAGCCAGCACGCCACAGACATCACCCCGACACCCGCAGACGCCGCCCACGCTCACCCGACCAGCCCAGCCACTGGAGATAGCCGAAGACCACGTCATGGCCATCCCGAGGCCACGTCCTGGACACCTCCTTGCCCGACCACTTCGGCCTATAAAAGGCACCTGGGATCTTGCCATGGAACTCGCCCCACTCCCACGAATCTCCCAGACATCCTTTCCTGATCTCCTTCCTCACCGTTCGAGCTCGCCGGCGACGCCGTCCCTGCAGATAACCGCCAGGGCATCCGCCCATTCCCGGCGTACCAGGCCGCCTCTCGAGCTTCCGCGGGTACCAGGCGGAGGAGGAGGAGTTCCTCCACCTTTTCTGCTTCATCACCGACGAGCGCCGCGTCCTCTACGCTGCCCCCATCGCTGCCCTCTTCCTTGCAGTACCGCGGTGAGTCTCCGTATCGAGGAAGAAGAAACCCGCTCGTACCGCTTCGTTTAGTCCTGACTTCCGGGCCCCACTCGTCGGATTTTTTTTTCCCAGCGCCCCCCCCCCCCGGGATCCCTAGCTGGGCCGGCCAGATTCGTCTCCCCGGCCCGTATAAATTCCAGGCCGTTTAATATTTTTTTTGGAGAAACCTTTTAGCATTTGTTTAAATTACTGCATCTTCAAACTAAATTTCCTAGAATTGTACAAATTCAATTTTAGCAAACAATATGTCGTTGGAAAGCTTCGAACATAATAAATCCAATGGTAGTGTTTTTAACCCATTTATAATTATATATTTTCTCTAGTAAAAATAACAAAACATGAGCTTTGCAACCTTAGAAAAATCATATAAAATCAAATAAAATCTCAAATCATATGAATCCAGTTCTCAAAAATCACAAATGGAAATACCTACCAGTAACTGCAAATAAATCCGACTTTATAGTTACCTAGAACAGTTGGGATAAAAATTTGATTAAGTACACCTTTCTAAGTTAGGAAATTCATAGACCCAAATCAAAATGAGTTGACACCACCTATGTCAATTCAAAAATTTAAAATATGCAAATGAGGAAATTGACTTTGTTCAGTTTTAACTTATAGCCATAATAATTTGATGTTTCCTCTCCTAAGTATTAGTGATCCCCATATTGAAACTTGCACCCATAATTCAAAATAAATCAAAGTTATATGACACCACTGTATTGAAAACCCTAATCTTAAATATCTACATTAGTCCATGACCTTGGTCAATAAGGACTTGCAGGAGATATTTTCATCATCCAAAATAAATAAACCCTAATTAGATACAACAACTCAATAATCTCATCCATCGAAACCCAATGATCTTCGAAACCACTCTCCATAGACTTCCTAGATCGTTTCTCTTACCCAAGTATCCTTGTAGTGAATAGGTGTTGTTTGTGAATTGTGTGGTGATTGTATGCTTATTTGATTTTCGACGATTAGACGACAACGAGAGTACGGAGAATGGATCCCGAAGTCCACCAAGAAATGGAGATGGAGATCAATCAATCAAAGATGAAGATGAAGACTATTTTGACTTTGCCAAGCCAGGCAAGCCATCTTTTGATTCATACTCCCACTACCTAGTTTTAATATTGCATGCTACTTGTTTTAAGTAAATTGCATGATTGAATTGCTAGAGTAGAATGATAGAAGTGTATTGATGTCTTGTTTATCAAGAGCATCAAGTTGAGTTTATCCAACCCTATTTAGTAGTATCATCACTCAATGTAGTTGCTTAGTCGCTAATAAAAGTTGATGCTATCTCTGGAGGAACCCCATTTGAAAGGTGGTGACTTGAACTTGAACTTGAAATGGGAGATTGCTCCTACATCATGGCTTTATGAAAGAAATTAATCTTGACTAAGAACTATGAAATATATTTCTCAAATGACAACGAGTGATGTACATGGGAGCCAACCATACCGTACGACCACATTACCCCTATATGGGAAGGGGCTTAGTCCGTAGCTTGTTTATCTTAGTATGGGAGACCTTGTATCAAATAGTTATGGAAGGACACCGTGCGCGGCTACTTCTGAACCAGGTGGATTTCCACTAACCCGGCATCCGGGATGGCCAGAACTAGAGGCACCGGAGCGGGGATTCCGTATTCCAGGCTCTAGGGAAGGATCCTATACTAGGGTGAGCAAGTGAAAGAGTTTGTTTGATTATCTGAACCCCGCATACTTGTGTATGACGATCCGTGGATTTCTCCCGGCAGATGTATCGAATCTTGTGGGTAAAGTGTACCCCTCTACAGAGGTTTTCAAACTATTCGAATAGCCGCGTCCGCGGTCATGGACAGTTGGCTAACTCTACTTGACTTTTGTCAAAGATAAAAATCACAATGGTGAACATGGTGAATGACTTGACTTGACCATGATGTTGACACACTTGAAGTTCCTTTAGATTGAACTTAGAGAACTAAACTTCTTTTCTACCAATGAACATTCTTGGGAAACAAAACTAGCTTTTTGCAAATAAACTTAGTGCTTAGTCCACCATATCAACCATGCATATCTCTTTCATCACTTTGTTTATAAGATGGTTTGCGAGTGCATCCAATGTACTCATGGATGTGTCCCTGGCTATTAACTTGGCCAGACTTGAAGGAGCAAGATCAAGAAGGAAGGACTTATTGACGACTTTGCAAATTAGGCTCGTTTCCTACTGTCCGCTTTGCCTGTGCGGTTGAAGCTTGACAATATGGACCCAAAGTGTTATTCCGCTGCATGTTGATGTAATGTAAGGTTGGGTCTGTGCGACCACCTATGTAATCCCCTTTATTTACTATTAATGTCTATGACTGTGATATCAACTACGTTATGTATATCGCAACAATGACCCTGGGATTGCGGTGGAATACATAACGGGCACTTCAAATTTGTTATCAAATTTGAGGTCATCACAATGCCTTTTGCCGTTTGTGTATGATGCATCGCTACGTGCTCTGCGAGCAGCGTCGCTTGCTGTAATGGCTGAGTTTTTTCTCTTCTGTATTTCAATCCTCTCTTTTGCTAGTTGCTTTGATTGTTGTCTTAAGGCATAGTGATACCCTAAAAGCATATTCTTGCTGGCGTTTGTTGGTATTGGCGTGCCGTGCTCCATGGCTGTCTTGATTGTTCTCCACTCGTCGACTGATAGTCGAACTTTCTCCCTAGTTGCAAGGGAATCTGTAGTTTCTCCTTCTGCTAAATAATTTGCTCCTCTATTGACGTTTGCTGGGTTGAGCACTAGATTGTTGTTTTCGTCGAGTTCTTCTGAGTTGTCTCCTATAATGGCGAGTACTTGGTATCGATTGTCAAACTTACTGTTCAAGCTTGAGAAGATCAAACTGTCATCCTTATGAAGCTCTAATCCTGTCTTCCAGGTGTCTGCTGATTCGTCTGAAGTATCGTCTTGGCAGATCATGAGATCTTCGAGTTGGACTTCTAAGTTGAAATTCTCCATGGTTTTGTCGCCTCCTGTGATTTTTCCTTCTTCTGCTTCTGTGAAGCTGACCGGCGAGTTTACCTCGGTGGAAGAGCCTTCTGATGATTCCGACATTACTATTGTCTTGGATTCATTTGCCGACGGACCCGGTTTCACCGGATCTGAAAGGCGAATCGAACCTAGTGATCCAACATGAAAGTTTAGACTTTCGATCGTCAAATCCATATCTTGATCCATGCTCTCAAGTACTTGCGTGAAACTTGACTGGTGAGGTTGAAAATCGACGGTTCTGAAGGGTATCAGGATTTTGTCAACTTTCGGATTGCTGTTGGCTAAAAGCGAAAAAGCTGTCGAATTCATGATTCCAATGCCTAGAGTCCCCACGGTCGGCGCCAATTGATGAGGGTTAACTCGAAAAATTTCCTTGATGAAGGACTTAGGATCAGGGAAGTAGGGCGTCGGATGAACTCGAAGGTAAAATCAGTCAAACAAGGTGTGTGTCAAAAGTAAACGTAGGGTGAACTTTGGCGTACTCCCAATCTGTCCCTCACCGTCCTCTCTTGTCCCCTATATATAGGTGGCCAGGTCTCAAAGATTGGGAGGGATCCGATACATATTACAATATCGACATATGACATGAACTCGTATTTCGACTAGCGTTACAATTGGACCTAGCTTAATGGGCCTCAGGGGTACTCAACTGACGGGCTCTATTATCTATACCCTTGTCAGTATGCAAGAAAGTAAACAGTGCGAGTAAAAGTAAAACGGTGTAACAATGTAAAGGAAATTGGACCGGGGTCCATAGTTCACTAGTGGTGTCTCTCCATAAGATAAATAACACATGCTGGGTAAACAAATTACAGTTGGGCAATTGATAGAATAAAGATAACGTACATGATCAACAATTTTCATAGGTATTTTAAAAGGATGAGGAGCACAAGCATCATTAGAAACATTACATATGGGAGATAAAATATCATCAGATTAAACTTTCTCCACTAAAGCTGGGGGACTAAAAATATCATACTTAACAAAACCAGCTTCCCCAAGCTTAGACTTTTCTATAGCATTAGCATTAACAGTATTCAAAGCATTCGTACTAATAACATTGTTATGAGAAATAAGCTCCAAAGGATTTTTAATTTTCTCTTCAAATCTAAAATCAGGAAAAGACTAAAGAACTCTTTGTTTTCCATTAAGCCTAACTAGTGAAAATAAAAACAAGAAACAAAAAGATGTAATTGCAGAATCTAAAGGAAATAACTCCAAGCACTCACACAGGAGGATGCGAGTACCTTTTACCTTACCTCCCCGGCAACGGCGCCAGAAAAGAGCTTGATGTCTACGCACTTCTATTCTTGTAGACACTTGTTGGGCCTCCAAGTGCAGAGGTTTGTAGAACAGCAGCAAGTTTCCCTTAAGTGGATCACCCAAGGTTTATCGAACTCAGGGAGGAAGAGGTCAAAGCTATCCCTCGCAAGCAACCCTGCAATTACAATACAGAAAGTCTCTTGTGTCCCCAACACACCCAATACACTTGTCAGATGTATAGGTGCACTAGTTCGGCGAAGAGATAGTGAAATACAAGTAGTAGTGATGATTATAAGTAGCAAATGTGATTTGAAATAAATATCGCTGCAAGCAAACATGTAACAAAACAGCAAGTAAACGGTGTGCAATGCTTGGAAACAAGGCCTAGGGATCATACTTTCACTAGTGGACACACTCCCAACAATATAACAAGATTGAACAAATAAACAACTTCTCTCCACTATGGTACTCTAAATTACTCTCCTATTGAATAACACTAATCATTGTGTAGTGGCTACAGAAGCACCCCTTAAAGTTCATCAAGTACTTGACAAACACCACTCATAGAGATATCCAAATCAAAGCACAACTCAAGATAGATATTATTGCAACTTAGACCAAGTACTAACACGGTGCACACACTGTCAACATTACACCATGAAAGGAGGAATAGATCACTTCAATACTATCATAGTAATAATTACTCTCATAATCCACAAGAGATCACAATCATAGCCTAAACCAAGTACCACCATGATGCACGCACTGTCACCGTTACACCATGGCAGGAGGAATAGATTACTTTAATAACATCACTAGAGTACACATAATATCTGAATAATAACATCTACTTGTTCAACATGATACAAAGCTCACGATCACATAAAGATCACATCATGGGAGAGAGAGGTGAACCACATAGCTACCGGTAGAGCCCTTAGCCCCGGGGATGAACTACTCCCTCCTCATCATAGGAGACAGCAAGGTTGATGGAGATGGCGGTGAGGTCGATGGAGATGGCGGAGACGGCGATGGAGACCGATGGAGATGGCTCCGGGGGCACTTCCCCATCCTGGCAGGGTGCCGGAACAGAGACTTCTGTCCCCTGAAATTCGTCAGCGATGGCGGCGGCGGATCACGATGTGTTCTAGAAATCTGATCGGGTACTTAGGTTTTTTTTTCCGTTGGGGGGTCTTTATAGGCGAAGGGGCGTCGTCAGAGGAGGCGCCAGGCGCCCTCATGCGGGGCCCACGCGGCCAGGGGCCTGGCCGCGCCACCCCTGCGTGTGGGGCCCTGGTGGCCCCCCTCCTACTCTCCTTCGGATCTCTGGAAGCTTCTGGGTAAAATAAGACTTCAGGAACTTGTTTCGTCCAATTCCGAGAATATTTCCTGTGTATCACTTCTGAAACACAAAAACAGCAGAAAACAGGGAACTGGCACTGTGGCAACTCGTTAATAGGTTAGTTCCGGAAAATGCATAAAAGTGCCATGAAGTGTAACGAAACAATAGGCAAATGGTGTAAAAACAAGCATGGAGCATCAAAAATTATAGATACATTGGAGATGTATCACTCCCTAGTGGCAACAGCACATCTACAACCTTAGAGGTTTCTATCACTCCCCCAGATTAAATAGAGGCATGACCCAACTATCGAGCATAAATACTCCCTCTTGGAGTTACTAGCATCTACTCGGCCAAGATAGCTACTAGCAACGGAAAGCATGCAAGATCATAAACATCATAGAGATAACATAAGAAATATAATTCAGCACATCAACTTAACATAGTACCAATACTCATTGGATCCCAACAAACACAACATGTATGATTACATAAAGATGATCCTGATCATGTAGGGCAGCTCACAAGATCTAAACATGAAGCACATGGTGGAGGAGACAACCATCTAGCTACTGCTATGGACCCGTAGTCCAAGGTAGACTACTCACACATCACTCCGGAGGCGACCATGGTGGTGTAGAAGACCTCCGGCAGGGATTCCCCTCTTTGGAAGGGTGCTGGGAAGAGCTCCTGGATCCTCCCGATCTCGCGACGTCGACGGCGGCGGCTTGCAGTATGTTTTGTGGAAAAGAGATCCGTCCCTTAGGTTTTTCCCATCGAGGGGACTTTATAGGCGAAAGGGCATCGTGAGAGGTGGGGCCACCTGGCCTCACCATGGAGTGGCGCGACCAAGGGCTGGGCCGCGCCCCCCTGTGGTGAGCCTGGCTCCTGGCTCCCCTCCGTCTCATCTTCGATCTTCGTGAAGCTTTGGTAAAAATAGGAGGTTCGGCTTTTGTTTTGTCCAATTCTGATAATATTTCATGTGTAACTTTTCTGAAACACAAAAACAATAGAAAACAGGAACTGGCACTATAGCATCTTGTTAATAGGTTAGTTCCGGAAAATGCATAAAAATTCCACGAAGTGTAACAAAACTCAAAGCAAATGGTGTATAAATAAGCATGGAGCATCAAAAATTATAGATACATTTGAGATGTATTAGAAACTGAACCAAAAGAGTAGATTTATTATCATGCTTATACTAATGTTGCTAATAGAATTGTGTGAAGTTTTGTATAAAGGAAGTTTTCAAGTGTAGGGAATGGAGAGTGATGAGATGAGATGAAGTATGGACAAAAGCTCAAGCTTGGGGATGTCCATGTCACCCCAAGAAATATCCAAGAGGTACAAGCGTCAAAGCTTGGGGATGCCCCTGAGGCACCCCTTCTTCATCGGCAAAAATCAGGTCACCTTTCAAGACACTATATTTTTATTGCTTCATGTACTATGCATTTTTCTTGGAGCATCTTTACTTTCGTTTTCAGTTTTCTTTTGTTTTGTTTGCTGCAATAAATGGTTGGACCCCAACAAATTTCTTTTGGAGAAGACACACTCCGTTTTTTATTGCCATGAACACTCTAGTTTTCACTCTTTACGTTCAATGAGTGTTCTCTTTTTCTAGAACTGCGTTTAACTTTTGCTTTTCACCTTGATTTTTGTTCAGATCTTGTTATATCTTTGCATTAAGGTGTATTTAGACCACTGGTCTATGTTGGTTTTCATCAAAAGAGTTGTTTCAAAATGGTTTTAATGGTGTTGGAAAAGAGAAAAAGTTTCATGCCTATAGTGGTACAAATGGGAGCTTGTTTATACTGTGGCTTAGACTTTTGCATGTCATGTTTGATGTTGTTTTGATAGTATGCTTAGTAGTTTTTGTTGTAGCATGACTTGTCTCAAATGACTGAGATTGCTTAATGAGCCTTTGAAAAAATCATGTGTTGTTTTTATTATATGGGAGCATGTTATTGTGGTTTTCTCCTTTGATGCTTTATTTGGGTTGACTTGGCGCATGCTTACAACATGTTTGACTCTAACAAGTCGCCATAAGCCTCTATGATCATTTGGTTTTTTACTTGTGATACCACTTTATGCTTCGGTTAATGATGTTTTGTCGCTATGCATGATTATGGCCGTTATTGCTCTCGTAGTTGGTCGCTCCCAGTCTTTTGCTATACTTCATTTTGTACTGAGGGAATACTTCTCATGCATCCAACTCCCAAAAACCAAGTTTTCCAATGAGTCCACCATAAATTCCTATGCATGGTATTTGCAAGCTATTCCAAGTAAATTTTCATGTGCTACCTTTCAAAAAACCTTCAAAATACTTCTCATTTTGTGACACTGTTTTCAGCTCATGGGGACGTAGTGGTCGGATTTGCTATCTTCCATATTGTTTTATTCCAAAAAATAAAAAAAAGGAAAAAAAAGGCACTCCTCTATGGTTTGTGAAAGTTCGTGGGCACCCGATGGAATCGGTTAGCCTTGGTTTGTGAAAGGAAAAGTAGGGAGGAGTGCCAAGCTCTATAAAAGAGCACCAAAGTGCCAATCTCTCTCTCAAAAACTTGCTTAGTATGGAAGATAGTAAGAACCCCATTGCTAGTCGTTGACAAGAACAACCACCTCTCAAAACAAATGTTTTATCTCTTTGTTTTACAAATGAAAAGCTCTAGCACATGTTTAATCCCTGCTTCCCTCTGTGAAGGGCCTTTCTTTTACTTTTATGTTGAGTCTCCACCTTCTACCTTTATGCACCGTCTAATAGAGCATAGTTGTCATTCTGAGTTTAATGTGCATAGTCCCAAAATTTACCATTGATTGATTCATGATTATGGTTTTGCTTGTTCTTAAATTATTTGTATCTAGTCGCCCTCTTAAACTTGAAGGTGTCCTATGCATTTATGTTTTGCTACTCCATGAAGGACAAGCTGAAAACCACTCTACTATGTTTTTCTATATGGTTGAAACACACACTTGACTTTCATTGCTTCATTACTCATGATGTTTTGTTTGTGTTACTTTTCATGTTATAACATGGTTGCTAAGTTTTATTGTCAAGATTATGTCTCTTATGCCCATGTTTTAAGTACTTTGATCTCAGCACTCAATGCTTTACATTATTGATCAAGATTGTGATGGTGCATGTCACCTAAAAAATTATTGTTTTGTGATCACTTACCTACTCGAGGACGAGCAGGAGTTAAGCTTGGGGATGCTTGATACGTCTCAAACATATCTATAATTTTTGATGCTCCATGCTTGTTTATACACCATTTTCTTTGTGTTTTGTTACACTTCGTGGCGTTTTTATGCATTTTCTAGAACTAACCTACTAACGAGATGCCACAGTGCCAGATCCCTGTTTTCTGCTGTTTTTTGTGTTTCAAAAAAGCTACACAGTAAATATTCTTGGAATTAGACGAAACAAAACCCAAAGTTCCTATTTTTCCTGAAGCGTGACGGAGTTCAAAGATGAGACGGAAGGGAGCCAGGAGGCGGCCACGCCACCCCATGGTGCAGGCCACCCCCAGGCCATGCCAGGGGCAGGTGTGGGCCCTCGGTCCACTTCCTGATGGCGCCCTTCCGTGTAACGCCCCACCTTTGGATTAAGGTGGAACACCTGTGTTAAGTGCTATTCCCTGGATCACTGATAGCACCACAGAACAAAATAAAGTATTCATTGCATAGTATCAAGATTACAACGTGGATCCAGATACATAAGTCTTCAAAACTTACAAACCAGCTTATTCACATGGACTAGCTCAAGGGACAGAGTTCAACACATCACAAACATAGCGGAAACTAAGGTAGCAGTGAGCCTCCATCTTCACCATGCGCCACAGACAGTCATGTTGGAATGTAGACTCGAGATCCTATCAACTTACTCCTTCTCTGAAAAACCTGCACATTTGAAGATGCAGCCCCATGAATGGGGGTCAGTACAATGATGTACTAGCAAATGACACTTATTTGGTGGCTGTTGTGAAAGAACTATCTACATGATATTTGGCTGGTGGAGCTTATGGCTGATTTGCTCAAAGCAAATTTTATCCTATCATTTTCAAATCAAAACTTTTTTAATCATTGAAAACTTTTAATGTCGAGATAACCCCCAGGCGAAGACAACCACACACTTGTAGGGTATGTGGCCCTGAGTAGTTACTCAACAAAACCAGAATAACCCTTAGGTGAAAACCACCACACAAATCCTGGGTTGATAGACAGGTGTGCAGCCCTGAGTAGTTACTCAACAAAACTAGAATAGCCCTCAGGTGAAAACCACCACACAAATCCTGGGTTGATAGCCAGGTGTGCAGCCCTGAGTAGTTACTCAACAAAACTAGGATAACCCTCAGGTGAAAACCACCACAAAAATCCTAGGTTGATAGCCAGGTGTGTAGCCCTGAGTAGTCCCTGTCCTAAGTGTTTCTAAACAATTTTATTTTATTTAGAAATGATGATGAGACTCTTCCGTACATCCATGTCTAGGAACTCAAATTGTCCATAACCAGGGACACGGCTAATCGATTAGTTTTACACCCTGCAGGGGTTGTGCACTTTCACCTTAAGACTCATTTTACGCCCATACATAAAATGAGACAAGACCTTTCAGAAGGAGCATTCAACCATCCGGATCTGACCGTGCCCAAAATACCACCGTCTGTCAGTACCCATGGATGAACCCTCACAACATACTCAATCAAGACAGAGCCCATATTGTCATAAGGCTGCACTGAAAGCTCACTAAAGCAAGGAAGACATGGTAGTCTCTTTGTTCTTGGGTGGCCGTCCACAAGTGAGCGCCCAGGCGAAGACAACTACACAAATCCTGGGTTGAAAGCCAGGTGTGTAGCCCTGGGTAGCCACTCAACATCGCCTCCATCATCAAACCAATCCACCCAGGTGTTTCATTGGGTTGAAGTTAAATTTTCATACCAGTTCAAAACAAAGCATGGCATCATTTTTCCATAGTAGTTTGAAATCCTAACAAGTGGGGTTTAAGTGATAGCTACACACTACTGGGAGCTAAGCATTTCACAAACTTCTTTGAAAATCTCATATCATGCATGGTACTGAAAACACTAATGCATATCATCAAGATAGGTAGAAGCATGTGTGTCACTTGCCTTTGGAAGCTTAAACTCCTTTCTCTTCTCTCAACAGAATGTATGGCTCTCCAAACCAATCTATAAAATAGGTGTAACACAACATAAACACATCACACCAAAACAACAAATCAAGCAAGACAAGCAATGAAAAGGATTGGTTTAACATTTTAATTTCTTATGATTTCTGTGATGGGAGAGATATGGCTTGAAGCTTGGCTTACAAGATATGGATTGAGAGTTTGGATGGCAAGGTCTAAAGATTAGAAAGCAATGATCTTTTAAGATACAATGTAAAGGCAACAATCTTGTGCTTGGCATAAGCATGGATAGAGTTTAGAGATAAGTCATGTGAACAGATTCATATGAGTATAGAATAATACAACATAACACTACTGAATAAAGTGTGATAACACTTACTCAAAATAGTACATGTTACACAAAGCTTGGGTATATATTGGTGGTACATTGAATTACTCAATTAACTTTTTTGCAAATTGAATAGTTCAATATAAACCAATATGGTCAAGTTGGCATGGGGTTGAATAGGTATGAAAGTTATTTAGAAAGATGGTGACTTCTTGTCCACAAGATTTTCTTGGACCAAAGGATTAAGTTTAACTAGGGTTGATTTTTGAAGATATGGCTATGTCAAATTTTAAGTTCTTATTTGAATCATCCAACTAGTTTTGGTTTTGGATCAAGGTTGATAATGGATTTGGATGATTTAGGACTTGTGTGAATATAGGGTAGGGTTTATCACCACATTGGCAAAGGAAAAACAATTTGAGATACATTCACAATTTACTCAATTACTCAGGTGTAATTTGAATATTATGAATTAACCTCATAAGAGTAAGATGGCATGATATTGAGTGATGATCAAGAGTAAGCATGGTAGTGATAAATGGGTAAAATCTTAAGATTCACTTTTGTAGGAGGGACCATATTGAAAAGAAATATAGAATTAATTCTATAGTGAAAATACTCAATTCCTCATATTTGAATTTGAATATTTCAAAGGGTTTCAATAATTTTGGATAGTGATGCTAATGAATTGGAGAGAGTAACACAAAGCTATTGCAAGTGGTTTCACTCCAAAAACATTTTAAGAAATCAAATGATGGCCAAAAAGGTGATTTGGTTAAATTTGAAGATAGCAAGTGTGTGCATGTTTCAAATTTGAAATTTTTTGGTTCCAGAGTGTTCTATATGTTCTGAGGAATCCATAGACTACAAATTTGTAGAAAATGGATGTACAGAACATTTTTTGTGATTTATTTGGTGCAAACAGGCACTTTTCCCATTTGAAATTCATTTCAAAACTTTGTACAGTAACACCATGATATTACTGCATGATTGGATTCTACACATTGCAAGGATTATAGGGATATCAAGTTTACAAAATTTGGCCAAGTGAATTATTTTCTAGGCAATTTACAAGTTTCAGTACTGAATCTGATGTTTGAAAATCAAATTTGATTCAAATTTGACTCGGGTTGACTGGTCCTGCTACGTGGTAGCCATCTATTGGGCGATACCGTTTCAGTGTTCTAATTCTAATCTCTGCCGTGGGATCCCGATTGGATGGACAGAGAAGGGATGGGGAAGATGGGGAAGGGGAAGACTCACTGGCGACTGGTTTTCCGGCGAGGGCATCCTCATGGTCCTCGACGGCGAACCACCGATGATCGGTGATGGCAATAAAGTCACGGACAAGATGCAAAAGAGGGTGAAGAGCTCGAAAGTCTGATCGGCTACGTTGATTGCTTCCCCTGGCGAGGCCGAGGGGCGGCTGGAGGCGGCGGCGGCTTCGGGTGTCGACGATGTGCTCGATTCGCTGTGATATTGAATAGGGAAAGGGCATGTGCAGATGCACGGGAGAGAGGGAGAGAGTTTGAGGCCAGAAGAAGGGCGCGGGGCTCTTTGAACCCAACAAATTCGTCATCGGTAGCCGAGCGGAGGGCGGAGCTCCGGCGGTCGATTGTGGTTACCTGGCGCAGAATTTTGAGGGGGGAATGGAGGGGAAACGGAGAGGGGACAGTGGGGAGTGACGGGGTGTAGATGGGGAGGCCGTTCGGCATCGAGGGGAGAGGGAGAGGAGTGGGAACGGGCGCGGTGATAACGGAGAAGAAATGGCCGGGGGTTGATGATGGATCTGACCGGTGGGGTCGGCTTGTCAGGTGGGCTCCACCCGTCAGGGAAAGTGAGAGAGAGAGAGAGTTACCGTTTCGGGAGAGAGGTGGGCTAAGCCAGTTTTTTCGGTACTGGGCTGGACTAGATTTGCTCTGGTCCGAAACTTCTTTTCTCTTTCTTTTTTTCTTTCTTTCTTTTATTCTTTTCTGATTTCTTAAATCCTTTGTATCTTTTGCATAAAAGCTTCAAACAAGGTCAAACCAATTCCTAAAATTTTCTAAAATTCAAAAGAACATTACAAAATACTAGCAACATAATTTCATAAATAAATAAGATTTTTAATAAAACTTTATAAATTGAAACCTAGGACTTTATTGCATAAAGCAAAATAGGGTTTGAGTTTTAAAGGTAAAGTCTTTGAACTTAGTAAAATAATATCTTTAAAATAATCTCTAAAATTATTTTCAGCACCAATTTTGAAATTATAACCTTTATTTTATTTTAAACATTTTGCAAACATTTTCCTTTGCAAATAAGCTTGCATTGGTTTCATATAATTTCAAAGTAGTATTTGGAAATTCTATTTCCTCAAAGGAGTCTTTCAAAGCTTGATACAAAATTTGAAATGGTTTTTCTAACAGACTTTTGAATATGGGATATTTATAGGAAACTCTTTTTATAAAAAGGAAACCTTGGAAGTGAAATGGTTTGAATTGAGGGTTTACTAAAACTTTAGGGAAAAGCATTTAATTAAACTCAAAAAGTTTTAATTCCCTGGGATTTTTAAATCAATAGAAACAAAACAAAACAAAATTTGTTCCAAATTTTGATAAAAACTTGGGATGTTATAGACTACCACCCTTAAAAGAAATCTCGTCCCCGAGATTTGAAGAGGCTAGAAAGGTAGAAGGGTTTTGGGGTACTTAGGTGGCTGCCACCCTTAAAAGAAATTTTTGTAGGTGGTCTAGGTCTTTGGTTCAAAGTAAGCACACCTAGAAATTGACTTGGCACTGGGTTATCTTTTGATTCCATAGTAAGCTTCTGTCTTCATTTCCAATAGGTGGGTGTCTATTCGCAACTTGGGTTTCCAGTATTTCCCAAATAGGCTTGAGTATAACTTTGCTTCATTGTGGAGCTTCCATCCAGTAATGTAGTTTGTTAACTACTTAGGACACTGAAGGGTCACTCTTTGGGTCAATCAGAGGACCATGTTAAAGTGATCTTCTGTCTTCACTTCATCCTCTTCGCAGACATCCTTGAAGTTCTTTTATCTTATGGTTGCTTCCTTGGTGAGCACTTTTGGGGTCAAACGGAGTTCTTCAGATTAATAGGACTCCTTCCATCATGTGTCTTCTTCAACGGTAAGCTTGTGATTCATACTCACCGAAATCCTACGTTTTGGTCACACTGGCTCACTATAAGGGGTGTAACATCTTATCCTCCTAAGGTTAAGGTTTAACAACATCGTCTCGCATGTAGGTATGTCTCTCTAGGTTTGTAAAGCCAACATTATGAGAGCGAATAATAAGAGTAGTAGGAATGGTGATCAATCCATCCTGCACCCAAATCATTACCTCATACATGGTTTGTTAAACCTCGTATTCTAACTCTTGGTCCACCTCACTTGCTTTGACAAAAAAAATTCTTTAAATGAAAGCCAATGTTCCAATTCTAATTTTTGAAAACTAATCTATCATTCCTTAGCTAGGGTTTTGCGTAAACTCTGTCGTATGGCGTTAACTCTTGAGTTACAATCCTTCAGTTTGCCATTTTATGGGGAAATATTATCCATACAATAAAGTCACTCATTGATCTTACATGTCTATTCATCATTTATTATAGGTAGTAACCAAATACAATTACTTCTAAGTTGGCTACACTTTGTTGTGTCTTCTCCTTGTATTTGTGGCATCCTTCATTTATCCCATTTCACTGAGGTCTTGAAGTACTTTCCTCTGTGCATTGATATGAATAGTGTCCCTGTTGCTTGCATGTGTAACAAGTGATATGGTTGAGGTTCTTCTTCACACTACCTGGACTGTTTGCTTTGTTGTCCTTTTCTGGACATTTGTTCGCATAATGTCCTAGCTCCTTGCAATTGAAACACATCAGCTTGCTGTTGTCCTTCTTCTTTTGAGGTCTCTCTAAGGCTAGGAGCTCTCTTACTTCCTTTTCTCCATATTCCACTATAGCTGTGGGAAATCTTTCTCGTTTCCTCGAGCAATTTCTAGATAAGTGTTCTTTTCCTTCTTCTTGGGTCTTCCCAAGCAACTGGCATGGTCCATCCTGGGCTTGTTGATTCATTCGTTGCACAGTGGAATAAAGGTTGCATTCAACAGGTACATGATTGATTCCTTCGCATAGAAAATAAGTGACCTGGGTCATGGGACACTCTCCAACTGGGTGGTTCGTAACACAATAAGGGCACTGTTCAAGACATTCCTTAGACGAGTGTCCTATTTCTCCACATCTCTTGCAAGCTCGTAGAGTCGTCTCAACATCACCTCTTGTTGTCTTTCCACCATGATCATTTTGTGGCAGACTATTATTGGTACTAGCCACAATCTGGGACATCATTTGTATTATTCGAGTATGATTATCCAGTACTTGTTGCATTCCTGGAGGTATCTCGTTGTTGTCGTGGTTGACCATATTCTGAGTTAACACTCTCATCATTTTAGTATGCACTTCAACCATCTGCTGCATTGCTATCTCCATCTGAGGGTGCATCTGTTTGGGGTTTAGGGCAGGTTTAGGTCTTAGCATAGTTGAGAAATAGATAGAATGGATCTAAAGAAGATTCCTACCCAAACTCAGCAGACCAAGGCAATTCACCTTAAAAACATATAACAAACATTCATCACATCAGGCAAACTAGGTCAAACACTAATAATCTAGTATGGTCATACCCCAATTTGGTATGATCATTAGGTTATCACAACATAGTTGGTTCTATAAACTAGAATTATTGGTGGTCTTGTCTATTACTTGCTTGTGGACTTCAAGTTTCTTCTCTACTTCCTTGATTCATCGTCTCGAGTTGTGCAAGCTGCATTTGAGTCTTTCTCCAAGTTCTTCGTTTGGCCTTCAATGTAGTTCTTCATGTTGAGTCAAGGAAAATATATGGAGGATTAGTCTCGCACTTCTGGCACATTGTGATCTTCTATCCTTTGTTGAAGATTTTAGGGTAGGGTCATCTATAGCAAAAGGAAACATTTGAAGAGGAAGTAGGAGAGAATACAAGGAGTTCAAAATGCAAACTCGTTTATATATATATATAAATAGAAACAAGATGAGATATTTTTTTCTAGGGTCTTCCTGTTTCTAATTCCAAACCTAGGGTCTCGATCCTACAGGCAACACTATGCTCTGATATCATTTTGTAACGCCCCACCTTTGGATTAAAGTGGAACACCTGTGTTAAGTGCTATTTGATGCCTAGTTGATGACCAGCCCGTTGGGAACCCCAAGAGGAAGGTGTGATGAATATAGCAGCAAGGTTTTCCCTTAGTTAAGAAACCAAGGTATGTCGATCAGGAGAGGAGAGACAAACGACTAAAGGTGATGCTTGCAAGCTTCGCGACAACTCTGGACAATTTATATGGCACCTCGTCCAAGCTTTGCTTTGCGAGCAGCAACGTGGAACCTGCACACACACAACCAAATACTTGGTTCCCAACTTGCGATGAGGTTGTCAATCTCACCGGTTTGCTTGAAATAAAGGGTATGAGCGTATCGAGTGGAAAGTGATAATAGTATGCGAGTAAAGTAAACAGTGCGAGTAAAGTAAACAGGTGATAGCAATATGATGGAAATAGGACCGGGGTCCACAGTTCACTAGTGGTGTCTCTCCATAAGATAAAATAACACATGCTGGGTAAACAAATTACAGTTGGGCAATTGATAGAATAAAGATAAATGTGATATATCAAGAAGATCACTATGCGATTTACTCTGGGCATTACAACAAAATACATAGACCGCCATCCAACTGCATCTATGACTAATAATCCACCCACGGGGATATCGTCCGAACACCCCATGAGTATTAAGTTGCGAACAACAGATAATTGCATTAAGCAAAGTGTGTAATGTAAACAAAGCATATGCCCTTGAGCATATGAATGTTGTTTTCTCCCTAGTAGCAACAGCACATCTACAACCTTAGAGGTTTCTGTCACTCCCCCAGGTTAAATAGAGGCATGAACCCACTATCGAGCATAAATACCCTCTCTTGGAGTCACTAGCAACTACTCGGCCAAGATAGCTACTAACAACGGAGAGCATGCAAGATCATAAACAACATAGAGATAACATAAGATATATTTCAGTATAGCAACTCAATCATAACACCAATATTCATCGGATCCCAACAATCCAAACATGTAGAATTACATAACGGTGATCTCAATCATGTAGGGCAGCTCATGAGATCTAAACATGAAGCACATGGTGGAGGAGACAATCATCTAGCTACTGCTATGGACCCATAGTCCAAGGTAGACTACTCACTCATCGCTCCGGAGGTAAGCATGGCGATGAAGAAGACCTTCGGTGGCGATTCCCCTCTCCGACAGGGTGCCGGGAAGAGCTTCTGGACCCTCCCGATCTCGGGTCGACGATGATGGCGGATCGCGATGTGTTTCTGGAAAATTGATCGGGTACTTAGGTTTTTCCCATCGGGGGGTCTTTATAGGCGAAAGGGCGGCGTCAGAAGTGGACCGAGGCGGCCTCACACGTAGGGGGCGCGGCCAGGGGCCAAACCGCGCCACCCTGGTGTGAGGGTGGCCTGTGGCCCCTCTCCGTCTCCTCTTCGGATCTCTGGAAGCTTCCGAGAAAAATAAGACTTCAGGAACTTGTTTCGTCCAATTTCGAGAATATTTCCTATGTAGCTTTTCTGAAACACAAAAACAGCAGAAAACAGGGAACTGGCACTGTGGCGACTTGTTAATAGGTTAGTTCCAGAAAATGCATAAAAGTGCCACGAAGTGTAATGAAACATTAGGCAAATGGTGTAAAAACAAACATGGAGCATCAAAAATTATGGATACGTTGGAGATGTATCAGCATCCCCAAGCTTAACTCCTGCTCGTCCTCGAGTAGGTAAGTGATAACAAAAGAAATAATTTTTGAGGTGACATGCACCTACACAATCTTGATCATATATTTAAGCATTTGTGAGCTGGGATCATGAGAACTTAAAACATGGGCATGAAAGATATAATCTTGACAATAACAACTTAGCAACCATGTTATAACATGCAAATGAACTCAGTTGTGAAGGTTTATCAAACCAGTAGGAGAAAGAACCAAAGTTCAGAAGGTGATGCTTGCTAGCTTCGTGACACTCTGGACAATAGCGCCAGAAATATTGTTGGTGTGTCTTCACCTAGCAGCAATGTGAAACCTGCACACAACACAACCAAGAACTTTGCTCCCAACTTACGATGAGGTTGTCAATCTCACCGGTTTGCTGTAAACAAAGGATTGAGTGTATCGAGTGGTAAAAGGATAATAGTATGTGACGAGGGTTAACTCGACAAATGTCCTAGATGAAGGACTTAGGATCGGGGAAGTAGGGCGTCAGATGAACTCAAAGGTAAAATCAGTCAAACAAGGTGTGTGTCAAAAGTAAACGTAGGGTGAACTTTGGCGTACTCTCAATCTATCCCTCACCATCCTCTCATGTCCCCTATATATAGGTGGCTGGGTCTCAAGGATCGGGAGGGATCCAATACATATTACAATATCGACATACGACATGAACTCGTATTTCAACTAGCGTTACAATCGGGCCTAGCTTAATGGGCCTCAGGGGTACTCAACTGACGGGCTCTATTATCTATACCCTTGTCACTAGCCCCCGAGATTCTACCAGAATTGCAGATTTGGGTTGAATCTCAGATCTTCAAATCTTTGACTTGATCTATACTTGACTTCTTCATATCTTCAAATCTTCGACTTGGTCTTTTGACTTATCTTTTTATTATAATGCCTCGCAAGGGGTTTTGATGAACAAGCCTGACAACTCTGACGGATCAAGAGGCCAATTAACTGCCGGAACAGATACTTGTCACCTACTTCAAATTCAATCCCCTTGGACTTGAATTCGGGAAACCGGTCAAACCCATTCTTTTGCCGCATTTAGGACTTACAAAGAATGAATCCCAGTGGTTCTCAGGGTACCCAGTGCGTCCACCGGGATTTTCTTCGTGTCGTAGACATGGATAAGTTCTAGCAGAGCACATCCATGTGTGTATATCGGGCCACAGAGGACGGATCCTGGGGTCTTACCTTCATGATATATTTCAACCACGGCATTCAAGTTTTGTCGCGATGACGCAACTCGAGAATCATATGCCGCTGCCTTGTTTGACTATTTCAATTCTAAAAATATTTAGGTTATTCAACCTTGATTGATATAAACTCCCTCCCGATGGTAGTAATGATGCTTTCGAAATCTCCTTTCGCCTTCTTTGCTCCATTATTCATGAAAAAACATCGTCAGGTGCGCGCCCAGCGCTCCCGATGGGAGTAGCCCCCGAGGCTATAGTCAAAAAACTTATTTTGAGTATAGGCTCAAATACATTGTGCCAACTTTTACTCATCAGATCATAGCTTTATTTTATAATATCGTCGGGTGCGCGCTCAGCGCTCCCGATGATAGTAGCCCCCGAGGTTATAGTCAAATACTTTCGGGTATAGACTCAAAGAATGAGTTTTCCTTCCGCGATTCCTCTGTATCTTTCATATCAGTTTTTCGTCAACTTCCTTGGTCATCATCAATACGTAGATCTGTCATACCATACTTAGTGTCCACCAGTTATCATATTTTGATTTCACTGTTACTCAAATTATTGTGACATCATTAGCAGAGTCATTCTTTTAAATGATTTGACTGGGCGCTGACCGTTGCTCATGGGCAGCGTGGTAATTTTGCAATTTTCCTGCCCGTTAGTGCGCTGCCGTTTCCGCTCCTTGCGCCACGTCTCAGCCCACGTTCCTTCATCGGGAAGCTATATAAAGGGGAGAGTGGGGATTTTACTGTTTACCAGTTCCTCGCTTCTGCTGCCGCCATCATTGCTGCAAACCTTGCGCGCTTCTGAGCTCCTGCACAGCCCCCGCGCATGGCTCGTAGATGCGCTTCAACACCCGCTGTAGTGTCCTCAACTTTTAAAGATGACGATCCCTGTGCTTTTTAGTGCTAGTCCCTGGATCAACGCTAGCACACATAGTTTAAGATGTAATATCAAGAAACAAAGGTCATTTTATTACATCGCATGATCCTGCAATTACATAAAGAAACCTTACAATGATCATAGCATAAAGCTTTTAGATTTTACAACGAAATCAAAAATAGCATGTAGTCCTTCTTCTTCATGTGCCACAGGCGAACATGCTGCGGATAGACTCGTAACCCTGTCATACCTTTCTTATTGTCAAAACCTGCAACATGAAATGTTGCAGCCACAAAGGGTCAATACATTTGAATTGTATTGGCAAGATGTCACTTTTTGGTGGACACAAATGGAACCTAACACTTAAATGAATATTTGGCTAAGTGGATCTTCAGGCTGAGCTTGCAGAAAAGCAATTGTTTATCCTACTTTTCAAAAGATCTCATTTTTCTTTTAAAGCACTATTGGACACACTGGAATCCACCAGGTGCTCCTAGTTAATTATGCACACACAGGAATCCACCAGGTCTACATAATTATGATCACACAACAATCCCCTGTTAACCACCCAAGTTTTAATTTAAGGAAGTTGGGATGACGAGATCCTTGAACAGCTTCAAAATCATGTCGCTCAAAATTGTCTATAACCGGGGACATGGCTAAGTACTTAGTTTTTAACCCTCTATAGAGGTGGTGCACTTTTCCCACAAGACTCAGTCAACCTCTTTTGCCATGATGCTCATTTTGCTCAAATGGCCAAGTGAAGACTAAGACGAGACTTTTTAGAAGCAATCCCTCAGACCACTCGGACGCGTTCCATCCTACAAATCACTACCACCCTCTGTCCGTCTGGCTGAGTTCTCGCAACTTAGTTAGTCAAGACAGAGCCCATATGACCCGTGGTTGCAGTGGAAGCTTCACGACTTGAATGTCTCCAATCTCTTTGTTCCTGGGTGGCCGTCCATAAGTGAGATACACACGACTGCCATAGAGATGGCTCCGGTGTAACCACTCAACATAAATCCATCTTACCAATTTCCACCCAGGTATTTCATTAACTTAGTTGTTTTCTTAGTTTTTGTAACACGTAGTTTTCAAAACTTAATAAAAGAACATGTGGAATCCCAACCATGAATTCTATAGCACAACTAAGCAATCTACACTTACAGTGTTTCTTCTAACAGGGTAATCAAGGATATCCTAAATAGGAGATAGCAAGCCTAACAATCTACACATGCATATTATTAAAAGAAGAGAAACACTACATGCATAGTAAAACATCATTGGGAATTTTATGAACAAGAGTGACACTTGCCTTAGAAATTTCTGAAGATCGTACTTCTCTTAATCAACACACGTGGCTCTCTGTACAATGATAAGATAGAAAGTAACACAACATAAACACACCTTTCAAGCAATATAATCAAACAAGACAACAAAAGTGTTTATTTGTTTTAGCTTAGTCTTCAAAGTCTTAGTGATAATTGGACAAAAGATTGGGGCATGAGGTTGACTTGATATGGATGGAGAGAATGGCTAAGTCAAGGACTTAAAGATTGATGGGGTTTTCTAATTTGTTTAAGAAGTGTCAAACACTTAGAAAAATAGCTTAAGGGATATCTTAGGCTTGGTTTGAGAAGATGGATGAATAAATTCTAAGTCATGAGGTCTAACACTTTCATCTTCTTGACTTGGGGCTCTCTTCTCTTCTTCTTTTGACTTCAACTCCTTGTCTTCTCTTCAACTTCTTGTTTTGCCTTCAACTCCTTATCTTCTCTTCAACTTCTTGTTTGCCTTCAACTCTTTGTCTTCTCTTCAACTTCTTCTTCATGGTCTTGATATGGGGAAACTTCTATGTCATAGTGTTGGAGGGGGTGGTCAAAATACTTAGAAGAATTTAGATGAGATGGAGTTGATAGTTTTTGCACTTGGCAAAGGATAGAGAGTAGATTTTTACTAAGTCATGGTAGGTTTGATGTGGTCATTAGGACTTAGGATAAATTCACACCATTTGCAAAGTGGAACAAAGTCAAATAGCACAAAGTGCATGATAGGAAATTGGGACTTGATATTTGCAAGGTGCTCATATAACACCACTATATTTTGCAAAAAGATGAACTAATGGAGTTGACTCCTGGAATAGTGTGAAAAATGTGTGTGAAGTATTCTGGTGGTTTCCTATTATCAAGATATTCAATTTTGCAAAAGGAATTATGCCGAAAATAATTATAGGATTAAATCTAGAGAGGAAATACTCAAATTCTCATTTGAATTTGAATACTTGAGAAAATTTGCCCAAATAATTTGTGCAGTGGTTCTACTGGACAGAGGATAACAATATGATCCTAATGTAAAAAGAATCAACTAAAAAGGATTTATAGAATTTGAATTATATAAAAAAAACTCAAACTCTCATATTTAAATTTGAATGCTTTTAACTAGTTCAAAAGTCAAATTTTATTACATAATTGGGTTCTACACAATTTTAGGAGTTCAGGGACATATTATTTGCAATTTTTGGATGCATAAAACAAAAGATATGAATTTTACAAAATCTGCTTATTTTCTGACTATTTTAAACAAAATCGAAATTAACAGGGAAAAGGGCTTCGCAACGTGGCGAGCTCTGATTCGCCGGTACCTGTTCGCGTGGATAACGATTAGGGGCCGTTAGATCTAAGTGGAATTGAACGCATCGGATTGCTCCATACCGGTTCACTTAATTGGATCTTTCGGGGCCGTATGATGGAGATCTGATGGTCGGGATCAAAAGGGAGAGGGTTACCTGCTAGGGTTAGGTCTCCGGCGAGCAATCTCTGGCGAGTGCGTGCAGGTGGCTAACTCCGGTGATGCCTGGATGTCGGCGAAGCTACGGCAGGCTTCAGGAGGTCGAGGTGGTCTCGATTGTTTGGTCTAGGTCTTCGATTGTGTCCAGGCGAAGGAGAGGGGCGTGGCTAGAGAGGCGCAAGCGGCAGGGAGCTTCGGGAGCTAGACGATGAGCTCGATTCCCTGCACATTGGATCAAACCAAGAGATCAGGGAGGAGCGCTGGAAGAAGAGAAGGTGGAGGGAGACCAGAAGGAGGCGGCGGCTTCACCAGGTGGCGCCGGAATGGATCGGTGATGCCCGCAGACGTGCGGAGATCTGACGAGAAATTCCGTCAGCTTGAGATGGTTTCTGTGAGGGGGAAGAAAAGGGGGCAAGGGAGGGTCTCCTGGGCTTTATATAGGCGGTCTTATGTTGGGCAAAAAGCTAGGGTTCGATCGGGGCGGGGCAATGGACGGTGCAGGGGCATCGGGCTCGCCTAGGGCTCTGCCCAGAGGAAGAAGAGGGCGCCGATAGGTAGGGCCAGGGCGTCAGCAGCTGAGGGAGGGAGAGGATACCCTTTCGGTTTTTGTTCCAAGATGGGCCGAGGCTGATTTCGAGGCTGGGCCGAATCGGTCCCCGCGGCCTTTTCTATTTCTCTTTATTCTTTTCCTTTTCTTTTCTGATTTTCTGATTTGTTCCATATAATTTTGCATAACTCATTCAATTCAATCCAAACAAATTTCTAAATTTTTCTAATGTTCAACACTAAGTTTTAAACCAGTAATAAGACAAGTTTTCAAAATAAAAGGGAATTTTCTATAAAAATTTATGTGCATAGCATAAAGGTTTTTGCTTGCATAACATAAATAGAATTAGGGTTTAATAAAATAATTCTTTTCACAATTAGGGAAAAATACTTTATAAAAATAATGTTTGAAATAACTTTCAAACTTAGTTTTGAAAATGCAATCTTTTAATAAACACAATACCTTTTATAAATCATTCCTTTGCAAGCGAAGCTTGCATAGGTTATGAATAAAAGATAGAAAATAGTATTTTGATACTTAGTTTTCTCAAAGAGATTCTTTCAAGAAATATTAGGGAGTTTAGAATAGTTTTCTCATAAAGTCTTTAAATAAACTCAAAAAGTTTTAAATCCCTGTGAATTTTCTATCAATACTAGCAAAACAAAAGCAAAAAAATTCCACCAAAATTTGATAAAATCTTGGGATGTTACAGACTACCACCCTTAAAAGAAATCTCATCCCCGAGATTGGAGAGGCTAGAAAGAAAGTAGGGTTTTAGGTTACCTAGGTGGCTACCACCCTTAGAAGAAACTTTTGTAGGTAGTCTAGGCCCTTGGGTTCAACCAGATACACCTTGGTTTTGACTTGGCACTGGGTCATCTTTTGAATCTATGGTTAGATTCTATTCTTCATTACCAATAGGTGGGTGTCTGTTCACAAACTTGAGCGTCAACCTTCCTCAAGGGTTGCTTATGGATAACCTTGCTCCCTTGTAGAGCTTCTATCCAAAAGGGTAGTTGTTGAACTACTTTGGACACTGAAAAGTCACTCTTTGGGTCAATCAGAAGACCAAGCTAAGGGGGTCTCATGTCTTCATTTCATCCTCTTAGTCGACATCCTTGGAGGTCCTTCATCTTATGGTTCCTTCCTTTATGAGCATTTTTGATTCAAGTGGAGCTCTCCATGTTGGTAGGATTATATCCGTTGCAAGTCTTCTTCAACGGTAAGCTTGTGGTTCAGCCTTATCGTATTCCTACGCTTGGCAACACTTGCCTATTGTAAGGGTATAATATCATATCCTCATAAGGTTTAGGCTTAACAACGTTGTCTCTCTTGTAGGTATGTCACTTAGGATTTACCATTCCTCATAACAAGAGCGAACAATATGAGTGATCATCATGGGGGACAATCCATATCGCACCCAATCATTACCTTGTATTTGGTTTGGTGCATCTCGCATTCTAACTCTTGGTCATCCTCACTAGTTTTGACAAAAGATTCTATGGATATTGAATCCATGTTTCAATTCTTGTTAAGAATTTTTTTAGAAAACAAATCTATCGATCCTTAGCTAGTGGTTTGTGTAAACTCTCATAGTAAAAAAAATCTCTTAGGTTGCAGATCCTTCGGTTTGCCATCTCTTGTGCTATGCATATTCTTCTTGATACTGAGCATCTTAGCTGGAGCTATTCAATGTTGTTGTCTTCAAGGTGGCTTGTCAACAAAACCCTCGTTTGGGTTTGAATAAAGATGAGAATAGATAGAAAGAGTCTAAAGAGGAACCCTACCCACACACAAAATTTTGAAGGCAATTCACCTTACAATCAAGATCTAACAAGCATTCATCAAATCAAGCAACATGGTTCAACCACAAACAACTAGTATGGTCATACCACAATTTGATATGATCATAACGTATTACGATGTCATTCTTACATAGATCTTAAATGGAGGTCCAACTAGGGTTTCTTGGATGTCTTCCAAGTAGTAGTCTACTCTTTTCATCTTTGCGGTCCTTCTAGGTATTGTGCAGTCTATACTTGAGTCTTCCTCCAAGCTCTTTGATAGCTTCCATGTAGTGCTTCTTGCAGAGTCGAGGAATAATATATGGAGCATCAGTCTCTTCTTGATGTTCTTATGGGATATGAACTCTAAAGAAAGGGGAATATTTTCGAAGATGAAGTAGATGGGAATGGAAGAAGTTAAAATTGCAAACACCCCTTTAATAAAAACTAAAATAGTTAGATTTTTCATCCTAGGGTCTTTCATCTCTCTCATCTTCTTATGATTCTCTTGAACATGAATGTATCTTCTTGCTCCTAGAATGTCATATCCTTCAGTTGGGAAAGTAGCTCGTCATTTGCTAAGCAGTTCGTTGGTCCTATTATTATCAAGATCCTTTGTAAGAGTTTCTAAGTCCTAGAACTATTGATGCATAGACTCTTTCTTCTAGACTTCTTCAATTTGCTTCCTTTGATGATAGAGGTGGGTGGATCTTGAAGTCCTTTGAGGTGTTGAAGTTGAAGCTCTTCGTCGTTGAGTTGAAAATGAAGAGGAGTAGAGACAAAAATGACCAAGGGAAGAGTTTACGACGTATTGAGTGTGTAAATTTTTAACTTAGAAATAAAGCAACTCCTATATTTCTAAGGGGTCTTTGTCCAATCCTAGGGTCACGAACCTAAGGGCAACACAATGCTCTGATACCATCTGTAGTGACCTCACCTTTTAAAGATGACGATCCCTGTGCTTTTTAGTGCTAGTTCCTGGATCAACGCTAGCACACACAGTTTAAGATGTAATATCAAGAAACAAAGGTCATTTTATTACATCGCATGATCCAGCAATTACATAAAGAAACCTTACAATGCTCATAGCATAAAGCTTTCAGAGTTTACAACGAAATCAAAAATAGCATGGAGTCCTTCTTCTTCATGTGCTAGAGGCGAATATGCTGCGGATAGACTCGTAACCCTGTCGTACCTTTCTTATTGTCAAAACCTGCAACATGAAAGGTTGCAGCCACAAAGGGTCAATACATTTGAATTGTATTGGCAAGATGTCACTTTTGGTGGACACAAATGGAACCTAACACTTAAATGAATATTTGGCTAAGTGGATCTTCAGGCTGAGCTTGCAGAAAAGCAATTTTATCCTACTTTTCAAAAGATCTCATTTTTCTTTTAAAGCACTATTGGACACACTGGAATCCACCAGGTGCTCCTAGTTAATTATGCACACACAGGAATCCACCAGGTCTACATAATTATGATCACACAACAATCCCCTGTTAACCACTCAAGTTTTAATTTAAGGAAGTTGGGATGAGGAGATCCTTGAACAGCTTCAAAATCATGTCGCTCAAAATTGTCCGTAACCGGGGACATTGCTAAGTACTTAGTTTTTAACCCTCTGCAGAGGTAGTGCACTTTTACCACAAGACTCAGTCAACCTCTTTTGCCATGATGCTCATTTTGCTCAAATGGCCAAGTGAAGACTAAGACGAGACTTTTTAGAAGCAATCCCTCAGACCAACCCGGATGCGTTCCATCCTACAAATCACTACCACCCTCTGTCCGTCTGGCTGAGTTCTCGCAACTTAGTTAGTCAAGACAGAGCCCATATGACCCGTGGTTGCACTGGAAGCTTCACGACTTGAACGTCTCCAATCTCTTTGTTCCTGGGTGGCCGTCCACAAGTGAGATACACACGACCGCCATAGAGATGGCTCCAGTGTAACCACTCAACATAAATCCATCTTACCAATTTCCACCCAGGTATTTCATTAACTTAGTTGTTTTCTTAGTTTTTGCAACACATAGTTTTCAAAACTTAATAAAAGAACATGTGGAATCCCAACCACGAATTCTATAGCACAACTAAGCAATCTACACTTACGGTGTTTCTTCTAACAGGGTAATCAGGGATATCCTAAATAGGAGAGAGCAAGCCTAACAATCTACACATGCATATTATTAAAAGAAGAGAAACACTACATGCATAGTAAAGCATCATTGGGAATTTTATGAACAAGGGTGACACTTGCCTTAGAAATTTCTAAAGATCGTACTTCTCTTAATCAACACACGTGGCTCTCCGTACAACTATAAGATAGAAAGTAACACAACATAAACACACCTTTCAAGCAATATAATCGAACAAGACAACAAAAGTGTTTATTTGTTTTAGCTTAGTCTTCAAAGTCTTAGTGATAATTGGACAAAAGATTGGGGCATGAGGTTGACTTGATATGGATGGAGAGAATGGCTAAGTCAAGGACTTAAAGATTGATGGGGTTTTCTAATTTGTTTAAGAAGTGTCAAACACTTAGAAAAATAGCTTAAGGGATACCTTAGGCTTGGTTTGAGAAGATGGATGAATAAATTCTAAGTCATGAGGTCTAACACTTTCATCTTCTTGACTTGGGGCTCTCTTCTCTTCTTCTTTTGACTTCAACTCCTTGTCTTCTCTTCAACTTCTTGTTTTGCCTTCAACTCCTTGTCTTCTCTTCAACTTATTGTTTGCCTTCAACTCTTTGTCTTCTCTTCAACTTCTTCTTCATGGTCTTGATATGGGGAAACTTCTATGTCATAGTGTTGGAGGGGGTAGTCAAAATACTTAGAAGAATTTAGATGAGATGGAGTTGATTGTTTTTGCACTTGGCAAAGGATAGAGAGTAGATTTTTACTAAGTCATGGTAGGTTTGATGTGGTCATTAGGACTTAGGATAAATTCACACCATTTGCAAAGTGGAACAAAGTCAAATAGCACAAAGTGCATGATAGGAAATTGGGACTTGATATTTGCAAGGTGCTCATATAACACAACTATATTTTGCAAAAAGATGAACTAATGGAGTTGACTCTTGGAATAGTGTGAAAAATGTGTGTGAAGTATTCTGGTGGTTTTCTATTATCAAGATATTCAATTTTGCAAAAGGAATTATGCCCAAAATAATTATAGGATTAAAACTAGAGAGGAAATACTCAAATTCTCATTTGAATTTGAATACTTGAGAAAATTTGCCCAAATAATTTGTGCAGTGGTTCTATTGGACAGAGGATAACAATATGATCCTAATGCAAAAAGAATCAACTGAAAAGGATTTATAGAATTTGAATTATATAAAAAACACTCAAACTCTCATATTTAAATTTGAATGTTTTTAAATAGTTCAAAAGTCAAATTTTATTACATAATTGGGTTCTACACAATTTAGGAGTTGAGGGACATATTATTTGCAATTTTTGGATGCATAGAACAAAAGATATGAATTTTACAAAATCTGCTTATTTTCTGACTATTTTAAACAAAATCGAAATTAACAGGGAAAAGGGCTTCGCAACGTGGCGAGCTCTGATTCGCCGGTACCTGTTCGCGTGGATAATGATTAGGGGCCGTTAGATCTAAGTGGAATTGAACGCATCGGATTGCTCCATACCGGTTCACTTAAGTGGATCTTTCGGGGCCGTATGATGGAGATCCGACGGTCAGGATCAAAAGGGAGAGGGTTAAATGCTAGGGTTAGGTCTCCAGCGAGCAATCTACGGTGAGGGCCTGCAGGTGGCTAACTCCGGTGGTGCTTCGGTGATGCTTGGACGTCGGCGAAGCTACGACGGGCTTCAGGAGGTCGAGGTGGTCTCGATTGTTTGGTCTAGGTCTTCGATTGTGTCCAGGAGAAGGAGAGGGGCATGGCTGGAGAGGCACAGGCGGCAGGGAGCTTCGGGAGCTGGACGATGAGCTTGATTCCCTGCACATTGGATCAAACCAAGAGATCAGGGAGGAGCGCTAGAAGAAGAGAAGGTGGAGGGAGACCAGACGGAGGCGGCGGCTTCACCAGGTGGCGCCAGAATCGGTCGGTGATGCCCGCAGACGTGCGGAGATCCGACGAGAAATTCTGTCAGCTTGATATGGTTTCTATGAGGGGGAAGAAAAGGGGGCGAGGGAGGGTCTCCTGGGCTTTATATAGGCGGTCTTATCTTGGGCAAAAAGCTAGGGTTCGATCGGGGCGGGGCAATGGACGGTGCAGGGGCGTCGGGCTCGCCTCGGTCTCTGCCCTGAGGAAGAAGAGGGCGCTGACAGGTGGGGCCAGGGCGTCAGCGGCTGAGGGAGGGAGAGGATACCCTTTCGGGTTTTGTTTCGAGATGGGCCGAGGCTGATTTCGAGGCTGGGCCGAATCGGTCCCCGCGGCCTTTTCTATTTATCTTTATTCTTTTCCTTTTCTTTTCTGATTTTTTGATTTGTTTCATATAATTTTGCATAACTCATTCAATTCAATCCAAACAAATTTCTACATTTTTCTAATGTTCAACACTAAGTTTTAAACCAGTAATAAGACAAGTTTTCAAAATAAAAGGGAATTTTCTATAAAAATTTATGTGCCTAGCATAAAGGTTTTTGCTTGCATAACATAAATAGAATTAGGGTTTAGTAAAATAATTCTTTTCAGAATTAGGGAAAAAATACTTTATAAAAATAATGTTTGAAATAACTTTCAAACTTAGTTTTGAAAATGCAATCTTTTAATAAACACAATACCTTTTATAAATCATTCCTTTGCAAGCAAAGCTTGCATAGGTTATGAATAAAAGATAGAAAATAGTATTTTGATACTTGGTTTTCACAAAGAGATTCTTTCAAGAAATATTAGGGAGTTTAGAATAGTTTTATCATAAAGTCTTTAAATAAACTCAAAAAAATTTAAATCCCTGTGAATATTCTATTAATACTAGCAAAACAAAAGCAAAAAATTTCCCCCAAAATTTGATAAAATCTTGGGATGTTACACCCGCGCTCAAAAGAACGAGATGGGGAAGAGCAATACCACCAATGCATCAACCAACTGGGTGCCCACTGAGTTCAAACAATCGGATCTCACCAAGGCCCAAACTGATGGCCTCATCGCCGACGGCGACCAGGTTATCTTCCCCAGCACCAAGCGCATCCCCAAGCCCCCGAGTGGCTTTCGGGTGATGTTTCTTGCCTTTCTCTTATGTGGTCTCTCTTTCCCTGCCCACAAGTTCCTTCGTGGGCTTCTCTTTGTATATGGTATGCAGCTTCACCAGCTCACACCAAACTCGATTCTGCACATCGCCTGTTTCATTACTCTTTGCGAGTCGTTCTTGGGGATCGAACCCCATTTTCTCCTCTGGAAATATCTCTTTCGCTTCCGTCCCAGTGTTGCTTTATCAAAAAAGCCTGAACTGGGCGGGGTTGTTGTTTCTATCCGTGCCGAGTCTCAGTACTTGGAATTTTCCATGGCTGCCTTAGTGCAAGGTTGGAGGAAGAAGTGGTTTTACATAAAAGACCAAAAAGTCTCTTCCTCTGACTAGTACGTCATTGCCCCTTTTGATGCCGCTAAAAATCTGAAGAAATTGGCCTCGTGGGATTCGCCTCCCACAGAAGCTAAGATGGAGGATATCAAGCCATTGCTAGCTCACATCTAGGCTCTGAAGAGTAGTAGCGGAGGTGTGATGTCAGGGACTCAACTGATGGCGTTTTTTCTGCAACGTCGAGTTCAGCCTCTTCAGCACCGTATTTCTAAGCTTTGGTCGTTTTCTGGCTTGGGAGATTCTTCTCGAGTATCTGATGATCTTATGGAGAAGAAGGATCTCGACAAGCGAGTGAGAGCTCTGACTACTCTCATGAAAGAAGATGAAATTCCAGCTATGACCGCTGGTTACCTTGACTTCGAGCATCACTTGCCTGCGGTATATGCACTGTCTTCATTTATTCGTCTTCTTTTACCTTATCATTGTTTTTCTTATCACTTTTGACTTATTTTTCTTCCAGGATAATTAATTCCTTGTTTCTCGCCCTCCTCTTCAAGAGGGAGGACCTATTCAGGATGTTCCTATCTCTGCTGCGTCTGAAGCCCCCAAGGCTGAGGATAGCCAAGATGAAGGTGAAGCCGAAGATTTGCTGGAAAGAACCAGCTCGACTACATCACCTCCGCCTGCACTTTCCGAAGATCTTGGCCTCGACAAGAAGAGGAAATGCGTCGAGGAGTTTGCTTCTTCGAGTGCCTCCGCCCACAAGAATGTGGTCGGGCGGGCCTCTGCTCTAGAGGATGAAGAAGAGCTTTTCGACGCCTTGGACTCGTGAGTTTCTACTGATTCGAAATTTTATCTTTTACTTGCTCCCTTTCTTTTGACTTATGTGAGGTCTCTGCCTTTTGTTTCCGTCTCAGTGAAAACGAGAACCCAAAGAAAGATGCTGCCACTGCTCCTTCTGTTGAGGCTACGGCTGCCGATGAACCTTCTTTGCAAGAAGCTGCTCCGGCGATGAAGTCTCCAAAGGCTCCTGTTAAGAGGGTCGCATCTACTCGTGGTTCCAAGCGTTTGAAGAAGTCGACAGATGCCGGTGCCTCCCTCGACACCCATCGGTCCACGAGCTCTTCTGACGATGTGTGTATTGGTCCTGGTATTTTTGCTTTGTCCTTTGCGTGAACTTCCTAATCATGTCTTTTTCTGGACAGATCTTGATGAGGAAGTTCATCTCTTTGGGCACTGAATGTGTCAAATATTTGAAAACTACTAGAGCTTCTCAGGGTAACCTTCTTTCCTGTGATTTGCCTGTCTCAAGTGCCTTTATTTGTTTCTTTATTCGACTTTCTTTTCCCTTCTTGTGCTGCAGATGCTTTGTCAGTGGCTAATGCTCGCATATCGTCACTGGAAGCTGAACTTGAAGCTTCTAGAAAAGCTTTTGATGCTGCCGCCGCTGCCAAAACCACTACTGAGAAATCCACTAAGTCGGCATTGGCTAAGGCGAAGAAAGCGGAGAAAGCACTTGCTGATGCTAATCAGGGTCATATCCAGAGGGAGCAAGCCATAACTGAATGCCTCAATAAAATTTTGGCTCTTGCTGGAGGTAAATACCATGCTTTGTCCCGTCTTCGTTGGTTTGCCCATTCTCATACTTACTGACGTATGCTTTCTTATTTTCTGTCTTTGTCCCCTTTGTTCTTTAGAACATACTGGGGTGTCTTTGGCGCCCTTGCAGCCGGACGATGATCCTCTATTGGCCGCGGTTAACTTGCTGGAGTCGAACTGGATATCTATCCAGGAGATCTTTGAGCTGGCTAGTCGCGTGTTAACGCGGATTTTCGTCGGGTTATGGCCCAAGCAAAAAGCGGACGTGCCAGATGCTGGTTTGAAGATGCTTGCAAAGGCATTTGACACCCCCGAAGATCCTATCCTTCTGATGAAGGGGTGCTCCATGAAGCAAGGTGCGGAGGGGGCCATTGCGCTTACTTATGCGCATGGCGAGGAGATTAACTAGGAGAAGGTGAGCTCTTCTCGTGGTCAACCTCTTTCGGAGTTGTGGGGTTTCTTCGAGAAGGCGAAGAAGTACGCGCCAGGCATCGCATCGATTATTTCTCCTTCAGCGGCTTCTTCGACCTCTGCTACACCGATTTCTTCGACTCTAGCGACAAGTGGATCGATGCCTCCTCCCAACGCTGGTGCTACCTCTTCTGTGCCTACTTCTGCCATGGAGCCTGATGCTGAGGTGGCTTAGACTTTAGTATTCCTTCATAGCCTTCATTTCTTTTGATGTAGTAAACTTTATTTATATTTTGCTCGAGAGTCAATCAAGGGACTTGTACTCGTTGTAAATACTTTTCTTTTATGAAATGTCGGGCTTGGATTGAGTTTCTGAGATGTTGTCTTTTTCTTTCTGTTGGCTTCTAGCCTGCACATGTTGGTGGATCGTCGGGTTGTGATCGAGCTTCATCTCCTGCCAATATGTTCGACTCCGAAGCTTCTTCGCCTCCTTGTCCTTCTTGTCGATGTACGGAATATTCGTTAAGGATTTCGGACCTTGAAGGTCATTTATCTTTGATGAAATGCCAGGCAAAGCTTGCTTTGGACAAGGCTAGCAAATCTTGTGGCTTTATAAAGCAGATATCCATACTTGAGGATAAGGTGTCGGGTCTGATGGCCAAAATCATGCATCTCGAAGAATGCGACACCTTTCTTATTGGTATAGTCGAGTCCGTCTGTGAGATGTTGCGATGTAAGGTTCCTTCCAGCCTTTCTCTTTTTCCTTTTATTCCACTATTGTTGGCTAATACCTTTTTGTTATCTCAGGTACTTGCCTGGACTTTGTTGGTGAGACACGTCGGGTTTCTGAACGAATTGCGGCTCTTGAGAAATCATCAGAGGGAATCGACAGTTTGTGGTCTGATCCCCGACGCCGTCGTGCCATTGTGCTTCTTCAAGATCGTGCTCAGCACATTGGAGGAGCAGTTGATGGTTGTCAAAGATCTTTGACGACCATGTATTCTATCATGCTCCCTCGCAATCCTCTGCCTGGGAGCTTTCTGCACCTACTCGACGTTTTTAGATCTAGTCAGTGAATTCATCGGCTGATAGAGCTCAACTTGGTGGCTGGCGCCAATTTTGCTCTTGGGTGGACATGTAAGTGGCATCCAAGGCTCAATTATAGTTCTATGTCACTGAGTTTTCCTTCAGGGGGAGCTAGTTTGCGAGTTCATCTGGAGGCTACCCTTCAACCAGCAAGAAGGATCATAGCTAGGTTGCTTCGAGAAGATGCCGCGTTTTTCCGCGAGCATCATTACTTAGACCCCCTGGGAGTAGATGATTCTGATAACCCAATGTTATGATGCTCATGTATGTACTTTGTGTATGGAACGTGAGAGCTTTTGTTTTCTAACTTCTTTTGTTAGAAAGTTTTATTCTCAGAGTGTTTTATATTGTGAGTTTTGGTGCATTTGCCGCAATTTTTGTTTGAAGACATGTAAACTCGAATAGGAGGAACTTTGTCTTTATTTATGCTTATAATGTAGGGATTTCTATTTTCGTGCCCTCAGGTCCTTAGTTGTACTCAGTTTTCCCCAGCTCGTTAGTTTTTCCTCAGTTTTCCCCAAGCCGTTGTCTGAAACCCTCAGAAGGAGCTCAGACGGGAGGATTCCCGTTTAGTTGACCGTTTCCGTGCTGACGTGTGGGGCCGCGTCATGTGGGGCCGCGTCGCGTGGGGCTAGTAGAAAGGGACCGCGTGGGATAGGACGAGACCATGTTTGGTTGTACGTGAGAGCTCGGTTCTATCTCTCTCGGGCTAAATTGGCATTGCCTTTTCAGACCGCCTTTTCAGAGCGCCGTTTTCCCCTCTCTCTGTAACAGTTCTCTCTCTTTTCACCAAATTAGTATCAAATCTAGAGAAGCTTCTATTTCTGTCTTTCTTCAATGATTGTTTCCTTTTGGCCCTCGTTTTTTGCCCAATATGGTAACAAATCTAGAAGCTAGTATAGGATAAATTCACAGCAGCATAATAAATCCAGAAAACTAAGTATAATACATAAACTGTATACAGCAGCCAAAAGCAGCCAATAACAATGTTCTTCATTCTGTATCATATAGTTCATTGTCGCTACAATTCATGAGATGAAAGAAATATTCACTGAACTCCCTCCGTCTGCAGTGTGCAGCAAATACATCCTCCAAACAGTATGGCCTTTGTTCATTTTTTGGACCATATCCTATTCTATCCGCACGTCGTGGCCACTCATCCCAGGCCTTTCTATCATCATCATACTCTCTGATATAACCCAAATCCACGTAGTAGATGCAGCCAGGTCGAACTGTTGGGTGCACTCTGGTGTTGACGGAACTACACTGGATAAAATTGACGAAGAGGGCACGACTGCCAATATTACTGACGGCATGGAGAGAGCGGCTCTCAGTGTCCACACGGTACACCAATGGTTGACCTTCCTCCAAATGCCTGTTGTCGTTAGTGCTGCCGCCCAACAACACAAGCAGCAGATCACCATCCGACTCCACAAGGTAGAACTTGGAATCATAATCATTTCCAAGTTCTGGAAATGAAAATAGTGTCTTCATGCTGACAGTGCTCGCGCGCTGCTCCAACTGGACATTGTTGGTGCACACTATTCTTCCGAACTCATTCACAGCTATTGCATACAATTCACCATTGAATGGGGTAATGCAACGCAGAGAATGGTCCTCGATCGTAAATCTTCCTTCTTCCCAATCATGTACATCTATATCCTTAGTTGGAGAGCTCTTATCGACCCAAGCAATTTCATTGGGGTAACCTGTGCAAATGAAGACCATAGTCGGGGACTTCATTACAGCGACTGACTACACAATCATAGATGACATCTGCGCCTCAAACGTAGCGTTCAAAGTCTTTGTGAGTGGGTTCAGAAGCCGTATCTTGTGCGGCTGGTTCCTCTGGGCAAGCACGATGATGCCACGGTAAAAGCTGACGAAGTAGTATCTAAAAGGGAGTTGATGAAGATAACATTCAGCACTAAGATGTTTACGATTGAAAATAAAAATAGATTAACTCTATAGATATGGAGGAATTTGAACCTTGCATGAACTTCCGTTAGATCGATGGTGACATAGCGGGATGTGCAGAGGTTGAGGAAGGAGAAATCAGCGGCGCATGGAAGGGCGTGTTCTACCACGATCCATTCATGCAGGTGCACGTCGGGCTCAGGTACATCTGAGCGCCAATTTGTACAAACTTGCCTCAAAGCAGCGTAGGTGTCCACGTACTCCTTGTTCGCCAGTAAGCAGTCGCCGATCTTGTGAAGTGGTCCGTCACCCTTAAGAGAGGCCCAGTTCAAGGAGGCGCCGCGCTTGGATGCGCCACCCTCGGATGCGACAGGCTCGGCGGCGACGGGCTCAGATGCGACGGGCTCAGAGGCAATGGGCTCGGAGGCGGCGGGCTCGGAGGCGACAGGCTCGGGGAAGATGGCTGTCGGTGCATTCTTCTTCTCCATCGCCGGCAGGGGAGCGCGCGTAGGGCGGTTGGGGTTTTTTGGATTTGGAGAAGGTGATGGGACATGAGAGGCGTGGTTGCGTGCGTGAGTTATAATGAGACTGTGTGCAGAGGGAGGGAGAGAGGGGCTCTGTACTGGCAAAGTGACGGTTCGTCTCAGCAGTTGATGTTTGGTCTCAACACGCGCACCGCGCAGCTAACCGCTGCTCACCGTGACACGCGTCCGTGGGACTGCACGTCAGCACCATTACGTGTACTCAGTTCTACCCTCGAGTCTTACACTGGAAAAATATCTGTACTCAGTTTTCCCCTCAAGTACTAATACTGGCTAGTGCAATATACTCAGTTTTACCCTCAAGTGGCTGGTCAACAGAGAGTCAACGGATGGGATTAAGCCATCTAATTGAGTCATTTCATGCACAAAAAAAATAAAAAAAATAAAATCATAGTGCCTCCTACTCATGGAGTCTTGTTACGCGACCTGCCATGTAGGAAATCATAACAATCAGATATAAATCAAGTTTTCACACAAATGGCCACTTCTAAAATCACTAGTAGCTATGAAGGTTCATGGCTTTCCACTCAAACCCCTTCTCAAAACATCTATACCCAAAACATAGTTTGTCTGAATGAGGCCATAATTTTTAAACTCATGTATATTTGAATTGCTAATACTTTGAGGTAGGCCAACCTGGGTTTCATTGTACAAAACATGTGTTTTTCTTTTCTAAATCTCTTATTTGAATTCCTTAGCCTGTTTACTATTTACTTGCCCTTGTATCCTTGATACTACTCAGTTTTACCCTCTCCCTTCTCACAGAAGCCCAAACTTGGCCTGATTGGTCGAGCTGTTGTTACACGGATCGTGCCCACCTACCGTCGATCCTATGATCTAACGGGCAGGATCGTGCCACCCTCTCTCTATCTGTCGGTGGCAAACTACTACCCCTCTATGTATGCTAAATAACGAGTTGGCCACCGAATTCAACAAGTTTGGTAATCACGAATTTCCACTTTTTGTAGGCATTACTTTTCACGATAAAATGATAAACTATCACGAATTTCCATTTAGGCATTACTTTTCACGGTAAAATAATAAACTATCATGAATTTCCTTTAGGCTTTACTTTTCATGGTGAAATGATAAACTATCACAAATTTCCTTTAGGCATTACTTTTCACGGTAAAATAATAAACTATCACGAATTTCCATTTAGGCATTAGTTTTCACGAATTTCCTTTAGGCATTACTTTTCACGGTGAAATGATAAACTATCACGAATTTCCTTTAGGCATTACTTTTCACGGTAAAATAATAAACTATCACGAATTTCATTTTCTTTTAGGCATTACTTTTTTGTTGAGATATAAAAACCCACAACGGTCATCTCCTCCTTAATTTATTGATGTAAACCCCACAACGGTCATCTCGCCCTTATAAACCCCCACAATGGCCATCCCTCATGTCAATAGGTCTGGCTCTCTCTCTCTTTCGTTTCTGCCTCTCTCTTATTTGTTCAACATACACTTGATCCATTGCATGGCTTCCACATCTCGGACGCTGACCGAAGAGGGGAAGGGGAGAAGAAGGGAAGGGGAAGGGGAAGGGGCGGCCCTGGGTGGTGGATCATCATCATTGCCACAACCACGTCAACACTACCATTGATCATAGAGGAGTTCTTAATCGTCATCTATGAGACCCTTTGGCCAAGAAGGTACGTACGCGTTCCCACATATATGATGCATGGTGATTAATTATGTGCATGTTCCAAAAAGGCTTTAATTTCAAATGATCGGCGCTCGATCTCTTGCAGGCACTCCCCACAAAAGTTTGCGGACTATCTTGACGGCCAGGAGCCCGCAAAGGTGTATCTGCGAGCAGCTGGACTGCGGTCCTCGTCTCTGGACCGTGGAGGTCCTATTTGACGGACAAGGGCCGGATGTACCTCGACAAGGGCTGGAGAATTTCGCCATCGTGCACGGTGTGGATTTCGGCTACATCCTACACTTCAAATATGAAGGCGATGATGTGCTCACAGTGAAGGTGCTCGACGTAACATTGTGCAGGAAGTACTACTACCGGACGACGAAGATACTGATGATGAAAGCGACGACGACGTGAAGCCATGCATCCATCCCCTTTAGATAAGGGGATTATGACCAAGAATATATATGTAGCTTCATATGCATCGATTTAGAGATCTAGCTATTTTCTATATATTATGCATGTAAAATAATAGGGAATCGCAATTTCCACCATGATTCGAGCACCACAGCCTCCAAACGATGCCGATGCCGATATCGGCATCGTCAGAACGGCTATGCATGCTCGCCGCCACTACTAGGTCACCGTCGGGATGCACCCTCAATCCCGTCCCCTCATTCGATCACTGACCAAGAGATACCGCCGAGGCCAATGATGAATGTACTTGCTGATGCCAATGCCGAACATGCACGCGCTGTGG